>CM038224.1:124339923-124711008 GCA_021442155.1 Cymbidium sinense | reverse complement strand
GATTTTTGAGTTTATTGCAAGTTTGTTTATGAGTTTAGTATTAGTCCCCTTAAATTATAATTGAAGATTTTTTAATTCGAGGAATTTACAAGAAAATAGAATTCACTCCCTTCAATTTAATGATAGATAATTATAATTGTCAGGCTTTGAGGATATTAGTCTTCCCAAATTTTACTTGCATTTTAAGTAGGTGTTCCATCATTTCCAAATTTTTCTTTAAAGGCTCCCCCCCCCTTTTTTGACGTTTTTAATTTAAAATTAGCTGTGGGTTTCCTTACTTAGTGTTCTTAAGTCAGTTCATTTCACTCTTTTTTTTTAAATCAAAGATTTGGCCTTGATTTTAGCGGCCTCCTCATCCGTCCGCGTAGTAGGGGTTGCATCAGAGGTGTTTTGCTTACTCAGTTGGAAGGTAGCAGAGTGTGCTTAGTGACCGCGAACCAGGTTCCATCCGAGCTCACACACCCTCTTGAGCATACTTGGGTCTTGACCGAAGAAGAATAATGCAATATATATTCATCCCCTTTTTTTTCTAAGTCCCAGAAATTAGAAAAATTTCGTGACATTTGTGGTCATGGGAGACATCCCTAGTGTTGAAGCTTTTACTGATAGCATAGCATTTTGAGCGTGGCGGTTAATCTTCAGACAGAGATTTCATCTCGTCAGCGCCTTTGACAGAGATCTTGAGCGCCTGAAATCGAGCATATATATATATATATATATATATATATATATATATATATATATATATATATATATATATCCACATATCTACATCATGTTCTCAATTTGTTTTGCCGCAGTTTCGACAAAAGAATCCAGGTTGAATGTATCACAATTTGGGTCTTGAAGGACTTAGAAAAGCAAAATTAAACGCCTTGTGGCGACGTTCTTCCCGGTTTACTTTGGCGGGCATCGAAGCAGGTTATACAGAATGCTGAAAATCGAAAGAAAATTCGAAAAGCTGGAGTTAATGATGTTGCCGGTTTCGTCTGCGGAGGAAGCTGTAAGCGAGGGTGTGTCGATCGAAAGTAGAGCTCGTCACGTTGACGATGTTCTTCTCGGTCGGTTTAAATCGAGGAAGACCTAAGCGAGGAGTGTAATGGAAATCGAAAGAAAAATTCGTCATTGTGATCAATTCTTCTTTGACAGCAAAAGCAACCGACGAGTGAAGGAGTATGATCTTATCTGAAATTCTTGACACGGAAAGCCAACAATTAATGTGGGTTCTTGGGCAAACCAGGATTAGTGGAGACTTTGGAATGAAGCTAGGAGACTAGGAAGCAGGCTGGGCTGGTGAGTGGTTTTGCATGCTGACAGCAGACAATAGGCCAACAACGGGGCAAAGTCTGGCGGAATGGGCCTGCGGACTTCCCCAGGCAGACTGCGCAGCAGGTGGACCTGTGGAGCAGAGGCGGCTCATTTGGAGGAACGGAGAGTGGAGCCAAATGGCGGAGCGGGTTGGTGCGTGGGACTGCACCGGAGGCGGGAGAGCGGATCGGCAGCGGGATCCCGCGGGGCAGGGATGCGCGGCGGGGGCGGGTCGATGGTGCGGCGGGATTGGGTCGGAGAAATGACGGCGGGCTGCGGAAGGGTGCGAGTGCAGTGTTTACGCGCAGGAGGGCAGTCCTTTATGGCCGGACACGGGAGAGCAGGATGCAGAAGACGCGCGCTTGCGGGTCGGAGGGATTGACAGCGGCGGGATTAGCGCTTGCGGGTTGGTGCGATTGCTGACGGGAAGGCTTACCTATGTTTTTCCATTTTTCGACCAGAGAGGGAGTGCCCGAGAGAGGAGAAAATATGGGAATCAAAATGAGGAGGGAATGAGGAGAGTGAGGTAGTTTTATTTTATTTTATTTTATTGAATAGATAAATTGAAAATAGGGGGGAGGGTTAATTTAAGATTTTTTTTAATAAATTTTAAATTTATTAAATAATTTTAATATGGATTTCGCATCGGTAAACACACAATAATCGATATATATATGGTTGGGTAATTTCATTATTCCGAACATAAATGCG
The DNA here is from genome assembly GCA_021442155.1 of Cymbidium sinense. Classification (NCBI taxonomy): domain Eukaryota; kingdom Viridiplantae; phylum Streptophyta; class Magnoliopsida; order Asparagales; family Orchidaceae; genus Cymbidium; species Cymbidium sinense. The sequence goes on along the minus strand of CM038224.1, from coordinate 124,708,989 downwards.
TATACGTTTTGCATTGATCGGACGGGTAGTTTGGTTTGTCGGCGCCCAAATTTAGTCAGATTTCAACTCAAAATGGCGTGCACGCTTTTGGCTTCGATTTCGATTTTCATCCATCCGAAGTGCGAAATCTTCTGATAAATTAGATATTTTGAAGCCCATATCGCGATGATTCAGCGAGATCGTTGATCGTCGTTGATCATACGGCGCCGGTATGTGTGCGGGCGGTAATGTTGAAAACGACTGGCGGCCGGTTGCTTTCATAAGTCTGTATTTATCCTGTCAATTTACATTTCAAGCGTGACGGATAAATCGTTCGTCAAGCGGAGGTCGTTTGAACCATTTGAGAGATCAGATGTATTTCGACGCCGATTTGTCTGCATTTGTCGTTGTTGATTATTCGACATTGGCATAGACTCGTCTGAATTAAGCATAAACGGGGGTTAATTTAAGATTTTTTTTAATAAATTTTAAATTTATTAAATAATTTTAATATGGATTTCGCGTCGGTAAACACACATAATCAATATATATATATATATATATATCAATTTTAAGGTAATTTCATTATTTTGAACATAATAACATTAGTGTTACGTGATCGAGGCGTTTGGTTGAGTCGGCAATTTGGTCCATTTTACTCAAAAATGGCGTCGCCGACGGCCAGCTCAATTTTCGCGGAGAATGGTCGCAAAGTCTTCTGATAAATTTAGATATTTTGAAGCCAATATCACGATCAATTTCGCGAAAGGAGATCATTTGATCATCGTTGATGCCTTCTGACCTCGATATGTGTGCAGACGTGTTGACAACTTGAGCGTTTGAGCGGTTACTCATAAAGTTGTGTCATATTTATATCCTGATCAATTTCGACATTTCGAATGTGACGGATAAATGCATTCATCAAAGCGGTCGTTTTAGAGCCATTTTGAGATGTCAGGTGCATTTCGACCTCGATTTGTCGTCATGTTGATTATTCGGCGACATTAATATTCGTGCGAATTAGCGTAAACGGTCTCATTTGATCATTTTTTTGATATTTTGAAGCTAATGGTGTTATCAATTTCATGAATTGAGAATCCGTTACACTTCTCGACTCAATAATATGCGTGTTATTAGCTTGACAGCTTATCGATTGATCATTAGATTTTGCAATATTTATATTTCGACCAATTTCGATGTTCTGAACCCGACGAAGAAGTTCGTTCATTGATCGGAGGTCGTTTCGACCATTTTCGATGACGTCCAGTGCATTTTGAGCCTCTATTCATCCGCTTCAGTCATCGGGTACATTTGTAGAGCTGACTTTAACTTGTGGCACACATTTGGAGGTCAACACGAAGTTCTTCTTTAATTTAATTTCTATAAATTTGCATTCATTGCCAATTAAATCCATAATATTTGTTTGATTGAGATGATGGAATAATTGTGTAAATCAACAAGTGTTTCATGAGCATTATCACTTTAGCAATTGTATGGTACTATGTTCAGACATGAAGACGCTTTTACAAGTAAGATCCTTCTATCATTGTCTATTTAGCACTTGTTAATCGATACATTTTTTGATTTTTTGATAAACTACATGTTCTAAGGATATAATGATGCAAGAGAGGAGCTGATATGATCCCAAATCATATAATTGCCAATTTGGAACATACAACAATAAGACACGGATAGCAGTTCTGGGAAGAGATAGCAAATACGGAGGAATGATTCATAAACTCAATATCTGAGAACTGCTGATGATATATTACAATCGAGCATAAAATAAATCTGATTATTCTGACAAGCCTTAAGTACACAATAATACTTGACATTTAAATCTGAGCCAAAGCATCACCACAAAAAGCGACCAAACGGCGATGATCAGGTCAGGAAAAGCCTGCAGAAATTATCAAAACAAGCAAGAGTTAAAATAACGAGATAACGAGTTTAACGAGAAAGAAGTAAAACCTAATCCATCAAGACTCAAGAATAATCCAGCAGTTGTCACTTAAGGAAATCAGAGAACTGAAGTCAAAAAGCTCGACATTTCATAACCGATATTCCATAAAGCCGTAAACAAGCTTTGATCAGGTCGCAACGTAAATTAGGCGTAGCGAAAAATAGTTAGGAGCATAGATAGCTTAGATCCAAGCAAAAGAAAGGAAAAGCAGAAAATAAATGGGCTCAAAGATATGAAGATAATTTGAGAACTTAGCTCTTAAGTCTTCCCCCTTCTTCTGTTCGCCTCGATTCGCCGGTTTTCAGGAATATAACGTTTCCTGAACCAGATCAAAGCCCATCTCCTCCGTTCTTCGGGGAGCTCGCTCGGCGACGAGCTGACTCACAAAAAACCAAGCAAATTAAAGGTTAGGTTAATTCAAAGCTTCATCAACGACCAAAACAATTTCAATCCAGTTTCAGATTGATTGAAAGTGAGCTTTGTAATCCATTAATTTCGAAGTTATCAAGAACCACATGATCAAAGAAACACATCGAGGCGAGATCGGACAACAAAGCAATCAACGGGCGATTCACTCCAAAGAACTCAATCCAGGAGTATCCAACACACGTTAAAAGGCACAAATCTAATGGATCAAGGCGGTAGGGTTCCAACACTCAAGCGGAGTCAAACTTCTAGAGGTGAATCAAACTCAAATCTAAAGCAGACGATTTGGCGTATTTGGGACAATCGAGAAAATTGTTAAAATCATTGGTGCTCTCGTTGATTCACAACAATGGCGAGCGACACAAGATACACATCCAAAACACTTGAAGAATGTGTTACCCAGTTGAACATAAATGAAGAGCAAATGACCTCAAGTCATATGGCATTGAATGAAATATCAAAGAGATTGACATCATAGAAAAGCATTGGAAAAACAAACCTCAGGTATGTGATGCATCCCATTAGAATCTATTCTCCAGACCACATACACACACACCATATGTTACCTCTTAAAAATAGATATGCGATTTAATGGAGAAGAACCTAGAGGATGGCTCTTTAAAGCGAGCAATTTTTTGATATATAACTCCTCGGATCAGAAATTTACAATAGCCTTTTTATGGACTCCTTTGGATGGTAAATGGATCTGAGTAAATAAACAATTTGCATTCTTGAAAGCTGCAGTTCAAAAGACAAATTATCTGAATTTGGACTTCATAAAATTTGAGAAACATTTGAATGAAACTGGTGCGAGAATTAAAAGGGAAATAAAGCCTACGGCCGCTTTGCGCAGCATTTCAATTTTGACTAATGTGGAGGAGCCAGGATTAATGATGGAAATGATGATCACGAGTAGAAATAAATCAATACTTGAAAATATCGAGGTGCTCACTACATTCTATGACCTCCCACAAATGCCACTTCACAAAGTCAACATAAACAGCTTTCAATTCCAAATTTAGCAATGACTCAAATAGAAGGCGAACATGGATTGTAATTGTGAAAAAAATATCCTGAAAGGGCATATATGTCAAACTGACTTATGTGCCTTTGAGGATGGTGATGAAAGACTATCAACTATCAACATGATATTCCAGAAATTAGGTGGATACAAGAAGAGACATTAGATATGAGCTTGTCAATCAGTATTCAATCCGAGGGGCAAATGACATAGAGATTGTATAGTATACACATTATAAATACCACTAACTTGGATTTTATGTCAGATAGAACAATTATATGAATAAGATAGTCCATAGTAATAAGTCCAATGGCACATATCACTTTCTGACCTCGATTCAATTAAGAGGGACAAGCAGGCGGTGTCACATAATCCGATACACATACAAAGGAGCTTTTATTTTCAGAGAGGTTGGATCAGACCCATATAAATCAGGAAGCTCAAAACCAACATGAAACAAATGGGATAACGAGAGAGCTTCAATCCAAGACTACGAATACATACAAGCTTTTACACTACAACCAGGTGAGAAATCCTATCAAGTGAGATCAACAATTCTGAAACCTTAAAATGGGAAGGAAATGTTTTGAGATGTTCATGGATGACAAATAAAGAAATCGAAAGCATCCCAAGTTGACCTTGAGGACAAGGATGGTGTGAAGAGTAATGATATGATCCCAAATCATATAATTGCCAATTTGGAACATACAACAATATTAAATACGTGCAGAGGAAAGATAGCAGAATCTGAGAGGAATGATTCATAAACTCAATACTCTGAGCCCTGATGATAACTTACAATCGAGGATACTCAGCTTAAGTACACAATAATAACGCGACATTTAAATACGGCCAAAAGCATCACCACAAAAGGGCGACAACCGGCCGATGCAGATGGTTATCAAAACAACTAAGAAGCAAGAGTTGAAATAACGGATAGCGAGTTCATTGAAGAAGTAAAACAACTAATCCATCAAGACTCAAGAATAATCCGATTGTCAGAATCAAGAGAATCAAGAAGCTCGACATTTCAACCAAGCGATATTCCATAAAAGCGAAGCAAGAACAGCAGAAGAAATCGCGATCAGGTCTGAATAGGTTAGGAGCATAGATAGCTTAGATCAAGCAAAAGAAAGGAAAAGTATAAATATTACAAAGACAAGCAGAATAATCAAGAATTTCATAAAGGAACTTAGCTCTTAAGTCTTCCCCCTTTCTTCTCTTCTTCCTGCTCAGATTCTTCTCGGTTTTCTCCTTTGAAACCGCATTCCAGGAGCCAGCCGTTCTCCCTCCGATCCCGGATCTCGCTTCCCGTTCTTGGGGGCTCCTCGACGGATCGGCTAGCCAGACAAAACCAAGCGAAATAAAGGTTAGGTTAATTCAAAGCTTCATCCAAAAACCAGAAACGTCAATCCGCTATTCAGGTCCGAAACCAGCGAAAGTGGCACACATGTAATTCATTGAAGTTATCAAGAACCACATGATCAAGAAACACATCCAAGGCGGTATACAAACAATCACGGCGCTCGATTCACTCAAACTCAATCGAGTATTAGCATCCAACGGCAGCGTTAAAAATCTAACGGATCGAGCGGGGGTTCCAACACTCAAAGCGGAGTCAACTTCAGGAGAATCAAACTCAAATCTCACCCAAAGCAGGACTGGCGTATTAGACTAATCGAGAAAATTGTTATAGTTGAATGTTTGGGGAGATCGTTATAAGGAGAAAACATACATTCAACCCTAACATTTCCATGTGTAGTTGCTAGGATTAGGGGAAGAGTGTCATTTGAGATCATGTTTGAAGAAGAGCAAGGTTAAGGATACCATTAATGACACCCAGCTCTTATTATTCAAGAAAAGCAAAACTTGAATGATCCATATGATATTTAGAGATAGTGAGTTTGGTGTTATTGGAGAGGTTGATTATCATGAGTCTATGCTTGGATTGTTAATAATTTTGTGAAGCAACTAAGGCTTCATTTGGTTTAGATTTTCGTTTACGAAAAAATTGGTTTAAAAGTGATTTTTGAAAAGTATCCATTCTTCCAATTGAGCGTAGTCTTGAGTGAGGTCCTTGTTTCACTTTCGAGAAATACTAGCGGGTTTTAATTAAACTTTTAGTAAAGCACCTATTCAAACAATTAAAAAAAATTGAATTTCCACGGTCTCAACATCTAAACACCAAATAAGCTTAGCCAAATGAAACGTTGAATGTGTCAGAAGCCATATGGGGAGAAAATGTGTAGTGTGCAACTAATGTAGCAACTAGCTAAAGAACTAATGAAGTCAAGCGGGTCAATGGTTGTGCCATTATTGAAACCTTATTGTCCATATTCTTCAAGAAAAGCAAGAACTTGAACATTTCATGTGATATAATTGATGGTTTTCAGCTTTGTGATATTCAAAATATTGAAACAATTAGTGGATGATTGAGCTCAGAATGACAGTAAAAAGCTGAATAATCATCTGAGAAGCAAAAGCAATAAGCTAATGATTATATAGCTAACGCGATGATAAATTTTCTATAATAGATGGTTTTACTTTTTGGTATAAATTATCTCTTTCAAAATTCTTCCTTCCTACACAATAAAAAAATCAATTATAATTATATTTTAGATTATAACATCTTAAATTTTAGAATAAAATAAAATAAGCAAAATTTATATTTTATTTTGGAGGAGCATTTAAACAGTTTGATTTTAAAAAAGTACACACACACAAACATATATATATATATATATATATATATATATATATATATATATATATATATATATATATATATATATATATATATATATATATTAAGGAAAAATTAATATTTATATTATTTTAATGTGATTTAAAACTTTATGTATAATATAAGCAAATATTAAATTTAAAGTATTAAATATATTAATACATTAAATCTCTATAAAATTAATCATAAACTCATTAAGGTTTTCAATTTCATCTCATTTTCAGAGTTTTATTTGAATGATTTTTAGTTGAGTTTTATTAGGTTCCAATGAAGTTTTTAGCATCAATATCTCACATATTTTTAAAGAAACTTCATAATAGCCATGAAATACTATAATTTTACCACTAAGATTAATTAAATTTCATTTGAATAGGATAATTCTGATATTTTTGTCTTTAATATATCTTAAATTGAATACCAAAACTATTAAACAATTTAAACCATAAAACTTACAAATTTTACTATGAAATTGAATCTAAAATGAGTTTAAAATCTTAATTTTTAACTCTTTCAATGTTTAAATGATATATTTATATGAAAGATTTAACATTACCCACTATTATTAGTAAAAAAATGCAACTCATCATAGCCTAATACATTAATTTTCAAAATAAGATCTCAAATTCAAAGTCTTGTGAGTATAGATATGTGATTGTAATATGTGTATTTAGACACACACACACAGATATATATAATATTTAGGGCTACAAATGAACTGAGCGTTCGACAAGCTACTCGTGGCTTGGCTCAAATTTAGCTCGTTCATGTTCATTTGATTAACTAATCAAACGAGCTTGAACACTTTTTGAAATACTCTTAATTGAACAAATGAACAAATTGTTCATTTATGTTCATGAACATTATCATTTAAAACTCGTGAACAAGCTTACTAAGGAGCTCGATTATGGCTCGATTAAAGCTTATTTGTGAACAATATTGTTCATATTATAATTTTTTTAGGCTTAATAAGCTTTAATTGATACAACTCATGTATGTTTCTCAACAAGCTGAGCGTGAACAAGCTCGATTAATGATTGATTAAAGCCCATTTATTTTATTAAACGAGCTGCTTGTTAACAAGCTCAATAATTCAATTTGAACCGAGCTCGTGAATAAACTCTAATCGAGCTCAAGCTCGATAATGGTAAACAAGCTCAAGCTTGAACATTATTCTTAAAAGCTCGAATCGAGCTCAAACTCGATAATATTAAGCAAGCTCAAGCTTGAACACTATTCTTAAAAGCTCGAATTGAGCTCAAACTCGATAATATTAAACAAGCTTAAGCTTGAACACAAATATGCTCTCATTTTATTTCTTATATATATATATATATGGATCCAAAAAAATTTTTCAGAGGGGGCACAATAAATAATAATAATAATATACTCTTAGATAAAATAAAAAGTAAAGCATAATGTATAACAAAATAAAAAATTAAGCATCTTAATAAGATAAATTTTATTTATATTATATATCATCTATAATTTATCTCTTAGAGTCCTCATATTTTGAAATTATCACAAAATCAATTCACTATTAAGTATTAACACTCTAAATATATATCTTTTAAATATATATATATATATATATATATATATATATATATATATATATAATCTTTCAAGAAAACTAATAAAAAAATAGCTGTATATATTGAAAATAATATATCAATATTATCATGTAAGAAAAACTCAAGAAATATTAAAATGATTTTTATTAATGATGCTATAGTTTCACATAATATAATATAAAAGTGAATATCCAAATAAAAAAAATATTATCAATTTTCCTCAATATCTTAAGAAATTTTATTGACATATATATAAAGCGAACATCAAATATAACTTACAAAAATTTTATGTAAATGAAAGATATGAGATAGCTATATATTGAAAACTAGAAACTCAAGATTTGATTCTCATCGAAGAAAATAACTACATAATATTTGATACAATAGAGAATATAAATTAGCTAAAATTTCACCAATGACATCCACAGATTTTTCAATTTGAAAAGAAAAGAGGATAGAGCAATAAATTTTTTAACTCTCCAAACTATTTTTCAAAAGAATAGCTACACTTATTGCATTGTCCACAAAGCACACATTAAATTAATTAGTAATATGAAGAGTCTAAGAAGTCATATCTTTAAGATTCTTACTAGTCACTCATGTTTGTGAGAAAGAAGTTTTTCGGGCAACCGACTAAACTCCAAAGAGCATCCAAAGCCTAAGACGAAGCGACTCATACAGTGGTCAAATCAGTTTTACATTAATCCACTGATTATGCATTTTTTTTTTTTTTGGACTTACATTAATTTGTCAGATTTTAATATCTGCATAAATCAAATTAAATTGTTTAATTATCAACATTTTAATATCAAAAGTACTCTCAGGTGATACTGGCATAATAATTATAATTTTTATTTTTGAGAAATATTAGTCATGGGGGTAAATCATAAAAATATTAGACATATAAATATTTTAAATTTTGAAAAAAATAAGTGTATTTAATACTAGAGCTTAGAACAAAAGATTGCTTTTTCATTATTGGAAACAACAGACCATTTGATGGAATTATTGAAGAAAATCGAGCCCATTTAGCATTTTAGCTAGCAATGGTAGATGATCGATCAATCCGGTAACCCCGAACTTGGTACACCTCCAAGGAAATGACAACCGATGAGCGATGTGATAGTGAGTTGAGTGAGTGTGTGGCGGACTCAGAATCAACCGAAGTCGAAGGCGAAGCTATAGGTTCAAGATGCGACACTACAACAAGATTCTCGAGCCAACTTGGAAGAATGGGAAAGCAAATATATCAAAACCTAACTTTTATTTTCATATTTCTTTATTTATTTTATATAAAGAGGATTGCCCAGGGGCATGTGCTCAGTGCCCCATGATCCGCCATGATCTGAGCAACTCCTTGGCTTTCCCTCTCCTCGCATTAATTCATAACTAGTGCCAAAATCATACCTCGTCTCATCAAGCTCCAACGCCGCCCTCCTTCCACTCATACACGGTCCTCACGTTCCTAAACCCACCCAAACAGATAAAGGAACTTCCTCTTTTCTCCTCCCTCCCTCCAATCCCAAACTCATCCTTAACCCTTCCCATGATCTTGATGATGCAGAAGGGAACCCAGATGTGGCTCACCGACTCAAAGGGCCAAGAGTCGATGTCCTCTCGACCTCTTCGACGCTTGCACCGTCGACAAGAACGGATTTGAGTGAGAGGACAACGAATCACATTGTAGAAGCGGATATGAGAGACGGCAAAGTGAGTTGAGAGCTCACCTGACGCGTTGTCGAAGAAATAATTCTCTTGGAGCCTGTAGTATCTCTATTCTTTCTCTGAAATGACCTTTTGCAACTTATGTAAAATAAAATTTTCTCAAATAATGAGGTCTGAATTTCTCCGAAGTCAATATAAATTTTTCAGAGAATCTACTTTATGCCGACCAGGCAACCACGTTCTTAACAACTTGGAAGAATGAGAAAGCAAATATGTTAAAATCTAACATTTTTTTTTCATATTTCTTTATTTATTTTATATAAAGTAGAATGGGTCAGTGGGGGCACGTGCCCCCATAGTGAATCCGTCCATGAGTCCTTGTATATATATACAACATATACATACACAGACGCATACGCATACGCATACGCATACGTATGCATCATATATTGATAGTCCGGCGGAACACTTGCACATATCGAACTGCTTTACCCGCGGTTTAAAGGGACCGAAGAAGTTGGCCAACACACGCTACTTCGCATTCAAAAGTTTTAGATATTTCCGAATCGAAGAGACGAAGAGGAGATGGAGAACGAATTCCAGGTGTGGAAAATTTTTTTTTCTCTCTAATTAGGGTTTTACTTGAAACAAGCTTTCCCTTTGTTCTAAAATAATTTACCGTGCAATTTTTTTTCCTTTTTATTTGAAAATTCGATTTGCGTTTTTGTAAGCCAAGCTGGGAGAGAGTTAACATCGGCAGTTTAATAAAGATCGAATTTTGAATACATATAGAAAGCTTCCGATTTCCTTTCTATATTTATGAATTATTTTTGCTCATAAAGTGCTTTAAATTCTGGGAACTGATTAAAGTAGACTGGTTAGGTATGCTGGTGATCCATCTTACTTGATGCTTTACCTAATTTGTCTTCGAAAGTAGGCCTAGGAAAACGCGTTTCTTGGAGCGACTGGATGGATGACTGTATTGGAAAAGATGACAAATGGTTTTAAGTGGAGATAATTGAAGTGATTATGAACTAGATCCTTAGGTGAGTCCGTTTTCCTTGTCAATCTAGGGTTTGATAAATTCACCTACTGTATATGGAAGTCTTTTATTTTTTTGTTTATGTTGGTTGTCATTGCTTTTCATTTAGTCTCAATCCATGGTTCAAATCCTTTGGATGGAAAAAAAAGGGGAAAAGAACAAGCAAGAGGGTTCTTGACCATAGCTTTTGTGAACCACAATCCATAGCTTTTGTGAACCACAACTTGAAGAGGATTAAAATAATGATTATTGTACCTTAGGCTGACTGATTCCTACAATACTTATTTATATTTAACCCTTGATGAATACTGTCTTAGCTTTGTGTAATCATGCTGCTATTATATTCTCGCCAGTAAACATAATTGATTATAGCCTTATATTGTTCCTTTCCATCCAAGCAGGCAAACACTTGGTAATCCAGAAAAGAGCACAAAAGATTGCAAATGTTTGTATTTTTGAAACGCATGTACCTTCCTTTGCAAATATTATATACACTTGAATTTGTGTTATGAATGTGGGCATAAATTGTTTGATTGGCTATCTACTTAGTATTATTCTTTTAAGTTATTTCATACAGGTTTATAGCAGTTTTGTCTTTTATAATAGGTGGATAAGATGAAGAAGTGACTTAGTTATGTTATGCTACAATATAACCTTTAGGGTTTAGATTAGGTGGATAAGATGAAGAAGTGACTTAGTTATGTTATGCAACAACAATAACAACAACAACAAGCCTTTATCCCACTACGTGGGGTCGGCTACATGAATCCTTCTTCTCCAATGTAGTGTCAAATTCTCATTTAATTCCAATAAAATAAGTTTATTTTTTTTATACTTCCTACCGAAGTACTTTTATGTCCACCTCTAACTTTCTTAACATATGCCAAGTCTAATACATCTAATTTCCTACCTAGGTCATCGGATGACTGACGTTTATATAACCAAATCATTTAAGACGGCTCTCTAATCTTACCTATCATTGGACTTAACTTTTCACGTATATATTTGTTTTGCATTTTATCTCTAAGTGTTCTACTCACCCACCTGAGCATCCTCATCTCTATAACACTTAATTTTGTGCTTCTCCTTTGCTGGCCAATATTTTGCGCCATAAAGCATTGCAGGTCTTACCATCATTTTTTAAAATTTTCTTGTAAGTCTAAGTGGTACTTTTCTATCACACAGCAGGCCAAATGCTTTCCTCCACTTCAACCATCCGACTTGAATTCTACTAATAACATCCCTATTTATTTTACCTTCACTTTAAACAATAGACAGATATCTAAAACATTCACTTTTTGAATAACTTGATCACCCATTGTTACAACCCGCCACTAGATCTTCTACAACTAAAATTATGCTTTATTTATTTTGTTTTATATTTACTCAACGAAAAGCCTTTAGACTCTAAAGTTTGTCTCCATAATAGCCTTTAGACTCTAAAGTTTGTCTCCATAATTCAAGTTTCTCTTGAACTCCCTCTTTAGTCTTATCAACAAGAAGAATATTATATGCAAAAGCATACACTAAGATACATTCTCCCGCAAATGTCTAGTAAGAACATCCATATTAAAGCAAAATATACATGCTTAAAGCTGATCCTTGATGTAATCCCACTCAAATAGGAAAATGCTTGGTCAATTCTCCTTGTGATTGAATACAAGTTACAGGTGCAACATACAAATCTTTAATGAATTGAATGTAAGCAGTATCATCAAAATCTCAACAAATGCATAGCATCCATGGTAAACCTACCCGACATGAAACCAATTTGGTTTTGAAAAACTTGTGTATCACGTCGTAATCTATACTCAATTACTCTCTTGCATAAATTTAATATATGGCACAGTAACTTAATTCCTTTATAATTTGCACATTATTGTGCATCACTTTTATTCTTAAAAATAGGAACTAACAAATTCTTTCTCCATTCATCTGACATCTTTTTAGCCTTTAAAATAATAATAACATGATTAGTAAGCCAAAAAAAATTCTTGATTCTCTAAGCATTTTCACACTTTTATTGGAATATCAATAGGTCTTACTAATTTTCGACTTCATTTTCTTTAAAACCTCTTTAACTTCGGTTGTACTAATACAATAATAAAATCAAAATCTCTATTTACATTTAGAGTACTATTAAAAAGTCGATCATATTCGACAACCTTTAATAAAGAGTTTTTAAAATATCTCATCCACCTATGTTGAATATTCTTTTTTAAAAAAATCACTCTTTGATCTTCATCCCTAATGTACTTCACTTGAACTAAATTTTTATATTTATTTCTTTGCTTAGCTAGCTTATACATATGCGCCCTCTTTAGTATCCAATCTATTATATAAATCACTAAATGATGAATTCTTTGCATCACATTTTACTTTCTTAAAATTCATATGTGCTACTCTATATCTTTTTCAATTCTTTGAACTTTTACATCTAAATCAATTTTTATAACAAAATATTTTATTTTCTATTTTTCTATACAATATGACCCATTTATCACTAACTATTTTTATTAATAAGAGTTTTTCTTTTGATTTTTTAAACACAATTTTGCAACTAAATCTCATTTTTTTTTTTCATATAAAGATACTTCCTCAACATCTCAAATTTTAAGATCTCAGTTTACACTTAAAAATATTTTTATTATCATTCTTTAAGTACACCTAATTCTAAGATAATATGTTGATTTATTTTTATCTTGCAAACTTTAATCTTAAAATATAAAATCAATAGTCGATGTTGAATACTTATATTTTCACTTGAAATGACTTTACAATATTTATAATCTAACATATATATATTTTATTTATTAGAACTTAATCAATTTGTATTTTACTAAGTTTATTTTTATAAGTGATAATATGTTAATATCTTTTCTTAAATTAAATATTAGCATTTATAAAATTATAAGCTAAAATAAAATTCAATACAATCCTACCCACTTCATTAGTCACATCCATAGTCATATAAATATTTTAAAATCTTTTTTAAATCTACTAATATGTCTATTTAAATTTTCTTCAAGAGGTATCTTTTGTATTAATCCTTATAGGTCATTCCAAAATTTTTCTTTTGAACATACATCCAAATCTATTTGAGAGATAAATATTTATAACGCGTTAATAATCTTAATATTAACAAAATATTTAAATATATAATTCTATTTTCAATCCTATTAAGTTTTACAATATTATTTTTCAAACTCTTATCTATAATTATATCTACATCATTTTTAGTACAACTCATACTTGAATATCAATGTTTAAAACCTAAACTATTAATCCATTAGTCTTCTCCCCAACTTAATTAGTTTTTTGACTACGTAAGATATTTATCTTTCTATAAATTATAATATTTATTAATTTCATTAATTTACTTGTATGAGTACTTATATTCCAAATTCTTATGCTAATTCTACTTTCATAGACTAGCTTTTTTGTCGGCATCCGTCTATAATGTCGGAACCCTTACTTATTTATGCAGTGGCCTTTGCACACTTTTTACTGTATTCAGGTCACATAACGTGTCATATTTATGGAACATCCTAGCGTTGACACAATGTATTAAAGTATTCATATCATTATTTTTTGACAAGTTTTATGCTGACTATCGACTACCTAGCGTAACCCTCCATTTTTCTCACCTAGGACTTGGAACCGAGCAGTGACAACATTTTAAATTTACAATTAATTCAATAATATTATTTTGATTTGAGTGTCAAATAATAAAAGTTATTGCCAATTAAATTGAGCGTGGTGGACATGGGAATGTTAAGATAGATTTATGGTGAAATTAGGATGGATAAATAAAGGGATATTATATTTAAGGGATAAGGCGAGTAGTGTTTATTGAAGATAAGTTTGTATAAAATAGACATAGGTAATTTGAACATCTATAACATAGGGTAGAAAAAGTACTATTAGATGAGCAGATAAATTCAATATTGAAGGATTAAGATGGGAAATGGGTTAGATCTAAGATAACATGAATAGAAGTTTCTTTATAATATTTATGTAAAATAAGTTTAACATCTCACATTATAATCAAGATTCATTGAATGAATGTAAAATAAGGATTTCTATTGTAGGCCCAAATAGTTGGGGAAGGCTGCTGATGATTATAACCAGTTTATGCACTTTTTAAATCATTATGAGTGTAAAACTTGCATTCAACCATCATAGGCGTCCCTTGTTATTCATTTATTACTTCATTAGATAGTTTAAGTATCAAACTAGCATAAAATCTTTCTTATCTCAGTTCACCTCTCTAGCATGCCATGCTAGTGTAATTTTGTTCATCTGTTGCGACTCATATTTTTGGTTTCAAAGGTTCACATGAGCAACATTCTGAAATCATACCGAGTACAATCATTTTGTATCCAAAGTTTATGCGATTGATGTGATCATAAAAAAATATGTGGAAAAAAGAACGAATTGTATGAGATGTTTTATTTTTCGTTGTCCACTCATCTAGGAAGGAAAGGAGGAGGTTATCCAAGCATGGTATATGGATGACAGTGACGAAGACCAGAGGCTTCCCCATCACCGTGAACCAAAGCAATTTGTTTCTATTGACAGACTTGCAGGTTTGTAGGGGACCAGATTTCCATTTTCATATCCTTTGATCATCTGTTCACTCTTCTGGAAGTTTGGGGCGTATTGCTATCTTTTGTAGAACTTGGTATTATTAGCTGGAGACTGAATACTGATGACTATGAAAATGATGAAGCGCTGAAAAAGATTCGTGAAGCTAGGGGCTACAATTACATGGTCATTGATTAAACTTATCCTTTTGCTTTGGTTCGATTCTAAGAAGCAGAAGAAGATGCTAATATTAGATTGTTTCATCTCTTTGTTGTCCCTTTCCCATTTCAGGACATATGTGATATTTGCCCAGAGAAACTGCCAAATTACGAAGCCAAGATCAAGAGCTTCTTTGAGGAGCACCTGCATACTGATGAAGAGATCCGTTACTGTGTTTCAGGAAGCGGTAAGTTTTTGGCATTACTTCTTTTTAGCATCTTGTGTGTTCATTGTGTTTTAATTATCTTAAATTTCCTCTGCCTTTTAAGGTTATTTTGATGTGAGGGATGAAAGGATCAGTGGATTCGCATAGCTGTGAAGAAAGGGGGAATGATTGTCTTACCTGCTGGAATTTACCACCGTTTCACCCTCGATACAGATAACTACATACAGGTATAATATACTATTCTGTTTGGTTTTGCCATCATTGACTGCAATATAATTTCTTAAGTAGGTGAGCAAGGCTAAGAATACTCATTTATATACACTAAGATGGTTTAAAGCTTTTGATTCAAAGGCTGGTTTAAAGATTTTCTGAAAACTATTTATCTTCTTTTGAAAAAACGATTTTTTGAGGGATAAAACGTAGTTTCAAGACATATTCAAACGGGTATCAAAATTAAAATTTACACTCTCAAAAGCAAAACGCACTAAAAAAGCCCTCCCAAACGGAGCCTAAGAAGAGCTTTTGATCTATAGTGAGGCAAGGACCATAATATTTAGGTCATTTTAGGAATCTACGTGGGAATAAGAGTAGTCTGAATAGAACGCCAAATAAGTTTAACTATTTTTCAATCAACACTATAGATTCGGCTCTTAGGACGAGTTTATTTCAGGGAATTCGTCTAATGTGGTTGGATCATATGGCTTCATTGCTAAGTTCAAGCATGGGCAAGTGGATAGAAGTGAGATCCTATTCTTGGAGCTCATATATGTAAGAATGGAGTCCAATTATGAGAGCTTGAAAGCCTCCTTTAATTTTGCTTGTACATTTTATAGTAATAAAATATTTTTTTATCAATGCAAGTAGTAGTTATTTAAGTTAATTGGGGACTAATAAAATATTGGGAATATAATTAATTAATGAATAAATAGCCTTATTAATTAGGTTTAATTGATTTTTAAATAATGAATTAGAATAATGTCTTAGACTAATTGTGGATTATGTAGGATAAATATTTATTTTAAATATTTATCATCTTAATCATCATTAATTGTTAGCCTACTAACTATTTATGTCAATTTTATGAATCTTACATTGTCCATTAATTTCTCTTGAATGTTGTTTTGAGTGTTTATGATTTTAGAAAATATTGTGAAAATAAATTAGGCTAATTTGTCGCAGATTAATCAAGTAAATAATAAGTCACATTACTAATTAGTATGTAATTAATATTCAATTAAAAATAGAATAATTAATTAAACCATTTTGGATATTATGTTGGATAATTATTTATTTTAAATATTCATTAACAAAATCATCAATATTATCATCATTATTTTCTTCATTACTAACCATTTGGGTCAAATATTTGATTCTGTTGAAGATTGTAGAGATTTTAAACCTATTTTATACAAATTTTGTTTTTTGCACGATTTTCATCCATGTACCTAATTTAATTTTAAGTAGTAAGTAGGTTAATTTTACTAGGATTAAACAATTAAGATATTAAAGTAATTAGGGATTTTGTCTTGAATGTCATTAAGTAATGATTAGGATAATTGATTATTCTAATCAGTTTTGATAGATTAATTTTTATATTAAATGTTGTGTGAGATTTAAACATATTATATACATTTTTTTGCACAACTTCTTTTCACGTTATATTATTCACTTTAATAAATTAGATTAATTTACTGGAGATTAAATATATTAAGATATTAAATTAAATTAATTATTTCAATTAATTAGGGATATCATGTTAATTAGTGAGTGGGCTAATTGATTATTCTAATCAGTCCTGATAGATCGTTTAATTAGTGGATTAAGACAATTAAGGATTGTTTACCGAATAATTTATTAAGTGATTGATGAACAAGAGATAATTTAATTATTGATTAATTCATTCATCATTAATTTTTTATTTTGATTAAGTTTGTTTATATTTGTGATTATGATTATGTTACTTGTTAAACAAAACTTGATTAATAAAGTTAAGTAATGATTATTTGTTTATTAGGATAATAAATCAGTTATTTATCAAACAATTGAATAGTAATTTAATTATTCTAATTACGTGTTATTTATATTTTTAACTATAATTGTTTGTTACGACCTTATTTACTTTTAAGTAATAATTAGGTTAATTTACTTGGATTAAATAATTGAATCATTAAATTAATTTGGCATTTTATATTGAATGTTATTAATGATTGGGATAATTGATTATTCTAATCAGTCCTAATAGATTAATTATATTTATTTATTTATTATCATAATCATCATTAGCATTATCTTAATTACAGTTTTTTAGTCTTACGTATTCATTAATTCTATTGAATGTTGTGTGAGATTTAAACATGTTATGAACAAGTTATTTTTAGCACAACTTCTATCCATGTTGTCTTGTTTGCTTTGAATATCAATTAGGTTAATTTACAGCTTAAATATATTATGATATTAAATCAATCTATTTAGTTAAATTAATTAGGTATTTCATGTTAATTAATCAGGGGATTAATTGATTATTCTAATCAATCCTGACAGATCAATTAATCGGTAGATTAAGATGATTAATGATTGATTACCTGATAATTTATGAAATACTTCATGAACATGACAAATAATTTAATTATTAATTTTTTTATAACTTAAATTTTTTAATTAAATTTGTATATATTGATGATTATGATTTTAATATTGAGTTACTTGATTAATTAAGATTAGTCAGGATAATAAATTAGTTACTTATCAAATATTTAAATTGTAAATCAATTATTGTAATTATGTTTTGTTTAATATTTTTAATTTATGATTGATTATTACGAGATTGGTAAATTAAGTGATTGAAATGAATTAATCTATAGGAATGTAAAAAGACCAAGTACATGAAAATGCCATTGTTATATTTGTGGACCTCCCGATCATTTAGCAAATCAATGCAATAAATACAAATAAAAAGAAGTTTGTTAATTGGATTAGAGGATGATGTTGTCATATCATCAAATGAATCAAAAGATACAATTTATAATATAAATGATTGATAACTCCCAAACAGGCAAATTGGTATTTATTATGATGTCGATATGAAATCATCATCATATTAAGCTAATTAAGTAGTAAATATTGATTAAAATTAATTTATCTTCTGCAAACTCACTACGATCTAAAAAAGCGAACTGATTTCACAAAATTTGAGCTTACAAAACAAATAGACCGCTAGAACTCATTTTAAAGAATTCTTCACCATCTACTTTCAGGCACTCATGTCTATATGAACTAGCCTTAAGAGATTTGAGCTCTTATCATCCTTTTGAAAGCCATGGTTTCTAACTGTTATCATCAAGGCACATACATGTTATACCAAGAATTGTCTTATTCTCGCCAACTTTTTCCATGGTTTCATCAACAAATTGATTGATGCTTGAGCAATTTTCTCCATATATTCAATATTTAAACTAAAAAGAATCTCCTTTCGCAGGCCCTGCGACTTTTTGTTGGGGAGCCTGTGTGGACTCCATACAACCGACCCCATGATCATCTCCCTGCTAGGTAAAACAAGGCTTTTTCTGTCCCACAGCAGACTGAGCTTCATTGTGTGGCTGCTTCTAGTGGTAATAGTAGCTTTCATGTTGCAGGATTGAGTATGTTGATGCTTTTATAAAGAAGGCAGCTGTTAGCCCGGCAGTTGAGGCACTCTGAGTACATTTGCCTCATCCCTTTCCTATCTATTTAATGGAATGCTGCTTTGAATGCCTTATGCATGCCTATATTCTTATGACCTGGGTGGTGTTTTGTGATGTCTCAGTTGTATCTTTAAATAAAAAAAAACTTTGTTTGTGCTACTAAATGGTTATGTATATTTGAGTTTATCCTCAGTGTATGAGGCTAACTATACAAAAAATGCAATTTGAAGCTGTTAAACACTACTTATATGATACTTTTGTGTTCAGTAAAATTTGAGCTGTCTACTAATTGTTCAAGAGAGAAACACTAATTATATGATGTTTTTGTGCTCAATAAAATTTGAATGATCTGTCCAGTATGATTGGCATGCCTTTTTTTTACCCTTTTGGAACTATGAAGCTCTGCTTGAACTCTTTTATTGATTTTGGGCAATTTTTATTTTTATGATGATTTATTTGGAAAAGTGAAGTTTCTTTTTTCAAAAGAAAATAATCATTAATCTTCTTCTAAGCTTTGTGGAAATCTAAGGATTCATTTTGTTGCTTGCAGACAGAAAAGACATTCTAAAAACTACTAAAATTTGTTAGATTTCTTCTTTATTTGGTCGATATCCTTCCTCATCATCACTGCATGCTACATTAGCCTGTTTTGAAAGCGTCTATCCTCGTTTCATGGTGCTCTCCATGATGATGTCTCTATGAAAACCTTTGTTGAATTAATATTGGTCTGCATTCATAAATGATTTCTCAATCATCTCACTTTGATCATTAACACTTTAATTGTTGGCTCCATCAATCTCTGTTAGCACCTTTACTAACAAGATTTGTTCTTAACAGGACATATGCCTATACCAAGACTTGTATTATCATAATACTTGCCTTGCAACTAAGCTCAATCTACAGTAGAATTCCTCTAAATCTACATTGTAATCTTCCTTACATCATAGTTATCATCGCAGCAAGAATTACAATTTACAACATAGGCTAACTCAATTTGTGCCTCCCACGACACTTTCTTGTAGAGCTAGAACAATAACTATCATGTTCAAAACCCAATCAAAGTAAATGTTTAAGAAATTGATAAGAGTTTATACAATATTATTACAACACTTGGTTGGTTAAACTTTTGGATTCGCTTTGGTTTAAAGTCTTTCGCGAAAAGTTTATTTCTTCTTTTTTTAAAATAAAATTTTCAAATTGAGGAAATTTAAAACTGGTTTCAAATAGACACTATTCAAACGGTATCAAATTAAAATTTAGGCTCTCAAAAACAAAACACACTAAAAAAGCTCTCCTAAACGAAGCCTTAGTCTCTTCTTCCTTATGATTATCTTCTCTCTCAGTTGTCGCTGCTTCACATGTATCTTTGTGCATGAATGATGCTAACTGCACTTGAAGAATATCTTCTGTATGCACTGCTTCTCGGCTTGCATGGTTACAACTCGACTTCATAACTTGTATTTGAAAATCAGTATCTAATAGTTTGGTGGATCTTGTTTGTCTTTTGAGCAGAGCTCTAAGCACTTTTGCCACATACATCGTAAGCTCAATTTTATCTATGTTGCCCTCTTTTTGCTATAACTCAATTTGCCTATATATGTGCTCTCTGATCTAATTGAGGCCTTCTCCAGTGTGGAGCGTACATTAAAGTTGTATTTGGGGTAATTTTTTATATATTTTATTTTTTTCAAAAAGTAATCAGAAAATAAAACAGTTTCGTTTAGCTATTAGTTTTTTTGGCTGTTTTTTAAAAAGTTATAGTAAAAAAATTATTTTGAGAATCAGAAAGTTAGAGTATGATGATTATAAGGAAGTTATTTTTTAAATTTTTTTTTAAAAAAAAATATTTGTAATGCATAATAATTTTTTCAAAAAATTATTTTTTCTAGAATAATTTTATAACTCATTTTTCAAAAAATTATATCTACCTCAAATAAATAGACCTTAAATCAAGTAAATCATAATCTATTGGAGTTTTTTATTTATTATTGTTTTTTTTTTATGTATCATATTTATTGATATCGGTGAAGTCAGCATAATCTCTTCTAATATTTTATGAAGTAATTTAAATTTATTAAAAAGTAAATCAGTCGTAATGAATGAATATCTTTTTATGTATCATGTCTATTGACATTGGTGACAAATAAGATTCATCATACATGCTTCTTATTATTTATATTATTCTTGTATGGCAGCTTTGTTAGAATTAAAGTTATAAATTAGCTATAAACTATTAATTTAATTTGCATAAATATAGATTAATTAAGAGGCAGTTTGGTTGCTTGAATTTTGGAGGTAAAATAAAGTAAATGTAATGATTTTAACTTTTTTTGTGTTTATAGTGATGCAAATTAAAATTTTTAAAGTAATGTAATCTATTTAAAATATATTATCTAAATATATTATAAAGATTATTTTTGATGTATTTGGAATTTGTCCGATTTAGCATAAATATCTGGCCAAGATAAATGTTATGTACGCCGCCTCATCACCGCTCCCGCCGCGCCGCCGCCTCCGTTGGTAGCTTCGTCACCGCAGCTAACGCGCCGCTCACCGATTGCCGATCACCGCCACCCATCGCCACTATATATTCATTTTATATATATTTTTTTTTTCAAGCAACCAAACAACCCTTAAAAAAAAGATTGATTTGGATATGTATGTATCGCAATCGGGCAAATTTGACACCGAGTTAATGACTCTCACAACACTCTTTCTAGTTGTGAGCTAAATGATGTAAAATGTTAACTATTATAATTATTGATTATTGTTGAAAAACTGCTAGAATAAACTTTCACGTCTTAACTTTGTATGGAAATTCAACACGCACACAGATAGTTAAAAAGAGAATAAGAAATTCCAGAATTTTCACATGTAAAGCCCCAGGAAGAGGATAAAAAATCACGGGGCCTAGCCTAGTAAAAATGTTTTACTATGTATCAACTTTGGAGTATAAAGTTTGAATCTTAGATAAAGATTACAAGATATGTGAAATCGATAATAAGAATTTAATCGTTACAACATCTAATGTAGTTATCAGTAATCATTTGGTAGCTGCGATGATAATAGGCGTCGACGACAACAAGAATGACGAATTTAACTTCTAGCTCTCTCTCTCTCTCTCTCTCTCTCTCTCTTAGTTTTCTCTAAGTTCGCAGCTCCTCCTCCTCCCTCATGACAAGAGATCTTATTTATAGGATTTTGAGAGGTTTGTTAATTATCAGTAGCAAAATTCCAACACTCCATCTGACGATATTGATCCATTTGATCATAGCTTTGGTGATTTGACCACCCAAGCGATCTTCGATTTGAGTGATCTTATTTCGTTGGATTGCTCGTTGAGCCGCTCGATTTGACTATAAGCATGTCAAATTTGGAAGTCATCTGATCATCAAGTTAGTGACTTGAAATTTTTATATGTAGCTTTTAAACTTGATTTGAGTTCATTTGAGCTCGATCTATCCCGTTTTTAGCATTGTTGAACTTGTCTCACTGAGTCGTTTAATTTGATTGTATATATGCTTTAATTTGATATTTGTGCTTCATTTATAAATTTTAGAAGGATATATCATTCTCTATTTTGGATGATAAAACTTATTTCATCCAAAAATAAAATCACTAACTAAAATTATTATAATTAGTTATTAATATTTATTTATTTTATTGTATTATATTTATATATATAAAGTAATATTTTTTATAAAAAAATAAATTATTTTAGCATTTTATATTATTATATATATTTTTGGGTGGTTGTTTGATTTGAAAGATAGGGGTCGTGGGCCTCTCCAAAGTTATGACCGATTTTTTTTTTTTTATTTTTTGGGTTTTTCATATAAAAATCCTAGAGTTTCTCGTTCACTCTTCAAATATTTGTGTGTGGTAGATTTCCCAACGAAGCTAAGGCGTGAAGTTTTATTCTACCGCAATTGGGTTTCTAACATGCAACAGTTTGACACTGTGTATGGGAAACATTCCCTTCACATCTTCACAATGATTGACAATCTAACTTCATGTTCAAAATAACACTGCTTATATGGTGAAGAAAAATCTTACTCTCGAGGAACACATAAGAAGAATGAAGATTTATCAAACTTCGATCATTCAGCTTTTGTTGGAGACTCAGGGGCAACTTTTAATCTCAAAAGATCATTCAAATCAATATTTTGTATATCTAATTGATTATCAGTTCAAGAAGCAAGTCAATGATGTGGAGCAATTTCAACAAAAAAAAAATAGAGAGAAAACTTTGTAAATTATGATCCTCTAGTCATACTCATGAAAAATAAGGCAAAGGTCAAGGAGCAACTTTAGCTACAATCTCGAACAAATATTTTGATTTGACCTCTTCCACATAGGTTAACGTCATCGAGCGAAGACTCTGACAAACAACATCGGATAGGTCAAAACTTCGTGGTTTCGATTAGACCTATTCCACACATGTTAACATCAATGAGCGAAGACTCTGACAAACAACCTCAGATAGGTCAAAACTTCATGATTTCGATTAGACCTAATCCACATGTTAACGCGTTATGACAACAAATAACCTCGATTAGGTCATAACTTTATACTTACTTCACACAGATTAACGTCATCGAGTAACACTCTACAAACAACCTCGGATAAGTCATAACTTTTTACCTACTCAACACAGGTTAACATCACCGAGTAATACTCTAACAGATAATCTTGAAAGAATCAAAATGTTTAACCTCTTCCACACAGGTTAACGTCATATCTTGACAAAATAATCTCGGATGAGAGTTAAAACTATTGACTTCTTCCACATGGTTAAATGTCACTGAGTAAAACTCTGACAAATAACATCGGATAAGTCAAAAAAATTTTGTGGATTTAATTTGACCCCTTCAATACAGGTTAATGTCATCAAGTAACACTTTGGCAAACAACCTCAGATAGGTCAAAAATCCTTCATGGATTCGATTCGACCCCTTCCATGCAGGTTAACGTCATCAAGTAACACTTTGACAAACAACCTCGGATGAGTCAAAAATTCTCAGCGGATTCGGTTCAACATCTTCCATATAGGTTAATGTCATTAAGTAATAGTTTGACAAATAACCTCGGATGGGTCAAAAATCTCTAGCAGATTTGATTCGACCTTTTCCATATAGGTTAACGTCACCAAGTAACACTTTGACAAACAATCTCGGATGGGTCAAAAATCCTCAGCGGATTCGATTCAGCCTCTTCCATACAGTTTATTGTCATCAAGTAATACTTTGCCAAACAACTTTCGATGGGTCAAAAATCCTTAGCAGATTCGATTCGACCTCTTCCATACTGGCTAACATTATCAAGTAACACTTTAACAAACAACCTCGGATGGGTCAAAAAATTTCCGCAGATTAGATTCAGCCTCCTCCATACAAGGTATTGTTATCAAGTAATACTTTGACAAATAATCTCAGATGGATCAAAAATTATTGGCGGATTCGATTCAACCTCTTCCATGCAGGTTAACGTCATCAAGTAAAACTTTGACAAACAAACTCGAATGGGTCAAAAATCCTCAGCGGATTTGATTCGACCTTTTCCATACAGGTTAACGTCATCAAGTAACACTTTGACCAACAACCTCGGATGAGTCAAAAATCCTCGGCGGATTCAATTCAACATCTTTCATATAGGTTAATGTCAGTAAGTAACACTTTGTCAAATAACTTCAGATTGGTCAAAAATCCTCAGCAAATTTCATTCTACCCCTTCCATATAAGTCAACAATATCAAGTAACATAATGAATAATGACACTCTGAAATTATCTACCCTAAATTCTGAGTTTTCTAAGGAATGGTTCCTAATTAATGTTTTCACACTACCTTGGCAATTGTCAACTATTAGAGTTTCAAGAAAATCAATTTTCTATGAACTATGAGACTTGATCGTCTCCAAACCCGGTCGGTCCGACGAGGACAATTGACGCCTCTCTCGAGAGAAAATTGGAGTCTCGCCGTATGAACTACGGGCTTTGATCACTTCCAAACCTGGTCAGTCCGACGAGGACAATTGACGTCTCTTTCGAAGGAAAACTGAGCTCATATATGAACTCTAGTCTTGATCGCCTCAAACCGTCGGCGAGGACCGCCTCAGGTAAATGAGCCTCGCCATATAAACTATGGGCCTTGATCGCCTCCAAACCCTCCGGTCCGATAAGGATTTGACGCCTCTTCGAGGAAAACCGGGGCCAAATAAACTACCCGATCACCTCCAAACCCGGTGGTTCGGCGAGGTTGCGCTTTTGAGGGAAAACCAGAGCTTCAGTAAGAACTACGGGCCTTGATCGCCCAAACTCGGTCCGACGACGCTTAACGCCTCTTTAAAGAAAAATTGAGCCTCGCCAGTATGAACTACGGCCTGATTTTCCAAACCCGTCAATCCGACGAAGATAGTTGATGCCTCTCGAGGGAAAATCGGACCTGCCAGATATACTGCCTTGATCGCCTCAAACCCGGCCGGTCACGAGGATTGACGCTCTCTCGAGGGAAAACTGAGCCTCATCATATGAGCTGGGTCTTGAGTCTTGATCAGTAATGACCTTCTTCTAAGAAGAAGGTCAGAGCTTCACTGACAAAAGAAAGAAAAAATAAATAAATTTTTTTATTACCCTAGCCCTTCAACTTCTGCTAGATAATTTCTCATACAACGTAGAAGAACACTACAACATATGAGAGTTGTGTATCCTTACTTGATCATGGGTGGGGGGTTATAGATCCACTATATGAGCAAAAAGGGAATAAATAAATAAATAATGAAAAGAAACGAAAAAATCTGAAAAAAAATCGAAAAAATCCCCCTATTCTCATTATGACTAGCGTTTGTCAGCAATTTAATTAAAAAACATCATCTCCTCATTATGACATTTAATTAAAAAAGCATCTCCTCATTATGACATTTAATTAAAAAAAAATCCTCTCTTCATTATGACATTTAATTAAAAAAATAAAACCCTCTCCCTTTCAAGACTAAATGTCAATATATATAAATAAACATTGATAATTAATTAGTTAATAAATAAATTAATACATATAACATATGTAATTACAAATTTTAATAATAAGTAAAGTTATTTTATTTAAAAAAAAATTTAAGATATTTTTGGATGAAATAAGTAATGTCATCCAAAAATAGTAACTGATATGTCAATGAAAATTTATAGTTAAAGTTAATCTTGAAAAAATTGATTCAGATAACATGCGCTTAAAATATAATTGAAAACTTTCGATATTAATAAATATGGAGTATTTATAATCAAATTGAGCATCTTGATGAGTCGGATCTAACAAGCCTAAGATTTTATAATTTTGACTTTATTTGAGCATTCAAATACTTAAAATACATGAGATGATTAAGAGAATCATTTTAAGTCATCTGATTGAGTAGTTTGGATTTTGCATGTATTTATAAAAATGTCACTCTTCTAATCTATAAATAGTCTCTCATTCTTCACATGAGAGGAGCCCAAACTAAAGAGAAGAGAGAGCTTTGAGGCTTGAAGAACCTCTGAGCATAATCTTGCCATCACGACGGTCATACCACCGCCGTATCAGCATACTATCATAGCGGCCATCACCGCGACCACCGTCGCCGATCACCGTCGTCGGTCATCGCCGCCAATCATCGCTGGCTCCCGCCATTGGCCGCCACCAGACATCGTTGCGCAACTATCATTACCGGCCATCGCATTTACCATTATCGTTGACATCATTGCTGGCTATCGCTGACCATTGCCGTCGTTTATACCACGACATGCCTTTAATTCATTTTCGCTCGGTTATCGCTGCGACCACGCGCATTGCCGCGACCACTGCTGCCGGTTATCAGCTAACCACTGGCATCGCAGCCACCATCACGACATCATCATCGCAACCACGTTGTTGTCATCTCGGCGACCATCGCTGGTCCCGCTGCGACCATCGCCGCCGCTTGCCACCACCATCAATCATCGCTGTGCCAACATCGCGCGCCATCACGACCATCTTTCGCCACCATACCGCCACCGGTGCCATCGACCATCTCCGTTGTCATCACCATCGCTAAGGTACCGTCAATCCACGTCATCATCATCGCCACCAACTTGTTACAACCTAACCACATGGCATTATTCCGATTTTGGGATTCCCATTGTCAGCTCTTCTCAAATATAATTCTATAATCTCATTATCGGAAAAACTTTGTACTCCTAAAGAGATATATGGTGGAAGATTTTTGGGCAGGTGATTTTACCATCTTTGGGGTTTTTCCAATGAAAATCTAGAGTTTGTTCATTCTTCAAACATTTGTGAGTGTGTTGGATACCACAACAAAGCTAAGACATAAACTTTAATTCTACCGCAACTGATTTTTTATCACACAACAGGTTAACGTTACCGAGTAATACTTTGACAAAAAATAAAATTTTTGCTCACCGTTTGTTTCTGACACGCTGCGCGCACACCCGATGCCGACGCTCCGGGCCCGTGCCCCAGTTTTGCACTCGTGAGTAATCGTGATGCACCGAACTACATCCGCTTTCGTGATCATAGTCTTGTGCATCCGTGAAGATCTATTATCTCAAACTATATATGACGCAAAGGTTAATGAATCCACAAATTTCATTAAAGAAGTTGTTATTTTTAATTATTTGCATATATTTTTGGATCATATAGATAATGTCATCCAAAAATAAGGGGGCAACTGATATGACACTGAAATTTCTACTAATCGAAGCACGAATCTTGATATCGAACGCAATCTGATTCTGAGTCAAGACTAACACAGATCAAGCGCTTATTATTAATCGGATCCTAAATATGGAGTGTTTGTAATCAAATAACGCCTTGACGGCTGAACAACTAAGACTCCTTTAATTTTGACTTGAGCATTCAAATGCTTAAAATATATCGATGATCGCAATCGCAGGGAGACTGAAGAGAGAGCTGAAGAACCTCCAACCATATCTCGATGGTGGGCCCACAGGTTATCGTACACGCCAGTCATCGCGACCACACCCATTGCCGCTGGCACGGCCACCGCATCGATCATCATCATCGCTGACCATTGCCGGTTGGCCATATTGCCACGACCACGCGCCGGCCAGCGGCACCACCGCCCGGCTGCGATCATCATCGATCACCAGTTGACACGCCGCTCGATCATTGGACACATTGGTCATCGCTGCCAACCATCATTGCGACCGCATCACCGGTCTCACATTGACCACCCGCATCACCACCGGGTTACTGCTAGAACGCCGCTGGCCACCGCTGCTGACCATCGCCACCGTTTCTACGGGCTTACAGTCATCACTGCCGCCGGCCATCGCTAACCACTATCGCATCGCTAACCACGCTGACCACTATTTTATTACCACATCATGCATTGACACCAGGTTACCGCCACCATCATCTGGAAGATATTTACCGGTAGTCATTCACTATCAGATTGCCACTAACAGTGATCTACTCGTATAGTTGTTGTCACCTAATTATGAGATTTCTGTCATCAAACTTTCTCACATACAACTCTATAATCTCGTTACGGGAAAACTTAAACTTTGCACTTCAAAACAAATATATAGTGGAACATTTTTACCGAGCTAGGCCCAGTGATTTTTTCCCTCTTTTCGGAATTTTTTCACATAAAAATCTTAGAGTTTCTTGTTCTCTCTTCAAATATCTGAGTGCATTCTGGATTTCTCAACAAGGTTAAGGCGTAAACTTTTATTCTACCGCAATTGATTTCCTAGCACGTAACAATTGCAATTAATATAATAAAAATGAAATATTAAACATTAACACTATTGTTATAAAGATTACTAACTAATAATAAAAGAGTTTATCAAAATAATTAAAGACATTAAAAAACGTGATGGCAACATAAAAAGTAAGAATGCTAAAATTGATTGTTTGATTTCAATCTCTCAATATTTTAATGTTAATTGATTGTTAAATAAATTCATTCACGTAAACTTGAAATAAATCAATAATTTAAAATAGAAATCCCTTCATGAATTAGACTTATCATCAACTAAAAATTTTTTAATACTCGTAAATTTATTAATAAATATAAGCTCTCATAAATCAAAAAGAAAAATCACGCAAATTTTTTACTTGGAAGAGAGAGAGAGAGAGGTGGCATTTGTGGCACCAAGAAGAGAGATGAGGTTGATATAATAGAGAGAGAGAAGAAGAAGAAGAAGACTTTATTTATAACTTAGACAAAGCATTATCAGGGGTAGACTTATGTGAAGCTGAGCAGAGACAATTGATTATTCTAAATTTTATAATTTCTCTTATAAGAGATGAGAAAATTAGTCATTTATTTCTCCTCTAAAAATTAGTTTTTTTCTCCTCTTTCGCTCTAACACGCAAATTTGCCTATTTTGAAAAAAGAGATTTGTTCCACCCCTTAGTATTATTATGAGGGAAATGTTATGTTAATTTGAGAGTATTAGTTAGTATATTCAATGTACAATATATTACTACAATTATTTTATATATGACAATTCATAATTAATACATAGTAATGCATAGCTTCTTGTACATAAAAATCTCTCAAAATTATTTACCTAACTTTAGCTTTAAGAAGGAAATGTTATGTTGGGCATATGTCCTTATTATTTTAGGTTCTAAAAGTTTGGCATCCACTACACTTTCAGCAGGGCTACTACATTTTTAGTGTTTTGGCACATTTCCATTCCTTCAATGTAAGACTCATTTATCAGCTCATGAGCCAAATTATTTTAAATTAGGTAAATTTATACACATACCACATAATTCTTACATATTTACATATTAACATCTAAACTTTCATATTTTCACTCTTAGCACTTAAATATTAAACATCAAATAAAAAAAACTACTATCATCGTATTTTTTTTAAAGTGAATCCACTTTTTTATACATAGGCAAGGTGTTA
Organism: Cymbidium sinense; assembly: GCA_021442155.1. Lineage (NCBI taxonomy): Eukaryota > Viridiplantae > Streptophyta > Magnoliopsida > Asparagales > Orchidaceae > Cymbidium > Cymbidium sinense. Next base: position 124,679,006 of record CM038224.1, on the reverse strand, counting down.
GATATGTAAATATCAAACTTAAATTATTAGATATATAAATACATAGAAATTGTGTATATATATGTAAATCATTCAATAAATAATTAATATAAAATAATATTGAAATAGTAGAATTCAAATATTTTGTTACAAAGTTATTAAATAAAATTAAAATTCTTAATTTCCCTCATTCCTTTACCTCATTTAATTCTTTTCCTTCAATTTGTTTAATTTTTCATAATTTAATTATCATTGTTCGAACTCACATCTTGCTCTTTCTTTAATAAGATGGGTAGGTGTTTAAGCCCATGAAGCTTATAAAATTAAGCTAGAGGCCATGCTAAAACTCAATGAATTAATTAAAGAAAACTATGCTATCTTGAATTAGATTATATTTATTGGGGCTTATTACAAATGATTGATTTTAACATTCCATTTTAAAAATTCTTGCCATTTTTGGGCTTTAAGGGATAACCTAACAATTAACATTTGACAAAGCTTACAATTCACAATAAAAGATGGCATTGTAGATGTTGTAATTTACTTCTTGTAGAGGTATATATCCTAGGAAAAAAGTTATGTCACAATGAGTTTAAAAATCATTGGATTCATTTTAAGATTGGTGATATATATGAGGAGTTTGTATTGGATTAAGCTTAAAAGAAATCAAATAATTTTTTATCTCATTTTGCTATAATTAATATTAGAATTTCCTAACACAACTTTTCTCATGTTACGATCATATGTTTATTCAATACATCTAAATGTAAAAATTGTGATTGTACACACAGAGGTTTATATCATTTACTATACACTACAAGTCTTTGTAGTAAATATATAAGTCTCATTTGATTGCCTAAACTTGCCTTATATTCTAAAATATGGGATTCATCGTAGCTATGTTATTTAGTTATTCTTTACAAAATATACATTGAAATTTTTTTTTATGAGTGTTGTGTGTGCATTATTTGGTTTTAACCAAAAAACCAACCAAAAGTTTTAAGTAATTTGGTTCGGTTTTGAACTTAGTAATTTGGATTTTATTTTTTATTAATGAAAACTTTAGTTTTTGGTTTTTGGATCGGTTTGTTAAATAAAATTTTGGATGGAACCAAATAAACTAAAGTATTTATATATAATAATGATATTATTAATTTATGTATAATAGGTTTATCTTATTATACACTTATTTTATTTATTTTGAATACTTAGTATATGCTTTTTGGAGGACTATTATCCAATTTTCCAAAATATTTTGGTCTCATAATATGGTAATATGGTTCTATCAACTTCTAAGTTCAAAACAATATTCAGGTGAGTAAAAATTAGTTATAAATAGTTTTTATCGCATGAAGTAGTTAATTGTATTTTGTTTATATTTATATTATTTTGCTTATAGCTTGTTCATTTATACAATAAAAAAATTATGCAAATAATTTTGAATGTTAACTCGATTTATCCAAAACCAAACCAAAATAACCGTATCAAATTATTATTCAGTTTGTTTAGTTTTGCATTTTATTTGATCGGTTTGGTTCAATATATTTAGGAATCCAGAACCAATCAGTTTTAAAAATTTATCATCTAATCTATCCAAATCAACCAAACGCACACCCCTAGTGTTGTGTTGCTTTGAGATAGACTGACGAATCATCTAGTGATATGAGTGATGTTTTATCAACTGAATGTTTAATATCATATTGATAACTAAATAAAGTCTAAATTGCGAGCATTTACTGCATTAGGTTATGCGTGTTTTTTTTTTCCAAATTCGAGGTATTAAAAATGCTTCAAATACTCTATTTATTATATTTAAAATTAACCAATTTAGGTGATTTTAAATTTGGTGTATTTCTCCTTTAAGCCCTCCTCGTCACCATCTTCATCTCGATCGTCTATGATCTACGACAAGCTGCTCTTGTCTAACTCAATCTCATTTCACGCATCTTTCTCGCACTTGACTCTACTCTGCGTGTAAACTCATTCACATCTTGTTTGTGGCATCATGGCATCCAACCCTATCACTCCTAGCCATATATCATACATTCGAATCTAACTTCTATTTGCTCTAAGTTATAGCTAAATTAGGTTTTTATTTGTTAGTGTGGCTTACTAAAATGTGCATGAACCAACTTGATCTTCACTAATCTTTAGGGCTATTAATTTCAATCAAAATTTAATATATCTTGTAAACCCAATTTGATAAATTCTAAAGATTGAAATATAATTATTTGATATCACAATAGAAAATCTCATTAAAGTTCGAAAAATTACTTAGTTTTTTATTTTAAAATTTAAAATTTCTGATAAATATTTTTTTTTATTTTAAATTTAAGATATATGATGAGAAAAAAAATCCCTTTGAGATTTAATAAACTTAAATTCAATCAATAGTAAAATTAAAATGCAATTTATCACAACAAAATAGTTTAAAATAGGAAGATTTTCATAAATATCAAATAATTCTTATATATTTATATATCTAATACTTAAATTAGATATTTAGGTATCTAAATTTTTTTTTTTTTAGTTGAAAATGTGAATTTTACTTAAAAGATAAGTAATGATAAGATTTTGATATGACATTAAAAATTAAGATTATATATATATAGGGATATGTAAATCCCCTTATAAGCATCCATTTTAAGGATTTAAGTTCAAACTGTGCTCCGTTGGAGTTGGCCTCTGTCCTCTCTCTGGGGAAACGAGAGAGACGAGAGAAAATAAGCGACGAATGCCAGAATCCTTCGAGATATGCACGTCAAGCCCATTTTCCTGTTAGGGTTTCTCCTCCTCTTGATTCCATCATCCGCAGCCGAAACCCAAACTTGTCTGGCCGTTTACAAGGAAGGCGGCGCCCCGGCAGTCTTCCAGTCGCCTAAATGCCCCCGGTGGACGCTTCCCGCCGATGCTCCTGGCGGTTCTCCTACCGACTGTCAAGTTGCTGTTCTCCAGGGGAGACGGAGGTCTCAGGAAGATCGCGCTGTCTGTGTCTTAGATATAAGGATTCCTTTCTTAGGTACGGTTTTTTCTTCCTTCCCGCTTGTTTCGTAAGGGCTTATTTGATTTCTTTAAGTAGGGCTGTGAATATGTCTATCCAAAAAGCTAGTTATTCAATTCTTTGATCAAGTAGGTGAGCCGAACATGATTAAATATTTTGAGCTAGATTTAAGAGACCTCTGTTCAATTGTGTTTGGCTTGTTATGGGCTCAAAATATATAATCTTTTATATTTACTGATATGTTAGTAGATTAGCATAATGATTTTGTCATATTCGGCTCATTATTTGTTTAAAATTGGCTTTTATTTTCTCACACCTTGTGTCCAAAAGATGGCACACCCTGACAATATGAGATGTGATGAAAGGATACGAAAATCTGTTTTGCACTCACCAAAAGAAAAATCATAGATAAAGAATACAAATAATAAGAATAATCAAGTAAAAATATATAACATTTTATTTTATAAATAAGGTATATATTGCAATTACATCAGAGGATCTACAAATAACATTGAATGAAAAGAAAATTGATTGAAACAACTAGATAAATTAAGATTAGCCAAGTCAGATAAAAATATAAATACAACTGCTAAATAGACTTAAAATACCAAAGGTACTGTTACTGTTAAATAAATTGTTTTAAGAAAAGTTGTGGTGACAGTTTATCTTGTACTTTGTTAGAACTTTGTTATAAGAAAAAAATATCACAAATGAGTTTGATAAGCCAAACTCAAAAATTAATTTCTATCAATTAAAGTATAAACTAATGTTTAAAATGGAGAAATTATGAACTGAATCATTTTGTTGTAATGAGGCGAGGTGTAAGCCTCAAGGAAGATTGAGATGTAAGCCTTAAATTAAAAAAAAAAAGTTATAGATAATTCATTAATATGACAAATTATTAATATATTCATTTTGTTCATTATCACAAAGACACACTCCAAAACCATAATATTAAATATTAATATAAAATAAAATTGAAATGAGATTTAAAATGAGCTCTCACTTAAAGTTTAAATGCACCTTGTTGATCAAGATCTACAATAGTCTCATCATCATTTTTATTATGTTTAGATGAATCATCATATGTAATAACTTCATCATCTTTAGATTTTCTCATATTGTTTTCAAAATCTTCTTATGCTATTACAGTTTTTTTTACTACTTATCAGTTAACAATAACTTCATTATAATTACACATAAAACATCAAATTAATAACCGGTGTAGCCTATAGAGCCAAAGCAAGCCTTATTTAGCTAGAACCTTGAAGGCTTTATTTCGAACAATTTAGCATTTTTTTAGTTACTAGTATTTTTAAAATTGTTAGTATGCTATTATTGGTATTTTATTATTGTTAGTTTAGTCTTAATTATAATTTTTGATTAGTAGAATTTGTTAGATAGAACAATGTGTTATATCATAGCTTGTAAAAGTGGAGACTACTACTTACTGATTTTGTTCAGAATTTCATAACAAAAAATTTCGTTTTACTTTTTTGTTTTCTTCTAGTTTGTCGGTAGCCATTGCTTTACATCAGTTTGGCATTAGAGACATGGTCAATTGTGGTAAACACCCGACCGTTGACGACGTTCACGACTGGGATTTGCTGCGTGAGGTATTATCTGTTCTTATCCGCAAGATCAAATACTCGGACACAGATTTTTGGTAGTTTGTAGTCGAAGTGTGGCATGATCTATAGAACCTTCGTAGTAGTGAGAATCCACCTAGAGCAACCACACAAGTGACTTTGCAACCACACGACTTTGCAACCACACCAGCTTGGAGAATCACATTTGAATCGAAGTCGAAGACCTCAACAACCCATTTCAGTGCACCCCACTTTTCTTGCCAAAGTTGAAGAAGAACGACCTTGTCTAAAAGGATTGTAATCGATTGATCTAAAAGTTGAAGAAGAACTACCCATCGAAGAAATTTGAGAAGTAGGTGAGTTTAAAGTAAAACTCAATATACCTTACTTTGATGGTCATTTACACATCGAAGACTATCTTGATTTGGAACAAGCTATGAGGCTTTCTTTGAGTGCACGCATTCAACTTGAGAAACTTGTTAAATATGTTACTATTTGGTTAAAGGGTAGAGTGGCGGTGGTGGATTCGACTAACTCAAACTCACAAAGCGAAGCAAATACAATGTGAAAATTGGGTGAAGATAGGGGTGTTCCTTTGGTTGATTTGGATGGATTGGATGATAATTTTTTAAAACCGATTGGTTTTTAATTCCTAAAAATATTGAACTAAACTGACCAAATAAAATGCAAAACTGAATAAACCAAATAATAATTTATTTCGGTTATTTTGGTTTGGTTTTGGATAAACTGAAGTTTGCTACATTTAAAAATTATTTGCATAATTTTTATCGATAACAAGCAATAAAGAAAACAACATAAATATAATAAAAATACAATTAATTACTTCACGCGCTAAAAAAATATTTAAAACTAATTTTTACTTACCTTAACGATGTTTTGAACTTAGAAGTTGATGGAACCATATTACCATATCATGAGATCAAAATATTTTGAAAAATTGGATAATGATCATCCAAAAAAGCATCAAATATGAAAAATAAATAAAAATAAGTGTATAATAGATAAGCATTATACATAAATTAATAATACCGCCTTTACATATAATTACTTTGATTTATTTGGTTCCATCCAAAATTTTATTTAACAAACCGATTCAAAAACCAAAAATTAAAGTTTTCATTAATTAAAACCAAAATCCAAATTACTAAGTTCAAAATCGAACCAAATTACTCAAAAATTTTGGTTCGGTTTGATTTTTTGGTTAAAACCAAATAATGCACACCCCTAGGTGAAGATGAAGCAATTGATGATAAGTCACTTCTTACCTTCTAATTATGAACAATTGTTGTACCTACAATATCAAAGGTGCACTTAAGGGGATAGTTTGATAAGCGCCTATACTGATTTTATTGATTTAGTACTCGAAACAGTTTAAATGAGATTGAACACTAGCCATATAAGATGTATAGTAGGATTGACAGAAGCCATTCAGGATAAATTCGAAATGAATTCAATTTGTTCTTTATCATAAGCCTTTACCTTTAACTTTAAAGTGATACTGTAGCGATCAAGGTAATCTAAATCCACCCAAATTTGAAGAGGAACAAATCATACTACTGAAAATTGTGGAAATTCAGTGAATACACCAAACTAGCTTCAAGGTCATACTACCAAAATAACTCTATACCACCTGAATCAAAACCAATGTAAAACTAGTTGCAGCTTGTGATAATTTTATAATAAACCTGGACCCTCTAAGTGCTTCCAGTGTTTTCAACTAGGTCATTGTTCAAACAAATGTCCCAACTGAAAATAGTTACATATTTTAGATGGGGAAGGAGAGCCTAAAATTGCTTTGGGGTAGATGGAAAATTAAGATGCCATTGAAGACATACAAGTCGATAAAGGAGAATTTATTTCATGTGTTATAGAAAAAGTTTTGGTTGGTCCAAAACAAAAGATTGCAATGCAAAGGTATGCTATGTTTAGAACTTGTACCCTTAATGAGAAGATTTGTGATTTATTAATAGATAGCGAGTGCACTGAAAATATAATTTCTCTAGTCAAAGCTCTACAACTCATGACCACTAAGCATCCGCAACCTTATAACATTAACTGGGTTAAAAGAAAATAGAAGTTTGGTCATTGATATGTGCAAAATTATATTTTTTATAGGAAAACAATATAATAGTGAAATACTATGTGATGTGATTGATATGGATGTTTGCCATATTATTCTTGGCGGACATGGCGATATGATGGAGTTTGGTATGATGGTGCTAATGCATACATCATTGATTGGAAGGGAAAGAAGTTGAGGCTTTTACCTACCAAAGGAAATCTAAAGGAGTCAAAAAAAAAAATGCTTTCTTAATAGTCTCTGGTTCTAAAATTATGTAAGAATATAAATTGGAAGTGAAAATTTTTACTCTCATTTTGATTGAAAAATAAGAAGTGAAGGACAACATTCTTCTTGAAGTTCAAACTCTTCTACAACATTTCACCAATGTCACTCCAATTGATCTCTTGGATTAGCTTTCACCAATGAGTTCCCACAGCATTAAATTGATCTTGTTCCAGGTGCAACTCTATCTAATTTGTCCCACTACAAAATGAATCCTAAGTAGCAAATTCTTCAAAACATTGTGGATGAACTGTTAAAGAACCAATTTATCAGACATAGCTTGAGTCAATTTGTTGTGCTGGCTTTAATAGCCCCAAAAAAAGATGGGTGATGGAAGATGTGCGTTGGTACTAGAGCTATTAAAATCACTGTGAAGTTTTGCTTCCCTATGTCAAGATTAGAAGACTTTTCTGATAAATTGAATGGGGCTATACCTTTTTTCAAAATTGGATTTAAGGAGCAGATACTACCAAATAAGGATACGTCCTGGAGAGGAGTGAAAAATGACATTCAAAGCATGAGAAGGGTTGTATGAATGGAGGGTCATACTGTTTGGATTATGTAATGCCTTCAGTACATTCATGCAATTAGTGAATGAAGTGTTGAAGTCTTTTCTTGGAAAATTCTGCGTATATTCTGATGATATCATGATCTTTAGCCCATCATTGAAAATCCATTTAACACATCTCACTTCAGTGTTTTTAAAGCTCAAAGAGCAAAAGTTATATCTTCACTTGTCCAAATGTGAATTTTCCATTAGCCATGTACATTTTTTTGGCCACATTGTAGGTGCTGAGGGCATCATAATTGATCTCAAAAAAGTATCCAAAAGCAATTCATGGCCAAATCCTACCTCTATCATTGAAGGTCGTAGCATTCATGGATTGACAATTTTTATAGGCATTTTATAAGAGGATTTAGTATTCACATGACACCAATGACAAACTGTTTGAAGAAAAGGATCTTTTGTATAGGGATCAGATCAGCAACATAGCTTTTAGAAGATTAAATCTGCACTGATCAGTGCTCCAGTGCTTGTGATACCCGATTTTGACAAGCCCTTTTAGGTAGCAGTTGATGTGTTAGCTATTGGCATTGGTGCGGTGCTTTCTCAAGAAGGAAAACTAGTTGAATTTTTTAGCAAAAAAATAAGCCAAGTAGACAAAAATGGTTGACTTTTGAGCAGGAGCTATATACTATTGTGCAAGCCCTCAAACAATGAGAACACTATTTAATCCATCAAGAGTTTATAATCTTCAACGATCACAAGTCCTTGCAGTTTTACAGTCCCAAAGAATTTAAGCGAAATGCATATGAGATGGATTCTATTTCTGCAGAAAATCAGTTTTGTACTTAAACATAAATCCAAAAAGAGTAATAAAGTGGTTGATGCACTTAGCCGGGGAGCTAATATATTGGTAGTGATTCAAAACTTGATGACGAGATTGGAGTCAATCTAAGAATAGTATGAAGACGATGAAGATTTTGTTGAACAGTAGTGGTGTTGCCATTCCAACTCACCTTTTACAGATTATTCCTTGAGTCAAAGTTATCTAATTAAGGGTAATCAAATGTGTATTCTGAAAACATCACTTAGAACTCTGCTAATCAATGAAATGCATTCTGGAGGATTAGTTGCTCATACTGGAAAGGATGAGACCATTGCTCAGGTACAAACTCGTTTTAATTGGCCATGACTACATAGAGATGTGGGATGATATGTTGAGTGTTGTTTCATATGCCAAATTTATAATGGCAGCCAGTAAGACCAATTTTGGAGACAATTTGTAAAGACCTAAGTTTGGATTTTGTGTTGGGGCTTCCTAAAACTAAAAGAGGATTTTATTCTGTTATGATCGTTGATCACTTTTAAAAATGTCTCATTTTGTGGTATGCAAGGAAACATTTGATGCTTTAAATGTTGTAAGGAGATTTATGGTCTCAACTGAAACTGATCTTCATGCCAAAACAAATCCTTACTGTCAAAACTAAAATTTATGATTTGAAAGGGACAATTGGAAATTGAAATTTGCATCGCTCTTCTTGTAATGCAATTGCTTTTCTTTAATGCATTGATTGAATTTTTATTTTTTTTCCTGAGAGGTTTTATAATTGGTAACCGCCCTTTTTTATCTTTTTATGTGCTATTGACATTTTTGTTTCTTGATTGGTTCAGGGAGAAGGGGTATCAAGGAGATTCTAGTTGGCATTGTGGCTGTATTTGATGGTCATAATGGTGCTGAAGCCAGTGATTTGGCTTCCAAACTTCTAGTGGAGTATTTTTCGTTACATGTCTATTTTCTCCTTGATGGGATATATTCTGCAACGCTTAAGAAGTCTGCTGAGAAATTGACATACAGTGAAGAGCAAGATGTGATTGTCCAAGTGCTTGAATCGGCCACAGAGGAAACTTGGCTAAAGTGGGGTCAAAAGAGGTTTGGATGGTCATATCTCTTCTGTCAAGTACCATCTTTGTTATAGATCATCATGTACAATCAAGATAAGATAAATATGATCTTTGATATTGAATTTTGCTTTTGATTTGCTGTATCATCTTAAATTGACGTGTATTCAGTGCTTGCATCAATTTTGTTCTATATGTCTTATCTAACAGCGTATTTTCATAACTATAAAGTTCTTTTACATGTCTTCGATGCTATTCGTTTTAAAGTGCTATACCCTGTGGTTTTAGCTGAATTTACCTATGACGTGGAAATGTGGTCTTTGGGCACCTGATAGGTAACATTGTTGGAAGTTGTGGTTGTTGGGTGTTGGAGATTATCTAGTTGACCTCATCATTACGATATAACAAAGGGATTGATTTCCACTCCATTTTTTCCCTGATGCTATGAAATGGTTTTATCTGGTTATTCTTCCCTACGCTACTTTGACGTTTCAGTTTTGTTGAATCCAAGAATCTAGGATTTAGGATTGTTGAATCCTCACTGCACTTGCGTGTATGCAGGGAATTAACTAATGGTTTTATAAGGGGAAATGTTTATGTTTTGAACTGTATGAGATGGTTGTGGGCTTTGAGAAAGTTTCATAATTGGCTCAACCATAAGTTGAGATCGATGTGATCTAATAGATTGATTTTAGAACCATGTAGTCTAACTTTTTAGTTTGATTTTTGATATGCCGAGGCATTGTTATTGAATGGCTGTATGGTCTTCCATGCCTAACTTTTTAGTTTGATTTTTGCGATGCTGAGGCATTGCTATTGAATGGCTGTATGATCTTCAATCCGAGTTTATGTTATTTGTACTTTTACGTTTTAACATGTATGGATTTGTTCATGGGAAAATGCATTTTGCTAAATTGATTTTAGTTGCAGTTTGGCCTTATCTTCATACTGATTCTATTATAATATTTGTCGTAATAATGGACAGGTCAGACTTGTCATCTACTATTTTTGATGAATCGTTTCATTTGGAAATTCTTAAAGAATCACTGTTGAGGACAATTCATGACATTGACGTGACATTTTCTAAGGAAATTTTTTCATCTGCTTATTTATTTAATCATAATTTTTTTGAAGGATGTTCTTTTGACTTTCCATTGTCTATAACTTCAAGCAGGAAGCTTTGAAAGTCAACCTTGATTCTGGCTCAACTGCGGCAATTGTTCTTATAGCAGATGGCCGTATTTTGGCTGCCAATGTAGGTGATTCAAAGGCCTTTTTGTGTTCAACAAGTTCTGATCTTTTTCTTGATAAAGGTTGGTGTTGTTTTTTAAAAGAAATGCGTATTCATTATATTTTCTTTAATCAATACAAATGGAGAAAATAAAATTCTTGGAAAAGTAAAAGCATTCAAAATATGTTTGTTTGTTAACATTTGCCTATCTTTAGCAATTTTGTACTTTTTGGAATCTAAAAAAATAGAGATATAGGGTCCTTGCATCATTACAATTTCTTCATTTTCAGGCAGTAAATCAAAACTAAATAGGCGCAGGAGGCATGAAGCAGTCATATCCCCAATAAATGTATATGAAAGCTCTAAAATGGCAACTTATAATGTGATAGGATATCACGCTAAGGAGCTTACAAGAGATCATCACCTTGCCCGAGATGATGAAAGAAATCGTGTGGAAGCTGCTGGTGGATATGTTGTGGAGTGGGCTGGAGTTTTTCGGGTCAATGGGGAGCTAGCTTTGTCCCGAGCAATTGGAGATGTGCCTTTTAAGAGGTAAGGCTTTGATGCTTTGATCGTCCACTGTTTGATTTAAGTTTTCTAATAAAGTTTCTCACATTCATTTATTGGTACTCGTGGCAATACCACTTCTGACATCATGCAAGATGCACATCAGTGTAAATTTATTGAATGAAACAATGGCGAGGAGCATGAAGATAAAATTTCTATAAGGGAACTGTTAAGCATAATTTTATAACTAATTAATGAAACGAGTACAATGAGGGATAATTATGAAGAATTGCTAGATAAGAAGTAAAAACATAAAACAAAGTAAGAATTATCATCAAGAGAAGATAAACATTACCTAAACTTTTATTTACTGTGCTTTTCTTGAAGCCTAGTGAACCTTGTGTAATGATGATATATTTCTTCTCATTCCTACCTTACCTGGTGAGCAGGATTTGAAACTTCCTATCCATTTGAGAGTCGACACTTGAAAGACTCCCTTCGAAGTCATAAAATTGCTAAGAAACTTGGTCATCAATGTTCTTAATAACAGGAAGAAAATGAGGGACTAATATATTAGATGATCATGATCAATGATCATACACGTTGATAAAGAGCTAAGCAAATTCCTTGGGATTCAGATAGTAGGGCAAGCTCAGAAGATTTTGATTCCATTATAGGATTTAGAGTCAATTTTTGTGTGCAAATCTAATATGAACTAAGAGTTGTATCCATCAAGTTTGAATGTAGAATATGATCGTTTGTATGCTCCTCACATACTTGGATGCTTGATTTACTTAAGGTGCGTTTGTGATAGCTACAACTATTTGAAAAAGCAGCTATGCAATTGCTGTAGAAAAGCTGTTATTGTTGAAGCATTATTATTTGGAAAGTTTAATTTTGAATCTGTTGTATTGCAACTGTCTGTGAATAACTGATAGAAATACCCTTATCTCTATATTTTTATTTAATACAAAGATTATTTAGATGTTAATAATTCTTATATTTTATTGTAATAACAAGTCAAATAATTCTTATATTTTATTGCTTGACGTCAAATTGTTTCTTGAAATTGATTTAGTTTTTTTAAGCTTACGTGTCATTACTCTCTTCTACAATTTTATTGTATGCATTATAAGTTTGCTTCTCTATAATTAACACAATATTAAGAACACCTTACTTTTTTATAATTCTCAAGTTCTTTTATTACTTGCCTTAGCTTTTATGGGTCTCATTCTTTTATTTCTTTTTGCATCAAGCTTATTATATAAATCAAAAGTTTTATTCACTATACTATTTACCAAATTGCTAGCTTTCTTGTAATCATTTTAATATTTAATAATATTTAATTTTTTTACCTTTAAAAGCACATTTCTTTTCTTTTATAAGTTTTTGTACCTCATTATATTAGCGAAGTTCCTTACTAGTTCATAATTTATTTATAAACTTCCTTGAAACTTAAGAATCCTCTTAAGGGCTGTTTGGTTTGGTAAAAAAGGAATGCAATTTTTTCAGTGAAAAATGAAATATTTGTGTTTGGATGAATGAAAAAGAAATGCAACGTAAAATTTCAATGCTTTCTTTTTTCACCCTTTAGTTCAAATCTAGTGAAAATGAATTTCGTCTGATTTGAGTGATTTCACTTTACACCGATCGGTGTAAAGTGAGGGTAACAGTTATCGACCGTTGCCCACCGCTCGTTGTCGGTAGCTTCCGGCATTGCTTCGCACACGCGACCGCCAATTTTGTCGCTCAGAAGCTTCACGTACATGCCACCTCCCATTATCGCATTCACTTGCCCACCATCGCCACCTGCTGCCAATTTTACATTAATTATACTTTACTCAAAACAAACACTAAAAAATAAATTCTTGAATTTAATTTACATCCATCCAAACAACCATAAATTATTTCAAATATACTACATTCTTTTTATATTGAATTTCTTTTTTAGTGCATTCCATTTTTTGCCAACCAAACAACCCCTTAATGGGACCATGTTAGATTTGGCTCAATTAAATAATTCTAATTTTCTTTTCTTAGTAATATGTGTTGAAAGATTAATATTTTCTCACTTTTTAATTTCCACCACTTTATCATAAGGTACCTTATAATTTATTATATTTCATTCTTTTAAGTTGTACATCCATAACTAATATTCTATGCTGTATGGTCAAACTCTCTTTAAATTCACCTTACAACCTTTGCAAAAAGATTTTTTTTTTTTCGAATTAAAAAATCTATTTATGTTTGGATGGCTTTATTTTGGAAGTTACTAAGTATTCTGCTTGTTTTTAAAAGTATGCGTTTGATATCATGTGATCATAGGTTACAATGAAATCAAGTGAAAACTTTTCTATTGCATTTCTATTTCAAATTCCATAACCATTGATAGTCCTTTCATAGTTCATCCTACTAGAACCTAAACGATCGTTTCATTAAAACATTAAAACAAAGATGAGAAAGTGCAACCTCTGGTTTCACAAAGTTGGATCCTAAATGCCGTAATGATCCCCGCTTACTTCTGACTCCATTTAAGACTTACACTGTTGCACTTTAGTAGAGTTGTTAGTGAATATGAAAGAAATAAAGGGAAAAGAAAGACAAGAAGGAATATGCATAGCAATTCCGCTGATTGTTAATGCCGAATTCTCAAATTATCTAAGCAGTGCTGGATCCTCAAAGCTCCAAAAGGGTGGCATCCTCAATGCCCATGGGGGTAACCTTAAAGCTCAACTTATTCAATAATGCAAATCTTATTACAACTGACCATGAAAGATCCTTTCATAAAAGGACCTTAAACCGTGAAGTTTCTAAAATATCCCTACAAATGAATTAATGACACCAACAAAAAAAGAACAAATTTAAAGAACATTTTATTTTTTTAAATGAGTCTTAGTGTAAATAAAATATTTATTAGCTAATTACCTCAATCATTGTGGTCGTTAACTCTGATGGTTGAAGCTAAGAAGTAGCTGATCTGCGGAAATCCTCAACATACTGGATAGGCTGTATTAGATGAGAAAGGCGGTCATAAACAGATGCACGGAAAAGAAATTGTTAATGCAATGGGATTTTGATTAGTGTTTATTTGAGAATGAAAAGAAGAAAAGACTAGTAGAAGTGGGGAGAGGATGCATGCAATGCTGATCAGGAAAAACTGAGTCTTTATCTCTTCAGAGATCACAAAAAGGGTCACGGTGAGGATGCTCATTGGCGCAGGTCTGTCCTATCTGCTAACAGCTAACACACATGTTACACTTGGCACAGTGTCAGCTTATGTTATTTTTCTAACAGCAGTTGTCAGTAGTACATTGCTATTGAACTTTTTTGGAATTTGATATTTTAAAATATTCTGCTTTTCTAGTGTTTTTGAGACAGTTTGTTTAATACTATCATGGATGCTAATTTTGTCCTTTTAATTTTTCAAAATATCCATTATATTATTCTCATTATCATACTCAATATTCTTCTACTCCACTTTTTTATTTTCAGGATATTTATCTATTTCTTATGTAATTTAGTTTTTGTTCATATTATACATTCAATCAAATTTATTTTAATGAAATTTTATTTCTTATCTTGAACAACTGTAGATATGGTGTCATATCTATCCCCGAGGTGACAGATTGGCAATATATAAGTAAAAATGACAGTTTTCTGGTGGCCGCATCTGATGGAATTTTTGAAAAAATGACTACTGAAGAAGTCTGTAAGATTTTATGGGATGAGAACTTAAGACCCAGTAGTAAACCTTCGTGTGTACATGCTTTATCACATTCTTGTGCCGATTCAATTGTAAATAATGCTTTTGAAAGAGGAAGCATGGACAATCTGGCGGCTATTGTTGTTCCACTGGGACTTGATGGTGTTTCTGAGGCTTTCTTTCAAGACAAGCTTGATATAGCTGATTTTTCATCTTTTGTGCATCAAAAGGTCAACCAACAAGTTGGTAATATTCTAAGTGATTTTGTAATTTATGTAATTACTCCCTCTTTCTCTGTCTTCTATGATTTTGTAATATATCATCTTCTCCTATAATCTGACATCATTATTCTTGATGTTTTTGCATTTTTCCTTGATATTGTTGTGGTGGTAGTTGAGCATCGCTTAGAGTTTTGAAGTCTTATAAATTTAGGTTAATTGTTGAACATTAGCACGCCTTGTTCTGTGCCATGCTAGCTGACTTACAGTATGCAATAAGGGCAGCCAATCTTGCTAGTGCAACTATGATCAATGTGAGATGATTGGGAAGTAGGGAGCGAGCAATTGTAATGTGCCTGTTATTTACTGCAGGTATTCATGGGTGGAGTTCCCTTCCCTGTGGGATTATCCTGGATTTGTTTTTGGTGGGTTTATAAGATGTATTTGTTGAAGATTTCTGAAACTTGATCCCTCATGAAGATTCTTTTACTATTTGGATTAATTGTGAGGGTATACAAATATTATGGCTAATCTATTTGTTATTCCTAATATTCTTGTATTTAGGAGGACTGTATTTTGTATTTGACACCCTATAAAAAGAGTGAAATTTATGCATTTGAGAATCAATCTTGTGTTGATCTCTGGATCACAGACCTGGTGATCTTTTGGGGGTATTTTTTTAATTTTATCTTTCTTTTACTGTTTGCGGGCTAGTGGTTATATAAATAATATTGCTAATCCATTGGTATTCCTAATATCTTCATAATTAAGGACAATGCCTTTTGTAATTGAAACTCCATCAACAAGAACAATTTATGTGTTTATCTGGAATCACATATATTTTACTCTATTGTTTTTCTCTGGAAGTATTTTTTTTATTCTTCTTTTTCTATGTGCGGGCTAGTGGGTTGGGCTATAGGTTATATTAGGTGGTAGATGGTAATACTTAAAGAAATATTCCAAAGTATCAACCTATTCTAATATTCCTATAGTTTGTACCTCTCATTGAATGTATGAATGTAGTTTTGATTTTCACTATAGTTAGTCTACTCATTTAGAACCATGATTAACCTGATTTTATTTAAATGGTTTTATAATTAATTATTTAATTAAAATAATTATTATGCCTTATTTTTAGTTGATGCGATGATGATGCAACCATTGAGCTTGATACTAGTTTCATGAATGACATCATATACCCTTTGTTTCACTAATGCAATCCTAGGATAAGATGTGCATGGAAGAGAAAAAAAAAGACAAAATATTACAAATGACAGATCCTCAACTGTTAATTTTAGCCAAGGTTAATCTTTTTTAATAACAAATTAGAAATATACTTTATTAATTCCAAGAAATGGTGTAGAAGTTGCCAAATGTTGAAATTCTGTATGAAATCTAATAATTAATATAGAATTCTTCACCAAATAAAATGCATGTCACAAAAGCGAAGCAAACATGTCTTTAACTTGATAATATGTTTCAATTATGTACACATAGCAACTGATAAATGATTTAGAATAAAGAGCATAGGATAAAATCACCATTTGAAAGGTCTAAGCCTCATGTGGTGCGGGAGACTCATATCCAAGAAGTTGTCATTAGCACTTGTAAAGCATTCAAAGAATTCACATCGCAGAGCACATAATAATTGAGAGCAAATCTAAATTTCATTAAACTTTATTTTACATGCCCGGAGATCTCTTATTTATAATAAAAAACTCATAAACAGTAACTTAAAATCCTTGAGTCTATCCTAAATTTGCAAGTTCAGATTAAGTACATTTAAAGTCTTACAAATCAAACAAGCTTCCAGCCTTAATTTTAGAAAAACTTGTAGATTTCCAACTTTAAAAATCTTGTGTTATCATTCTGCTAATTCCTGTTTAGCCAGCTGTAGTAGAATTTAGAGAAATGAATGAAAAAGCCGAATACAATTATTGTCCTGCAAATGGAAACGAAGCAACCAGCTTCAGCTGCAATAGAATACCCCCAAAAGAAGGAAACCAATAGCTGAGATCAGCCACAGTACCCAAAAGACCGTGTATGGAAACAAACTGTCCTGGGAGAGGACAAGCCACTGATGGAAGTCATCATGAGAAGACCATAGCTGAAGGAGACCCGTGATAACTCTTAAGATTTTATTGCTTTATGGTTTATATACGAACAGTGGAGGATTCAATTCTTTTCTAAATGTAACTGAAAGTATGAAGCTTCAAGACTTTAATTGCAATTTAACTGCAGGTATGCAGGTCTTGAAGTTTCATAGACTCTTTCTATGTTCATATGTTCATGGCTTTAAGGTTTGTAGTACACTTGATAATCCATTTATATAAATAGATTGGGATCGTCATCATCATCATCGTTCATATTACCTTATCCCAACTATTTGGGTTTGGCATAGAATGCTTACAAACATACATTTAGATGGATGAATATATACGTTATCATCATCATATGTACATATAGATTGGAGTTGTATGCATGGAAATTTAGATGTATAAATAAATATTGCATATAAAGCATGGAAGAAATAAATAGAGAGGATGTAATTGTAAACCTGGTTGACACTTTTTTATTTGAAGTTCCTTGGTGGTCAACATTGGTTAAGTATTGACAGCATGACACTACACATTCAGCTTTTAAGTCACCCTAATCAAGATATGCCTAGAGCTAGCAATACACCAAATTATCTTCCATGATATCATTTTTCTGTTTGCCTGCTGATTTTTCGTGCAGTGTATAGTATAGTATGTAGTATGATTCTGTTTGCTTGTTGTCTTGCCATTGCAGTTTTTTTTTTTTCCATTGGAATAGCTTAAAATCTCATCTTTGTTTTATTGGGAACTCTTATCATATCTGAAATTTCGGTGTTGCACCAAATATTGATAGTCCTTATCAATTATGATCTGAATACGCAAAGACTTTTCTGTGCTGAACTTTTGACAAATAACCATGAACCTGTGAAGCATGTAAGCATTCTCAATCAACTAAATGAGTTTTTTAATTTTTTTTTAAGTTTATGAGGAGAGCATCAATTGGATGCTTGGTGGGGGTGATATCTCAACTATTAAAGTCATTTTTGAGAATTCACACATGATAGTTATGTTGTTGCTAGTGATTAAGTTTAATGCTCTTGTGCTTCATCTAATGCAATTGTTGCATGCTGGAGAGAACTTATTATTTTACATCTCTCAGGGAATCAGGCTACTATTAAAAGAGGGGGAACCAATAATTTTTTTTCGTATTTATGTTCTTTTTTATTAAATCAAACATGATGTGGTAATTTTCCATTCTATTTTGCACTGCTTCTCCGTCTTAAGTCCCTTCCTCATCCCCTACCTTATTTTCTTGTGTGTTAGATATGCTTATGAGCTTATCTTTTATCTTACGATGTTTTTCCAGGATATCAAGTGAATAATGGAGTTGGTACAAGTATTCTTTCATCAAATTATTATAAGAACATGATTTCAAAGTTTGATCGATTGATGGTAATATACTTCACAAGGGTTTTAATTTTATTTTATGTGATCAGTTGTTGCCTTTACACTATATCTTACACTTCTACTGTTTTTAAACAGTAGAGATTAATTGGCAAATGTATAGTACTCATACTTGTAAGAGGTAACAGTCTGCTGTAATTCCTGCTTTTATACTTTGGGACTTTGCACACAATGTTTCTACTCCTCTCAATCCCGCTATTATGCCATGCTGGCATGCTTGGGAAAATTTGTCTATTGGCTAGTTAAAATTTTATATCATTTTTTGGGCCAATCATATTCTTCAGTTCAGAAAATATTGATCTACACCTTCCAACCTGTAAGCATTTAATGTACTAAAATATAATTATATCCATTATGTTACTTCATCCTAGTGAATAGCTGAGGAACCCTGCTACCTGAACAGGTGGAGTTTGCTCTGATTGTGTAAATCTAACCTAAGCAAATATAAACTTTTTATTTTTCAATTGTTTAAAGGTTAATGCTGTAGATTTGGTTTTCTTCTACTGAATTGATGGCCAATGGGTGGACTGGAGTGAGCTGGGTATGGTTAGGAATAGGCATTAAACATGGGCCATGCTTGGCTTAAACTTTCAAGACAAGGTGCTTATCTCTATATTTGATTCTCTTTGTAATTATAATGTCGTGAGTTCCTGATGACACCATAAATCTAATGCATTGAAATCTATCACCCTTCTACATATTATAATTTTATTCCACCTGTAGCATTTAGAACTGCTATTAGCTTGCCCCATGCAGACTTTCATAGCAATTAACTGTTGATCTACTTGTTAAGTGGACTTCATAAAATTAAATATTTTACAGAATGACAAGGAAAGCGTATGATATATTTTCATGATTTTAATGAGAGCAGGGGAGCTTTGTTATCTGGATATTCACCCCCAATTTTGCATTAAAATTTCTAGTCTATTTTTTAATTTGAACCATTTTATGAATTCTTCAATGTATTATTGAGGTTTTTTATTTGTGATCATTGTTCTAAATTGATGCTCGCACTTCTTGCTAGCATATAATGAATGTTCAATTTCTGTACTTCCAGTCATCGAGGCATGTCAATGTGATATTAGACCATATTTTATAAGCTTTCTTGGATCGCTGTCCGATACTGAGAATTAGACTGAGCTTTTGGAGGGTTGATGAAAGATTTTGAAAATTAAAAAACTTTCATAAAATACAATTGCCCCTTTTGTAGACAACCATATGTTTGATCACTTAGAAAAAACACCTTTGAAAATCTCTGTCATCTTGAAGATGTTAGTGAGTTCGTTCTTCATGAAACAGATTGATTTATATTCAACCAGATTTTTTCCAACATTATGTTAGGGCTTACTTTGATCTGAGCTCTACTTCCTATGAACGCAAGCTTCCATAGTTAATTACCCCTCTTATCGTAGTAGGGGAGCACTTTCGGTTAAGGTTGGAAATAAACATAGATCTATGATATATAATTGGTTTCTAGTGGTGTTTTGTGGATGGCTGTTTGGAGTAAATGAAAGTAATCTCGATCAAGATCCCATAGTTCCATTATCCTAGGACTGTTGCTATTAACTTATTCTAGTTTACTAACATCAGAGGGCTATTAGCCGTAATGTCTAAGGAGTCTGATTAGTAGCTATGAGTTGCCTCATCTCAGAGATCTTGAGTAGACTAAAATTATAGTGTAGGTTCTGTTGTGTAAGTGTTTATTGAATTTTTTAAGCTAAACTTAATTTATAAGTCTTTCTAATAATTCAATTTTATGAAGTCTTCAATGCTGACATACGTAGGGCTTACGTCCATTAGAATACCATAAGTTTAAAGGAAGTTTGCATGACGAACAAGTGATTGGGCTTACATCCATTGGAATGTCATGTTTTAAGGAAGTTCACATGGCAAATAAGTGACAGACTGGGCTTACATTCAATGCCAGATTTTAGGTTGGACTTGCATCTTTTTGGAATGCCAATTAGGATTATTTCATATGTGGAGTTCACATTACGAACAAGTGAATGAACTTACATCCGTTAGAATGCCAGATTGTTTGGATTTACATCTCTTCGGAATGTCAATTAGAATTGTTTCATATGTGGAGTTCGCATTCCGAATAAGTGACTGAGCTTACATCCATTGGAATGCCATATTGTGACTGGGCTTACATGTATTGGAATGCTAGATTTTAGATTGGTGTTTGCATTGCAAACAAGTGACTGAACTTATATCTTTTGGAATGTCAGATAGTTTGGACTTAAGTGATTTGATCTCATTTTATATGTTTGAGATGAGCTCTAATTTTATTAGAGTTGATTGTGAGATATTTGGACCTTAATATGTTGTGTCTAATCAGACAATTAATTGATATGTTAGATTTGCATCTATTGCAATGCTAATGTTGAGTTTCAAAAAGGGATAGTTTTTAGATATTTAACGGGACTATCCTGATTCTCACACTGATCGTTGAATTACATTTGGGTCCTTAATACTTTGTGTTTGATCAACGGAATAATTGATGTCTGTTCATGATTATGGTTGTGCGAGTGGTTTTTTAACTTTAATAGTTAGAAATCATAAATTACTTTTTATACAATAATCCAAAATTCGACCATTTTCATTTTTCCACGTGTTCAAATTCATGGAATAATTAAATAATTTGGATTTAAACTTCAATTTTGATTAGATTATATCATTTCAATGCAAAAATGAAGGGGTTGAGCCATCATGCGCAATTTCAATTCAATTCATTTAGAATTTTTTTAGTCAATTGAGGAAATTTTTTTAGTCAATAATTCAATGTTTGAAAATTTCAAATCTAATAATTTTCATGAAATTTCAGCAGCATAACGGCTTAGCAGTGTTATATTTACAAAATTTAGTGCGATATACACTCTTCTCTCTTGTTCCGGATCTAAGATTGACGGAGGGAGAAATTTCATATCGCACTGGATTCAAGGTTGACGGTGGATGTCTTCATAAAATTCTCAGTCGGATCCAAGATCAATCGACGCGGGTCTTCGGATTTTAGAACTTGTATTTGTTTACTTTCAAATAATTTAAATTTCAAGTTAATTAATTTATTTTTTTGGCGAAGTAATGGCTCAATGGTGTTACTTTTTTACGAAATCCCGTGCTCGCGATTTCTTCCTTGCTCTGGATCTAAGATTGACGGAGGGAGGTATATTCATGTCATACTAGATCGAAGATTGATAGGGGAGGCCTTCAAAATTTTTTGGTGGAGCAAGAATTAATTATGAAAAATTTTGTTTTGAAATTTACTTGAAATTAGATCTTTAAAAGTTATTTTTTTGTTTGATGGACAAAATTTCCTTTGATAGCTCTTATCCAAGGCTTAGGGAGGAGGGGTAGTATGGAAAATAGGGCTTCTTAATTTCTCTTTAAAGGGCTCTAGGGGATTGGTTGACAAGTTGCCACTCCACTCCTATATTCGGTCGAGTGAGGAATCGGGTGGCTAGGGCTTCACGCTCGAGACTGAGTAGTTTAGCCAGCTCTCTCACGTGAGCAAGTGGGGAAGGTCGGCTCGGTGGCTCGGTTCGAGCACAATGATGGTTGTGGCTTCGATCTGACTTGGGAGGACTGCTAGGGCATGCGATGAGGGGTATCGATTCTCTCCCTTTCTCTCTCGCGTATGTGTGCATTTGTAATCCTTCCCTTGGCTGATGCTTTCCTCTTTTTATAGCCAATAGAACTCTAACTATTCGTGTCCTCAGTCTCTCTTGGTGCGGTTACGACGACGTAGAGGAGCATAGGCTCCAGTTACACTTATGTGGAGGAGGTTGCTAGGTGCGGTTAAGGCTTTTCTTTTCTTCTCTCTTTTTTTTCTTTTTTTTTAGTTGCCAACAATGTTAAGCATGATTACTTAGATGGCTGATCTTTGGCTTGATTCTTGCATTTATTTTAAAATTATCTTAGTGTCTTTGACAAAATGGGATTTGCAAATTGATTTTATTATACTTCTAGCTAAAGCATTATCATGTCATCATTTTTTTTTCTGCAAGGACATTTAACCTCTCTTTATTATTTTATTAGAGAATATGATCCACATTTCCTTCTAAAACTTCTTATGCTAATCATCTGTACATGCTTTGTTGACCTCCATATCTACTCCTGGATACAACTTGATTACTCTTGATGAAGGTGATAAACAATGGACACAACATTGCATGGGATTGAACCAAAACACATGATTAAGAATAAAATCATCCAAGAAGTTCGCTGTTTGTAAATTTGACTTTGTCGATGCATCCAACATAGAAATTATTAAAAAAAGGACCCTAGGACCCTTCGAGTGATTTGACGAAGACGACAAACAATGAATGCGATATGTCCTAAGTGGAGTTTTGAATACCTTGATTGTAATCAAAATATACTTATATACCATTGTTTCACAAAACAAACAACGCTAGTACATCCAAAGCGCCAAAATTTTGGTCAATAAAATTGATGGTCGATGGATGCGATGCACATGAATTTGGCTTGAATTACTTCGATCACCACCAAAATCACTCAAATGTCTTTCATTTGAGAAACAAACAATGATGATGTGTCTAAAACATTAAAAATAGCTAGAAAGGATACCCATATTGTTTAGTCATCACACAAGAGTATACTGTCAAAATTTGCACATCTCAAGGCAGCGTTATGCAAATTGAGACACACGAGTGTGAATGCATGAGAAAGGATGATTCAAACAAATGGTTCATTTTAACATATAAAATTATTGTTATTTTAATATTAATATTATTATTCTACAAAAATAATTTAATTTTAAAATTCTCTATCAATTCTTATCAAAACTAACCACACTCCCATTTTGTCATTGTTCACGCCACATTTAGAATTTCTTCCACATTTGTCTGTCACTTTTCACGTCCCATTACAGTAAAAAAATATTAAAATAATTGAAAAAAAAAACTCATCTCTTCCTTGTTCTCATTCTCTACTCACATCAGTAGCCTTGTGCGAAAAAACTCTTCTAGCCCATCTTTTACTTGGCTTGTCTCATCTCTATTACCCTCTTCCCCTAGGCCCCCTCTCTCTCTCTCTCTCTCTCTCGTGTGTGTGCGCGCAGGTTTGAAGATTCCATCTAGAACCCCTCTTTTCTTGTGTGTAATCAGCTCTGCCTCAACTTTCCCTCTTTTCTCCTTCCCAGCCCTAGCAGTAGTAGCATCATTCCATTCCATTCCATGTGCTCCTCATCATCATTGATCACAATAGCTCTTGAGACTGATGCCACTGCTAGCCCGAGCCACCCAACCAACCTCCCTTGTCTCGAAGCCCAACTTTCTCAAGTTGGTAGCCTTAACCGGCTCAGCCTGCCTACTTCTTCTCGATCTCCCTCAACAAATGCACTTTTTGATGTCTCCCTCATAGAAATTGAATGTTGCTTCTCCACTCTTGCTTGCATGAGAGTCTTTGATTCTTTTTCTAACAACCACAACCTGCCAACCTCTCTCCTCTCCCCTTGACTATCACACATAGTGGCTTTCATCCTTCTATTGCTCTCAGCCTTCCATGGTACAAGTTGGCCACTTCCACACGGACTACTCTCTCCTTCCATAACCAAGATACCACCAAAACCACTAGCAACCCTACAAACCACCTCGATAGCCATCATCATTTCTCTCTCTCTCTACATAAAAACTCTCTTCCTCTCAAATTTTCATCTCCCTCTCTTGAGAGAAAACTTACTTTCTCTCTTCAAAACCATTCTCTCTTTAAACATAGAGAAATTCCTCACACTCTCTTTCTCTCATTAATTAGAGAGAAACCACAAAAATCTCCCTTCTCTTTCTCCCTTTAAATTTGCTAACAAGAAAGGAGAGAGATATTGTGTGTTTGATTTTGCCAAAAATATACTTTGTGTGGTTTTCACAAACTCATCATCAACTCTTGTGTGAAGGCAAAATACAAGAAAAATGCAGAAGTTTTTTTACTCGCGCACCTTGTTCTAGTGTGGTCGGAAAAAATACTGCAAATTTAAATGCTATTGTGCATTGTTCTAATGCAGTGAGAAAATCATGTGTTCGTATTGGCATGTAAGTACATGATGACTAATGCATACTTTTTAAATATGATGGGTTTGAAGATACCTTTGTCTCATGATGCTAATCATATACACTATTTTAAGCATGGTGGGAATCCTTAGCACCTTGTAAGAAGGCCTCAATGCAGGGATGACATCGATATGAAGAGTAAATCTATGTTTACTAATTTTTTTATACAAGAACACGAAGGTCTATGTGTATTTTTTTAAACATTTTGGATTTGAAGACTCCTTCGATTGCAGTGTCTTATGACACCAACCATGCATATCGTTTGAAGCATGGTGAGAAGGTTTAGTATTCCTGTAAACCCCATCTATGCGGGGAGATGTCAAGAGGTTGTTGAAATTTTTAGTGAATCCAATATATAAATAACTTAGAATTGGTACAAATTAAAATGGATTCGTCAACGTTAATGTGCACAAATTAAATATAAGTTGAAGCATAAATCATTAAATGAATATTCAAAATTACAATAAATGTCACATCAAATGAATTAATTCTAAGGGCTTAGGTAGAACAAAACTGAATTATAAAAGACTTAATAGCTTTGCTATGAGCACTAACACGACTCAATAGCTTGCCAGTGAGCTTAAGTCAGACTTCCCAACAAACAATTGGAGAGTGTTACGATTCATGTTCAATTATTTAAGAGACCTAAAAGAACTTGAAAGAACCTAGAATGTGGTTGATAGCTGGTCAATGTGCACAATAAAATTTTGACTCAATGAAATCAAGAACTAATCATAACTGAGGATTGCATTATTTTAAATTACAATGATAACCTAAACCACTTTTACGCTACTAGATTTGCAATACATTTGTTTAGTAGATAGAAGTCGTGTTCTAAAAATATTAAAACTAGACACTTACACACTTTTAAATGATAAAATACTCGCACAAATAAGAAAATCCTGTAATTTTGATAATTAGCGTGAATTTTGTGAGCTAATTTATAGCTCATACACAATGCCTCAAAATTCTTATAAGCATCTTAAAAATACATGAGTATTTTAAAAACGTGCAAATATAATGCATTGTAAGTCGTGCAAATGCCATGCAAGTGATTTGAGAAGCGTGCAAATGCACCAAAATCTGTACGAACACATTATGTAGATGCCTTAAACTTTGTGCAAGTATGCACTAAGGATCGTGTAAGAACTCTAAATACTCATATATGCTCCATCTAATATAAAATATTAGATTATATAATATAAGAATGCTGTGTGGGCTCAAAGAGAAATCAACTTAAATTATCCCTATTTTGAATCATGCAAATATTTTGGCAATTCAATGATTATTTTGAAAATATAAATATCTTTATTTAAAATTTAATATTTAAAATTGATTCATGCATGTGTCATCGATCAAGATGCCTTGCCTATGTGGCAAGTCGTAAGTCCTACATGGCCAGTCTAATCCTCTATTATATATGGACTAGAGTTGATAAGGTTGAGCCTACTTGGCTAGTCCGATCCTCCTCAATAATATCATAATTGTCAAGACTAATGTTTCAATAATATTCAAGTAATAAACTTAACTAAACTACAAATATGAATAATCACTTGATTTTTCCTCTATGATGGTCGTAATCTCAACTGGTGGAGCCCATTCTCAAAATAATAGTTCCATATTGCAAATATGAATGTTCGAGCAATAATTCTTCGATGATGGCTATGTTAAAGGATCTCAATCAGAGGAGTTTATTTTCAAAATTATACTCCCAAGTTGCAAATATGAATGATCAAGCAATAATCTTTTGATGTTTGCTATATTGGAAGAAAATCTCAATTGGAAGGATTTCTATTCTTTAAATGCAATAAATCTCAATATAAATCGCTCCAAATTTAAATGAAGATTAAAAATTTAGGGAATGTCATCACAGTCATTAAAAAGTTATTAAAAAGTTAAAATTTTACGTGAAGTCTATCACTTAAAAGTGGAATCTATTCACCCTATATAACTATTTGTCAAGGGTGTCATATTTAAGAAAATTTTAGTAATAAAGTAGCTAGTGTTACATCGAATTTGTCACTATGATCACTCTCAAATCATTTCATTTTAGTAAAGACAGTGTCCATGTCTTCTATTTGCATGATTTTTCCATAGAATGATACCACAAAAAGAAGCAGTTATGATTAAAGTCCTCTGACTAGGTGATTTACAATAAAATATTATCATTAAATTACAATCATAATTATAACCACAAGTTTTTAATGATTCTGCCCATTGAGTTGTGAATCATAGAGTGTGTTTGATTGACCATAAAACCCTTTGTCAATTTTTGTGAACTTGAAAATGTCCACTTAGAGAAACATCCACCTCAAGTCTGTAAGGTCTCCTTGGACAAAACCAGTCATGACTATCAACAATAATCTTTTATTCAAGTTGAGTTGATTACGTCTTTCACCTAAGTAGACTAGTGACCACAACAACTAGGGATTACCTAATCATGGGATCTTGATTGGATTGATCATAATTCTTCTCAGTATTCACTTTAAATTTGAGGTGACAAATTTTATTAATCTGCTGCTACTATATGTTGAGTTTTCAGCACCCAAGGATTAGCTTTAATCAAAAGTTTTGTCTCATCGCTAAGAGGGGTTAATTCCTATGAGAAATCTAGAATCAAATGTAATGTCCTCATAACTTGAGGATGAAATCCGTCTTATCTAAAATCTAATATACTTTTTGGAAGTTTGACATGTAAACAACCAAAAACTCTTGCAAAAGCCAATTGTGAATTTTTGAAGCCCACAGATTTTTTTGTCCATCAAAAGAAAATGTGTTGCGGTTGCTGTTGAGACTATATTCATTAGATGAAAATGTGTAGCACAAATGTTTGTTTGCAATTAATTTCATTCTATTTTTGAATATGCTCTAAAGATTAAATCTTCTTTACAGTTTGCTGTAGTAATAGGGAATGTATCCCAGTTCATATTATTTCCCGTTTTAAGTATAATGGTTTTTTTGGCTGATAGAAGTCTAATGATTGGACAAGGTATTTTGTTTTTGTGAAAATTATAGTCTGACATACTATGTTGTTTAGCAATTCACATAGCTTTTAATCGTTTAATTTTTTTGTGAATCTTTTTGTAGATTGAAGCAAGAAACAAAACTTTTGGATGCTTCTATCTATCTGAAAATCTCAATAATGACATGGAATATATTTTTCAATCCCCTAAGACTGTTAGAGAGAGTGCTTTTAGTGATTTAGATCACACATTGCTGGAACCTATTGAGTCTAATTCTAGTAAGTATTGCCTATCTTAGTACTTCTTTATTTATTGACATTGTAGATAAAATGTTTTGGTTGTTAATTAATTTTCTTTAAGTTTACTATGTTCATGACTTTTCAGAGTTTGAAAAGGTCGATTTTATCATTTTTTCAATGCTTTGATTTTTTTGAGAGTTGTTTTTGTCAGTTATAATCTATTATAGTGTTGCAAATATATAAATTTTTTTTTTCTGGCCAACAGAAGATATTTGCGGAACCTTATGATTATTATAAATTTGCTAGACTGCTGAGCTGGATGTCCTATATATACAGTGGTGGGATTTTGAGTTCAATCGAATTTTCTTTAATGCCTTTCAGAGTTTTTACAAGAGGATATGAACCTTAAAAATCAGTACTATTTCAAGGAAATATTTTTCAGTTTTTTGTGACCTTTTCTGTTAATAATGGAAAATGACATCCATTTTACTCGCACATTCAGGTGGGGGATCTCTAGATTTATACAATGGCCCCAAATTCTGCTGGCACTTTGGGATTCATGAAGGAGACAAAGGCCAATGTACTAGTCCAGAGGTTTTCACGAGCTTTCTTGGGCTTCTTGATTCTGTGTCATACAATGACACGAAATCTAACCATACAAAGTCGTTTGGTCATAGAATACCTGATCTAAGGTCTGGCTTTCATACCTTAGGCTTCTATTTTCAGCTTTAATGCTGATTGATATGAACACTTTGATTAAGAAAATTATGCTTCTTATAGTAGATACGTATTTTCACTGCGCTATATTTTTGTTTTCTTATTTGCATTAAAGTAGCTGGTACAATTGATTTGCCAATTTTCCATCAATGATACTAACTTATAAATGCATCCAAGTGAATCAATTTTCTACACTGGGTGACTAATCTAAACATAGGACTTAGGATTGATTGGTTTATATTCAGGTACTTTGTTTTTGAGTATATCGTATTATGATTGAAGGTGTTGTAAGTTGTAATTACTATTTCTAGGCGTTATATCTATTCTTTTACATCTTATTGGTGTAATTCCGAAGTTGTGTTTTGTGCCATTTTATTTCTTTCAATGTCTATGATAAGCATTGAATGATGGAAGATCTATTATTTGTAATAAACCATTATACAACTTTTATGCATTTTTTAACTAGGTACAAACTGAAGAGAAGGTTTGACCGGGGTTCATATGGTGAAGTTTGGTTGGCATTTCGTTGGAATTGCTCTAATGAACATGATGCTTCCAATTCCTTGCATAGCAGTCACGCATTTTCTTTGGGTAGTCCAAGGCTTACTCCACAGTTTTGCAATGTAAGCCCATCTGTGAGCCCTTCCAATGAATCCTGCATTAGTAACTCAAGTGATGGGGATTCATTCATTTTGAAACGTATAATGGTAAGCAACTGATTATTAGTACTCCTTGGATTCAAGCAAATTAATGCTCTAATTATTACTGAACTTTATATACTTGCCTACTCGTTTTAAAATTTCTATAACGTGGGATGGTTCTTGTGCATGAAAATGTTACACTACATGGCCATGTGAGAAGGTTTTCATTTTGAGTTCCTTGCAGCGGGAAACTTACTCTAATCAATAAATTCCATTGTCTTTTACTTCATGACATGATTGCCAGTGTCTTTTACCTCATGGCATGGCTTTTTTAATTTCTTTTGCTACTGATCCAAGTTTAATGATTAGGGATCCATCCTCTTAATTAGATATCAAGAAAACCATCACTAATGTACAATTTGTTTTGGCTAATTTATAGAGATTATAGTTTGGGTGCAGTCTGCTGATGGTATTGTGGTTAAACGTCTTTGTCCTACTTTCTAATTAGAAAATTGAGCAAAGTCTAAACCTGCAATTGCGATATCTCCATACCAAGTGCTTCCTATTGACCTTTCTGTAATGATCATGTTCTTACTCAATAATCATACTCCTTGATGAATTTCCTTCTGAACTTTGATAAAGTATTTTTAGAGTTTAATCCATCTTAACTTGATTTGTTGATTTAAGCCTGTTGTATATTTATCACTCATAAAAGAGCAACCTCTCCTTTGAGCTTCCTCGACGTGGTTAGAACTTAAGGTAGTTTTCCTTGTGGTAGTTTAGTTTTTTTTTTTTTTAAAAATCAAATTTCTGTAGATGTTTGATGAGGGCTTATGTAGATTTGGGGTCGAGAATTCTTATTGATATACACTTCCATAGTTATTTACTACTACTTGTTGAAGACTACTCTTGATTAAGGTATTTATGTAGGCTGAATTTTAGATTCAAGTTTTATGGTTTTATATTGAATTTAATTGCATGATAAATTATTGTGATTATAGAGATGAGCCCAATTAAGATTCTACATTTCTATAAGTCTAGATTTGCTTGCAGAACAAATTTGCAACATCAAATGGTATTGAGTTGTATCATCCAAAGAGCCATGTGTTGTCTCTTCTTAGGTGTCTCAAACAAACTTGGGTGAGAATGTATGTCGAAGATGTGCTTTTACTATTGATGTCAACTTATTTACTAGTTGAGGGTTGGTTTTATCAGTTTCATTGCATAGTTTAGAGACATACAATATGGTTGCTTGTGATTAAAGGTATTATATATAACTAATAAGAGCTCAAATGCTCCATTAGTTATCCATGAGTTAAAGTTTTAGTCATAGAAGAGTGTCTAAGACACAAGAAGTATGATTGATGGATTTTATTTCAATTGATTTGATAGGCTTACTAGCATAAGTGTTAGCATTAATTGGACTTGAGGGGCCAAGGGTGGGTAAAATCTAATATTTGTCATTTAGGCTCTTGTTTTCATTTAATTGAACATTGGGGATTTACTATTAATTTTAAGTTACACTTTTGGCTTTTATCTTGCCGCATATAGGACTTAAGTCATCAATCGACTTTTTTAAATGTTCACAATCAAAATCATCTTCAAGCCTTTTTAGATTAGTAATATGTGGCTTTGAATATTCTTGTCCTATTTCTTATGAGAGGGTTTATGTTGGTTATGGGGTTAAGCATTCATCAGGAAATTTAGATTATAGATAAAACACTACCCAAAAATTTCATTCTCATTTTGCGAGGAATTTAGATTTTATTCTAGGTTAACCATATGCGCAAGCACTTATAATTAATTACTCCTAAGGTTGAGAGAGAACATTTGATTAATATTAGTTTTTAGGTTGTTAATTGCTTAATGTATGTTGGCATAAACATTAGTGTTAAAATTGAGAAATTCATCTTTCTTAATTTAAAACTGATGATGGAGGAAGTGATGATGAACTTGATCAAGATCACATAATTATATTGTCCCCTTATCAGGCCTTATACTTAATGTCGAGATACAATCCAATTTAACTTAAAATTTTGCTTGTCAGATTTACTTTGTCCAAAAGGACTTCATAGATTATGGGCTCCAAAAATTCATACCCGGCTTCTCGATGAGGAGAGTTTAGAATTTGTTGATCAAATTTTCATAAGGCATTAGAATTTTGTAGATAAGGCATTTCCCAGAGATTTCAATCTCATTTTGTGAGAACTTTAGATTTACTTCTAGATTTTCTAGAGACACTTATAGTTAATTACCTCTCCTAATGTTGAGAGAGAATTTTTGATTACGGCTTGTTGTTAGATTGCTAATTATTAGCATTTAGTAGTAGAAAGCCTTCTTAATTTAGAATTATGAAATCATCATCTTTTGATTTAAAATATAAGGTGCGAAAAATGATGACGCACATGATCAAGATCACATGGTTCTGTCGTCCTGAGTTGTCATAGTCCCTAGCCTACGTAGTAAAAGGATGTAGTCGACCCAATTTGATCGAGAGATTCTTGTCGCTAGCCATGAGTTGCTTCATGTATGATAATTTTGTAGATTTGGGTTAATGTTTATCTAAGGAGATAATTTTAAATCTATTTTTCCTAAGAAAGAGTTTTTCGCCCTATCAGGTGCACCTTATGGTTTACAACTCAAGGGGGTGGAGTCGTTGGAGAATATACAAAAGCTACAATCATATTCGTAATATAATGATATCATTTGATGACAAATCACATAGTCAAAAGGTTTTGGTCGTAGCCGCTTCATATGTGACGCTTATTGGACAAATTATACAGACAGAGAATTTGGGTCACATCTTTACTGACATAAGATTAGGGAGTGAACATATTAATGTACTTGATTTGACATTGACTCTTTTGTGAGTTAGAATTTTCTCATATTGTCACTTTCATCAAACAGTTGTGAAGGGCGAATGAAATTTTGCTTTAAATATTTAGATGATAAATTTCATTCAAATATTTCATTTAGATATTTTCTTGTCATTGAAATTCATAGTTGTTTCATAGTTAATTGTTATTTGGAGTTAACATGACTCGGTGTTGAAATTCAATGAATTTGATAATAATAAATATTTCTGGTTAAAGTTTACATCAATACAACTATTATTAGAGTTTTTTGATTGATTTCATTTATTATTACAAACCTTGTTTATTCTACATACTTAATTACAAAGGATTGGGTTCATAAGTAGAATTTATAATTATATTAATTATCTTGAAAAAATAAGTTTGTAGGTTTTAATATGAAATTTTCTAATTCAGACCTTTGATTGTCGTATGTAAATGTAAAAATAAAATCTTCATTTAAATAGTGAATGCTTAATTTATAATCTGTCTTGTCAACTTTTGTTCTCAGTGGAAGGAGGATCAAATTATTTAAGTGGGACTTACAACTTCGTCGTATAGGCTAACAACTCAATCAAGAATACGTATGATCAATAAATTTAGGTTTGACTTTGAAAATAGATGTTTATTGATCATTTAAATACATGTATAGTTCTTGAGGCAAATTTGGATTTAGATTACTCTTGATTTTAGCTACGTAATGTTCTTAAATCATGTGGTTGAGCGTTCACGTACTGGTTAGAGCACATGCAGGCAATTTATATTTATTTTATGTGAATTCGTGCAGCATCCTCAGTCACTGAATTTAGCACCTAGTATGTATTGGGGCTTATGCAGGTTATTTAAATTTTATTTCACAATTCTTGTGCATATATATTACGTGATTACATGAATTTTAAGACATTAAATATACATGTGGATTTACGTGCACAAGATTTCAATCCTTGATTAGTTGAATGCACTTTGATGCAATGAATTTGAACATGAAATTGCTTCATAATGTATGCAAGATTTCTTGATGCAACCAATTTGAATATCAAATCACTTTGTAATATGCATGTTTAATCTATTTAGTTATTTGCATAGTCGAGTACTGCATTTGTAATAATAGTTATCTCGTAATACATGCAATATCTCATTTAAAGTTTTTATGGATGCCTTCTATTTTCTTGTATGGTGTGTTACAAATTTGGTGACATTTTGTTTGATTGAGAGATCAGACAAGGCTCAAAATTATTCATAATCGGTGTGCACGTGAATGCATTATCACTTTAATATGTATTTGCTTAATCCCTCAGGCTATTTGTGTACAATTCAATGTGATGATTGTATATGTGGAGTGAGTCACTTTGAAATGCATACATGATTGAAGTATTCTCATGAATTTTGAAGCAATGGTTTTAATATCAGATCGGCTTGTGATTTGTGCAATCATCACTCACTCTGCTGTAACAAGTTTGAATGTAGGATTATCCTATTTATGCTTAGTAGCAGGCTTTTATGTTCAAGTTAATTGTGCTCAACACTTATCTTTTTTCATGGAAGAGATTATATTTTCTCTTAGTTTGCTTGTGCAAACTCATGTTCTTTAACTCATATCAATTCATTTAAGCAAAGACATAATATGTTCCATTTGTCCATAAAAAGCTAATGTTTATGCTTGCTAGTAAGCTTCTAAGCCTTGTTGTGGATTCTTTATGGATTGATTTGAATTTCACTCTGATTTAATGGAAAGCATGCTGCAAATCCGTTGTGCTTCAGTATCACATTCAAATGCAAGAAATAACAATCCAAATGTTCTCTAAGAGGTCACTTTCATGTTCATTTGCAAGCATTCGAATTTTGTTCTTGAGTTTGATTTGAGTCCCAATTTTATTGGAAAGTTTAACTTTCAATCCTAGCACATCTTTTATAACCTTAATATATGCTTCAAGCTTAATTCAAGTTTGCCTTCAATTCTTTAGTCATTTGCCTTCAATTCTTTAGTCATTTCAGGAAATGATGTGTGACAATCCAACATTCATTAAATTTTTTGTTGTTGTGAGTCCCATGTGATCTACTTCTACATTTAACAAAAACAACAATAAGCCTTTACCTCATTACGTGTGGTCGACTATATAAATACTTCCCATTGTGTTCTATTAAGTGCCAAATTCTCATTTAATTCTAATAAAATAAGATTATTTTTATACTACTTAACCAAGTCTCTCATGAAACCAAATTGGTTTGAGAATTTTTTGTATCGTATGATAACCTATGTTCAATTACTCTCTCCCATAATTTTAATTTATGATACATTAACTTAATTTCTTTATAATTTATATGCTCTTGTGAATTACCTTTATTTTTAAAAATTGGAACCAACAAATTCTTTCTCCACTCATCAAACATCTTTTTAGTTTTTAAAATAATTTAAAAAATATTGGTAGGTTAAGAATATCTTTGATCTCTTAAACATTTTCATATTTCAATTGAAATACCCTACTATTTTTTCACACTTCATTTTTTTAAAGCCTCTTCAATTTTGATTTTATTACTATGACAATAAAAATAAAATTATTTAGAGTATTAAGGTTGTTAAAGTTAATTATATTCTTATAGTCTTTATCATAAAGTTATTAAAATATCTCATTCATATATGTTCAATATTCTCTTTTGAGGAAAGCACTTTGTGATTTTCATCCTTGATATACTTTACTTTAATTAATTTTTTTATTTCTTCTATCTTTTTGCTTGGCTAATTTATACATAAATCTTTCACCCTCTTTAGTATTCAATTTATTATATAAATCACTAAAAACTAAATTCTTTATGTCTCATATTATTTTCTTAAAATTTCTACAGGCCATTTTACATCTTTTTTTAATTTTTTGAGCCTTTACATTTAAATTAATATTTATAACAAAACATTTTATTTTTAATCTTATCTTGTATATTTTAACTCCACCACCTTTTATTTTTATTAAAAGAAGCTTTTAATTTTGATTCTCTAATAACATTTTTTGTAACTTGTTCAATCTCACTTCTTACATTATCTTACATAATAGTAGCTTCCTCATTAACATCTCAAATTCTATTGCTTCTAACTTACTCTTTAAAATATTTTTATTATTGTTTCTTAAGCACTTCCATCTAATCTTAGAATAATGTTTTGATTTATTTTTTATCTTTCAACTTTTCATCTTAAAATCCAAAACTAATTGTCGATATTGGATACTTAAATTTTCATCCGAAATTGACTGTATAATTTTTATAATCTAAACGATATAATTTTTTTTCAAAAAATAATTAATTTGTATTTTATTAGGTTTATTCTTATAAGTGATAATGTGCTCATTTCTTTTTTAAAATAAAGTATTAGCAATTATAAAATCGTAACTTAAAGTTGATATACTTTTTCTTCTTCATTACTAATTTATAACCACTAAAATATTTTAATTTTTCTAATTTTCAAGATTTTCTTTAATTCTGCGCCATTCCAAAATTTTTTAAAGTATCCTAAGCATAAACACTATAATCTTAGCATCCACAAGACTATTATTATTATAATTACCTAGTAATGATTTTATTTAAATATCAAAGTTTAAAACCTAAACTATAAATCTCCTTGGCCTTCTTCCTAGTTCATTTTGTTTTTTAAACACATAAGATTTTTATCTTTCTATGAATCGTAATATCTATTAATTTCATTACTTTACCTGTAAGAGTACGTATATTCAAAGTTCTTTTCTTAATTTTAATTTTATGGACTAGCTTTTTTTCTTGCATTTGTTCATAATATGGGAACACTTGCTTATTTAGCACTGCACTTGGGCGTCAATGCAGTGGTACTTGCACACTTTTCACTGTATTCAAGCATTACAATGCCTCACTTCCAAGAATGCCCTACCATTAACAAAATGTATTAAAGGATTTATGTTATGATTTTTCGACAAATTTTACTCTAGTTATGAACTACCTAACACAAACTTTCACTTTTCCTATCCGAGACTTGTGATTCAATTCTTCATTCGATTGGAGTTATCTCAATTCATTCAACGTGTGATGTAACCATCTAAATTTCATTGAGAGGTCATAATTATATTCATCGATAAGCAATTAAATTCTATTTTTTATACAATTTTGTTTTCATTCTTGTCTCATCATATGAATTTGTATTTCACATTAGTTCAATCATCGATTCAATTGCCCACTTAAACTTCAAGTGTTCTTTTAATTTATCTTGTTTAGTTATGTTTCAAATTTGTGAAATTCCATAGGTTGACAAAATTTCGGTAATATTTCGGTAATAGTGCTTGTATAAGGGGTTTCATCAGGTATGGCAATCCTGCTCACTTATATATAAGGCGCATATGAGTGGTCTTTTACGACTCTACGTTCGCATTTCTATGAAACTATCTGCCTAAAAAGATACACATAAGGCTTTCAAGTACTTGCACAACTTAATTTAATTTAGGTTTCAATTTTAGGCTATAAATTATTTTCATTTCAGTTTATTTATTAAATTATTTTCATTTCAGTTTTTTAAATTATTTTCATTTCAGTTTATTTTTTAAATTATTTTCATTTCAGTTTATTTTTTAAATTATTTTCATTTCAGTTTATTTTAAGTCCCATGTCATTCTAAAGTTCGGTAGCTTCTCGGTATCGTCGCCATATAGGAGCTTGTATCGTGAGTGTTAGGCTTAGCCACCACGTCAAGAAAAATGTGTATAGGTGGTGTTAACACTACGATTGAAATGCATCATTTCATCACACTAAGAAAGATGTGTATGGAGCTTTAGTATTTCATCACACTAAGAAAGATGTGTATGGGGCCTTCGTACTGCACAAAAATCACAAATTTCCCTGTCACTCTAAGAAGACATGTTTTGGTATTCATTTTTGACTTTTTTATATTTATACCTTCTGCATGCAAACTTAGGCAACATGGCGTGGATTTTGAGGATTGTGAGAGAGTAGGGGGAGGAGCTTTTCCTCTTTACCTCTTTTTTGTTGGCTGATTTTTAGTGAGAAAGTGGAGAGAGAGAAAGCTAGGGAAAGTGAGATTGAGAGAGGGGGGGGGGGGGATTGAGAGGGAGGGTGTGCGATGATCTTGGTACATATGGATAGCTATTCTAGATAAATTTGACATTCTGGATGCAACGATGTAGTTTGTTTTGTGATCGAAGATTGTTTGATTGATTTTAACGTTGATCGAGGTGATTTGGGTCAAATCGTGCAATGTCGCATTTGTTCACTCGATATCTGCACAGACTCAGATGAATTAATTAAACGAAA
The DNA here is from genome assembly GCA_021442155.1 of Cymbidium sinense. NCBI lineage: Eukaryota > Viridiplantae > Streptophyta > Magnoliopsida > Asparagales > Orchidaceae > Cymbidium > Cymbidium sinense. Next base: position 124,641,752 of record CM038224.1, on the reverse strand, counting down.
AACGCATATTTGAGAGTCGTTGATGCCTTTTGACTTTGATATGCTCGTGTTCTCCATCGAGCGGTCATTAAATGATGTGAGATATATCTTTTAATCAATTTTAGTGTTTGAAATACATTGGCGGAGTTTGTTTTATGATCATAGGATATTTCGATCGATTTTGATGATGATCAGGAATTTTGACTTCGATCACGTAGCGTCGCATTTGTAGTCCATCATTTTCGCCACATTCGTTTAATTCGACTTATGGAACATATGTGGATCAACATAGATTAGGGTGAATGCTTGTTTGAGGGGACAACTTAAGTTTACCTTAGTTAATAGGAGGTTTTGTGCCTTATTAAATGCAATTTATGATTCACGACTCAAGGAGTAAAGATTTTAGAGATTTTGTGGGATATAACTGTGACTGTAATTTAATGATGTCATTTTACGGCAAATCACCTAGTCATAAACTTATAGTCGAAATATTGTTTTTTGTGCTGCCATTTTATGACAAAATAATGTGAACAGACTTTGTCATTATTGATGTGAAATTATTTGAGAGTGAATATAATGGTGTACTTGATTTGACATCGGCTCATTTGTGAGTTATGTTTTTTTTTAATAAATTTGTTATACATGATGAATGATTGTGGATTGTGGATGAGTTTTGTTTAAAATTTTTAGATGATAAATTTTACTTCGATATTTTTAATTTTTATAATATTTTTGAAACTTTTATATTTTGTTCAGATTTAAGTCCAAAGAATTTGAGTTGAAATTTAGGCAATTTTTCAATGTTAACAATCCCTTTGGTTAAGATATTCTTTTTATCATTTTTTTAAGATGTTCTTTCAGTACGACCATCAACTTCTCTTGCATTTAAACAGAGGATCAAGTCTATGGCTTGTGATTTCAATTCATTGGAGATTTATTACACTACAGATCTTGTATACTCTATTTCAAACATAGATGATTGGGTCTATTATTTACATATGATTGTCGCAGACTGTATTGACCAACTCCAATAAATAAATAATTGGGTATGTGAGTTACAACTTATAATTGTACTTTATAATATTGAAATCGGAGTTTGACTAAGCTAATGATATGATTTAAAGTCAATTTTCATTTGTGATTTAATTAAAGTTCATCACTTGAAGTGTTGTTGAAAAACATCAGTTTTGTCAACTCCGAGTCTCTATAAGGAAGGGGATTGGACTGATCAAGTTGGACATAAAACTCTATGTTGGCAAAGAGGCTCACTAGAAAATGTGCATATGTATTAATTTTGAAGGGAAGGAGCTTTCCAATATTTACCTTTATTCTTTTTAGCTTTATAAGGATTGTTTAAGCCAATTTTTTCCTTATAATTGAGATGGTGAATGAGACATTTTTCTCACTTTTTCTTGGGTCTTAAGTTTTAACGTATTTATCTTTTTTTGAAGGAATTGTTATTGTATTTTGTATTGAAGCTCTTAGACTTAAACATTCTCTCGAATTTTGCAACTGTATTTAATCATTCTTGAAAAGTATATATGGAAGCCATACAAATGCATGTGACTATTTGGTCATCAATCTTTCCCATAAGGAGCTCAACGATTTTCTTTTTTCTGAGTTACTAATTTCATCACATGCTTAATTTCACCACCTTATTATATATTTAGTGGCCATCTGATTTCTTTTCTTGGGGGCAAGATTTATGGTGGCTAAATTTTTCAAGGCATTGATGAATCTTGTAATGAGCATCCTCTGGAGCTGTTCAAAGAATTTATTGTAAGGATGCTAATGAATGTTTTTTTCTTGTCATGTCTTATGATATTACCACAAGTAGCTTTGTACTAGGCCATATATTACTTGAGATTTTTTAGTGGAAGTGTTGAATTTTGTTATGACATATCTCTAGGGTATTGCACTCAATTGTATCTGATTAGATGTGGCCAATCTTTTCCCACCAGAGCTTTGATAGTCTCAAAAATAATACTTGCTATCACTTTCTATCTAGTCATATCATCAATTTAAATTTCAGTTACTAAATCTGCCTTTTTAATGGATTGTGCCACCCCTTAGAGGACTTTTCCCCACTTTCTAGAGTGATTGGAACATTCGAATGAGTAGCTTGAGCACTACTGGCTTTGAATGGAAGATTGGCACACTTTGGAGTATTTTTTGGTGAAGAAGTTGAAGGATGACTCCCAATTATCACTATTTGATTAAGCTGATGAAAGAGCTCTTTCATCATATCACACATTTCATTCAGATGAGTATGTATATGTTAGATGTTTTGGCCTCTAACATGCAATCAATGCTGCAATTGCTTTATAGCCTCAGAGGGATCATTAACTTCTTCCCTTCCCTCTTATTGTTGAGATCTGCAAATGGTCATCTTGACTACCTTGTCAAATTAAAGCCTCATTTCAATTTTTTGAACGTATAGGAACTCTTTGGTAACACTAGCTATATGCATGCTCAACCATCATTTGATACATATCTTTGACATGTTTTCTAGTGTTGTAAATATTATAGTTTTCATCATTTAGAAGGATGCCATCTTTTCTCCATGTAATTTTTTATTTGTTCTTCAGTTTCCCTTTCTCCTTTGAGCTGGGATTGATGTTTATAATTGGATTATAAGAGAAGAATTTTTTTCTCGAACATGGTTCTTCTTAGTACGTTGTGGAAGATGCCTACATTGTGACCTTTTATGAGAGGACATTGTTTTTTATTGTTTTGGTACTATCGTCTATCATGCTTGCCATTGTGGCGATTCATAGGAAAATTTAAAAGCCTAGCCTTTTTTAGAACTTATATTTATTTGGACCTTCCAATGATAAATCTCTAGGAATTTGACTTAGATGTCTCATCTACTTACCACGTGACTTGAAATATATTTAATGAGGCTCTATTTATTGTGGTTGTAGGTGCTTGCTAAGAATGCATCTTTGGGGTTGATATTGTCTAGATTTCAATGACATGCGGTGTGTTGGAGTGGTGGAATTAGCCTCCTCTATTTGGCTTGCCCCTTAGGATTTCTAATTATGGTGTATAGGTTAGAATTAGGTTTTATTTTTTATTACATATATTCACTTTAAGACCCTATGTAGACACTTTTGTTTTGGGTTTATGTTATTGAAGATTTTTCTCTCTTTTTTTTTTTTAATATTTGCGCAACTATAACCTTTTCTTTCAAGTGGTGTATATTGCATCTTGTTTGAGTTTTGGGTAGTGGATGATCCCCATTACCCACATTTCTCCTTCTATAAGCCGTCAACCCCTTCTTGAGCTAGCCATCGCATCTTGATTCATCCAAATGACATTGTTTCAGGTTATTTCCCCTTATAATTTTACAAACATTCTAGGTCTCATCTTTGATTTTTTCCCACCATCTTAGATTCCAAGATCAATGTCATTTGGTATTAGAGTCATACAAATCCTAGATCTCTTTGAAAACTCTCGTCTCTCAATTTTAAGCACACATTCCCATAACCTAAGCCATCTACATACTTAAGACCCCACCTTCCACCCAAAACTAACCCTCTTACAAATCCAACCTTCAGCCAACCCTAAAATCCTACCTTCCCACCTAGCCAAAATCTTATATGGGAAGAAGCTATGATGCTCTCTAGGGAGAAACTCTCAAAAAGGTGTTCAAGAGCTTATCATAGAGGATATACAAAGTGACAACACATCGAATTTAAAAGGTGACAATATGAGGAAATCACCAATAGTCATGATGGTGGTCTATTAGAATGAGAACAACAACAACAACAACAAGCCTTAATCCCACTAGGTGGGGTCGGCTACATGAATCCTTCGTCTCCATTGTGTCCTATTATGTGTCAAATTCTCATTTAATTCAAGTATACTAAGATCATTTTTTACATCTTAACCAAGTCTTTTTTAGTCTACCTCATCTTTCTTAACATAAAGCAAATGTGCATCTACTCTCTGTCCGGGTCATCGACTAGACGCTTTATATGGCCAAACCATCTAAGCGACTCTCCTAATCTTATCTACAGCTACTCCAACTTTTTCCAACATACTCATTTTGCATTCTATCTCTGGGTAAAGCCACTCATCCACACGAGCATCCTCATCTTAACTTAACTTAGTCTTATGTTTCTCTTATTCTACATTACCATAAGTCATTCGGGTCTTACCACCATCTTATAAAATTTTCTCTTAAGTTTAAGTGAAACTTTCTATCACATAATAGGATGCATTCCTCCACTTCAACCATCCAACTTGAATTCTACTAATAATATCTCCATCTATTTCACCATCATTTTGAGCAATAGAGCCTAAATATCTGAATCACTCACTCTTATTAATGACTTGATCACCTAAAGTCACAACACTACCACTAAAACTTCTACAACTAAAATTACACTCCATATATTAGGTTTTAGATCTACTTACTTAAAACCTTTAGACTCTAAAGTTGACCTCCATAATTCAAGTTTACGTTGGACTCCTCTCAGTCTTATCAACAAGAAGAATGTCATCGACAAAAGCATACACCAAGGTACATCTTCTTGTAAATGCCTCTAAGAACATCCATAACTAAAGTAAAAGATAAGGGCTTAATATTGATCCTTGATGTAATCCAAATAGAAAAATATTTTGTCAATCCTCCTTGTGTTTGGACACAAGTGACGACTCTAGTATACATATCCTTAATGACTTGAATATAACCAATATTAACTTCTTTCTTAAAACTCTCCAAAGAACATCTCTTGAGACTTTATCATAAGCTTTCTCTAAATCAATAAATATCATATGTAGATCCTTCTTATTTTCTCTATGCTTCTCCATCAAACCTCTTAACAAATGTATAGCATCCATAGTAGATCTACGGCATGAAACCAAACGATTGTGAGAAACTTCTCACATCATAACCTATGCTCATTACTCTCCCATAATTTTAATGTATGGCTTAACTTAATTCCTCTATAATTTGCATACTCTTGTGCATCACCTTTATTCTTAAATATAGGAACCAACAAACTCTTTCTTCACTCATCTGATATCTTTTTAGTCTTTAAAATAACATTAAAAATATTTGTAAGCCAAGAAATTTCTTGATCTCTTAAACATTTTCACACTTCTACTAGAATATTATTTGGTCTCTTCTTTCACATTTCATTTTCTTTAAAGCTTCACTAACTTGATTTATTAATCTGACGATAAAATGAAATTCTATTTTTGTTTATATTAAGGTTCTAAAATCAATCGTTCTTTCGGATCCTTCATTGAAAAGTTTATTAAAATACCTCATCCACCTATTTTCAATATCTTTTCTAAGAAAAGTCTTTATTATTTTCATTCTTAATACTCACTCACTTTATGTCTCTTTCTATCTCTTTGGTTGGTTAACTTATACATACATCTTTCACCTTCTTTGGTATCTATCAGTATCATCTAAAAGCTAAATTTCATCATATATTCTTTCTTAGAATCTCTACAGCCATTTTATATCTTTCCCAATTCTCAGTTTTTCTAAACCAAGTTTTATAACAATCTTCTTATTTCTTATCTTTTCCACTCGACTCTCCACCAACTATTCTTATTAAAGCTTCCTTTGATTCGTAAGCCATCTTTAACTTGTTTAATAGCGCGATACTTTTCCCATAACGCGTTCCATGAACATCCCAAACTTTAATTTCTTGTAGCTTCTCTTAAAATATTTTTATTTGTGTTCTCAAGTGTCCCCATCTAATCTTGGAAATAATTAAGTTTATTTTTTCTCTTCAACCTTTCATCTTAAAATCTAAAACTAATAATTCGATGTTGGTCTTAAAATTTCACTTGGAATGACTTCTGATCTAAAGCGATCTATTTTTCTTATCAAAAATAATCAATCGTGTTTTCTTAGATCCATTTTTATAAGTAATAATATCTCATCTCTTTTCTTAAATAAAGTATTAACTACAAAATCATAAAATTTAATAAAATCTAATATAGTCTCTACCTTCATTTAAACTCAAATCCATAACCAGTGAATCTTTAAAATCTTACCACTCTACCCATTTAAATCTCCCCAATAAATACTTTTTTTCTTGAGTATCTTTTGTATTAATCCTCTAATTCATTCAAAATTTTTTTTCAGCCACCTCCAAACCTACTGGGGAGCATAAACACTTATAACATTGATAATCTTAAGATCAACAATAATCTTTAAAATTTATAATTCTATCACATCTAATACTTATAACATTATCCTTCAAAACATCACATCACTACCATTTCTAGTTCGACTTTTACCGAATACCAAAGTTTAAAACTTAAACTATCAATCTCCTTGGCCTTCTCACCAACTAGTTTCTTGAACACATAAAATATTTATCTTTCTATGAACCATAATATCTATTAATTCCATTAATTTACGTAAGAGTACCTATATTTCAAGATCTAACCTAATTCTAGTTTCATGGACTAACTTAACGCATCCATAATGTGGGAACCCTTGCTTATTTAACATCGCGGCGATCACGGCTCTATTTTTTCAGATTCAAACATCTGTTAGCGTCGCAGGGACGCCTTTATTAATGATTTAAAGGATTCATGTCATGATTATTTCGACAAATTTTTTACGATGGTACTACCCTCCTCCACTTTTGCATCCGGACTTGGGACCGGAATGGTAGTGTTGTCTACTGGAATGAGAAGATTAAGAAAATTCTACTCACGAAGAAGTTTCAAGTGATGAGAAACTGATGCCTCATGCCTCAAGTGATAAGGAACTGATGCCTTGCTGATTTGGTATGAAATATAGGAGAGGAGATAATGATGTTGTGGTGAAAATTGAGTTATTAGATATTGAAGGTCAAATGGATTTGAATGAGTTCATTGAATCGCTCTAAATTGTGAAGTGAATCTTTGAGTACAAAGATATTCTAAACGATGAAAGAGTCAAGTTGGTAGCCATCAACCTCAAAAGGAATTTTTCTCTATAGTTGGAGAATCTGAAGTACATGCATTAATGAGAAGGGAGAAGCAACGTCACTACATGGTCCAAGATAAAGAGGGAGATGCAGCACAAAGTATCTTCTCGCATGCTATCAACAAGGTGTCTACTTGATGCAGCATAATCTATAACAAAAAGACTTGACATAGAGGAGTACATTGTTGAGTTTGAACAAGTCATAGTAAAATGTAGTTGGTGGAACCAGAGGAGAATACAGTGACACAATAGCTTGAAGGTTTGAGGCCATTTATTACTAATGCGGTGCATTCATAGTCATATTGGTTCTTGCTAGATGTTCAAACCTTAGCCCTGAAGGTGGAGAAGCAACAAAATATTATTATGACCACCACACCCTTTAGATAAAGTTTTGTTATTAGGTCGGGTAGCAAAGACACATCTTCTGGGGGATCAAAATCAGTTCCATTTGTTCAAAAATCTGCCCAGGAAGGGAAGAAAAATAATCGAAACAACATCCCCAAGACTTTCCTAGCTAAAAAGTACTTCAAGTGTCATGGCTATGGACATATTATCTTCAATTGTTCAAATAGAATGGTGATTGGTTTTATTGAGCAGGGAGCATTTGAAGAGGCAATTTGTCATAACACAAGAGAGTATGTAAATGATGATTAGTATTAGCTCATCGCAAATGATGGAGGAATGCTTGTTGTTCAACGAGCTCTCCAAATTGAGGTTAATCAAGGGCAATACTGGCTCCAAAAAATTTCTTCTATACTCGTTGTACTGTGAAGGGGTATATGTGTAGCCTCATCATTGATGGAGGCATTGCCAAAATGTTGTTTACTCAAATGGTGGACAAATTAAGCCTCATTGCTCAGAAACATTGCTTGTTATATTCTCTAATTTGGTCGAGAAAGGGAATGAGATAAGTGTTGATAAGAGGTGTTTGGTGGAGTTTTCTATTAGAGAAGTTTCAAGAGTGGGTGTGGTGTGACTTCGTGGCCTTGGATTCTTATTATATTTTTTTAGGTCAACCTTGGTTGTTTGACAGTACAAGAATACTATTCATTCACCAAGGATTAGAAAAATATGAGTTAGTGGTGGTGAGCAATTAGTCAGAGATTGAGACCATAATATAGTATTCTACCTTTTTATAGGCCATGAGATAGGTATTAGAGGTGTTAGAAGGAAGTGAGACAGATGAGTCTATATCGAAGACAACATAACCCCTTTCAAGGTGTTTCAAAATGTTTTGATTGATAGTCTACCATTGCCTCCATCGAGGGAAATTTATCATGGCATAAATCTCATTATAGGATTAGTGCTCCTTAACTAATCAACCTATTGGATGGGATAAAAAGAGTATGAGGAGTTGCAATAGCAAGATGTACATTATAGTGGAGTTGTGTTCATGAGAGTACCAGTCCATGTGTTGTTCTAGCTCTGATTGTGCCAAAGAAGGATGGGTCATGACACATGTGCATTAATAGTGGAGTTATGAACAAAATCATTTTCAAATATTTGTTTCTCATTTCATAATTGGATGACTTGTTGGGTCAGTTCTATGGAGCAACCACTTTTTTCAAGATAAATCTACATAATAGCTGCCATTAGATTTAGATGAGACTAAGGGACGAGTAGAAAATAGTTTTCAAGACTTGGGATGGGTTGTACGATCGTATAGTCATGCCTTTTGGCTTATCTAATGGCCCAAGTACTTTTATGTGGGTAATGAATGAGGTTTTTCATGCATTTATCAGGAAACTCATGGTTGTCTACTTTGATGATATTATGATGTACAACTATTTTATGGAGGGCCATTTGCATATCTATGATAGATCTTTAGCATTCGTCAACCAGAGAAGTTGTATGGTTATTTGAAGAAGGGTCACTTTCTAGGGATACATTGTTTCAACAATTAGCATTTTGATGGATTCAATTAAGATAAAGGCCATTTTGAATTAGCTCAACCCTTAGTCTTTCATTCAAGAGCACTAGTTTCATCAGTTGACCTCATTTTATAGGAGATTCATTAGAAATTTAGTTTTATAGCAATACCAAATTGTCATGGTTAGATGAGGCACATGTTAGTTTTAGTGCATTGAAGGAATTGGTTATTGAAGTCCTTATCTTATCCCTATTAGATTTTATCTAGGTGTTTGAGGTAGTGTGTGATGCCTCCAGTATGGGGATTGAAGTTATGTTGAATCAAATATGGACATCCCATTACCTTCTTTAGTGAGAAGTTGAATGAATGAAGCCAAAAGTATACGGCAAGAAGTTCTATACCTTTATGAGTACCCTTAAGCATTGAAATCTTTATTTACTGGTCAGTGAGCTCACTCTTTACACAGATTGTGAAGTTTTAAAGTTCTTAATTAGTAAGAGCATGCTTAGGGGTAGTATGCCTTTTGGTGGAGTTCCTTTTGTCTTTCCATTTTGTATTTAAGATTAACTTAGGGGGTAAAAAAATTAAGATTAACTTAAACTCACAAAAAGCTAATGTTATTTCAAACGTACTCCTATGATCTCTCTCAAATAATTGCACACCAGTAAAGATATGGCTCGTGTCTTTTATCTTCATGGTTTTTGCTTCCACAAAAAATTACCGTTATAACTATAGCTCTTTGATCGAGTTGTTTGCCCCTAAGTACACCATTATAGCATGATCACGGTTACAATCCATATGTTCCGTAATGGTATAACCCTCTTATATTATGAATTATAGGTGCATTTGATATGACATAGTTGTCTATCAGTTAAGATCAAATTAAAAATTATCTCTTTAGGCAAACATCTACAGGTCTACAAGATCCCCTAGATGATGCAACACATATCAATAAGGGTCATTCAATCTTGTTGGATGGAATACTCTAATTGATTAAGTAAATCAGGGACCATGATAATTTGAGATGATGGAAGCATTGGATTTTGATCAAAATTGGCAATATTCTCTCCATCTACGCTAAGCTATGTTGGAAAATTCCTTAACCTAAAATAAAAGACTTGGTTAGGATGTATAAAAATGATCTTAGTTTATTAGAATTGACAATGGAGAAAAAGGATTCATGTAACCGATCCCACATAATGGGATAAAGACTTATTGTTATTATTGTTATTGTTGTTATATGCTAATCTCTTAGCGCCTAATGATTAGCATTATTCAAAAATTCTCATAATTGGGAGAAGTAATTAATCACAAGTGTTTGCGCTCATTGAAAACTTAGAACCAGATTTAAAGTCTTTTAATCTCCGGGTAATATCTTATTTGCAAAAATAATTTACCTTCTGAAGGTTTGACTCGAAGCGAACAAAAGATTCTCATGAGAGTTGGACACGAATTTTTGGAGCTCTCAAAAATATGATAAAAATTGGTTGCAATGAGAAAAAAATTATAGAGATATGTTTGCAACAAGAAATGCTACAAATGAGAAGATTATATAGATGTTTGTAGTTGGAAGAAAAAGAGAATAAAAAAAACCTAACCTCCCTCCACGTTATCAAAGTCGTACAAAACAAGAGCGGGAATGGCTAGAAGTCGGTTCTCTATAAAGAGAGGAAAGAGGGTTAGTCGGGAGAGATACATACATACGCATGAGAGAGGGAGAGAGTCGAATCTCTGATCGCGTGGAGGCTATCCCGCCGACTTCTCTTTGTCACGTGAAGCCGAAGCCGATGACCTCTCTCGGTTGCATGAAACCCTAGCTGAGATTCCCCTTTACTCGCATGAAGCCCTAGCCGCCAATCTCTCTTTCTCCTCTGCTTGTTGCATGAAATCGAACAAACAAGCCGAGCAGACCCTTCTATTCGTCAAGTAAAGAGGCTGAAAAAGCCTAGTTGACCTCCTTGGCACACATTAAAGCTAACCACACCCTATTAAGGAGAATTGATAAGGATTTTGAGAAATTTTAAGTTTCCTAGGTAATAATTGTTTCTAATATTTATAAAGATTTTATTTTCAGGTTTTAAAAAGACAAAAAAAATTAGAAGATCCGTGTCCGTCGATCTTGGGTTTGGCCGAGAAATTTGCGAAGCCCTCTGCCGTCAATCTTGGGTCCAACGAGTGACGATCACCTCCCTTCATTGATTTTAGTTTCAGAGTAATGTAGAAGAGCTTTGATCACACAAAATTTTTGCAAAATTGCAGGCTTGCTAAGTCATTATATTACTGAAATTTTGTTGAAATTAGTAAACATAAAATTTTTATACAAAATTAAGACCAAAATAAAAAAGTAGATGAATTTTGAACTATTAAATAAAAAGTAACCTACCATTTCTAACGATTTAAGTTAAAACAACTCGCAATTGTTTGATTACATTCCCTCTTGTATTAAAATAATATAATCTGGCCAAAATTATGGAGTATGGGGACTTAAATTTAAATCATTTAATTATTTGGTGAATTTGAATATATTGATAAATTAAAAGTATATATTTAGTTCACACATTGAAAAATACTATAGAACACATGAAAGAATGTAAAGTCTCTTTCTTTTCTTTAGGGATGGAAATACTCTCATAAATATAATTGCAAATAACTACTAATTACTTAATTAGTTAGGCACAAATCTAAGTACATTACAATTAATATTATTTGAATCAAAGACCCCTACATATCATAAAAAAGGAGATTTAGTTGATAATTCATCTCAAAACATAAATGAGATTGAGTCAAATTTAATTATTTGGTGAATTTGAATATATTGATAAATTAAAAGTATATATTTAGTTCACACATTGAAAAAATACTATAGAACACATGAAAGAATGTAAAGTCTCTTTCTTTTCTTTAGGGATGGAAATACTCTCATAAATATAATTGCAAATAACTACTAATTACTTAATTAGTTAGGCACAAATCTAAGTACATTACAATTAATATTATTTGAATCAAAGACCCCTACATATCATAAAAAAGGAGATTTAGTTGATAATTCATCTCAAAACATAAATGAGATTGAGTCAAATTTAATTATTTGGTGAATTTGAATATATTGATAAATTAAAAGTATATATTTAGTTCACACATTGAAAAATACTATAGAACACATGAAAGAATGTAAAGTCTCTTTCTTTTCTTTAGGGATGGAAATACTCTCATAAATATAATTGCAAATAACTACTAATTACTTAATTAGTTAGGCACAAATCTAAGTACATTACAATTAATATTATTTGAATCAAAGACCCCTACATATCATAAAAAAGGAGATTTAGTTGATAATTCATCTCAAAACATAAATGAGATTGAGTCAAAGATTCATCTCAAATAATAAAGATTTGTTTAATACATGAAGTGAGATGGATTTAAAAAAATTTGTCTTAAACATAAAGTGAGTGTAAATGAAAAAAAAAGACTTATATTTAACATGAAATAAGGTTAAATAATATGGCATTCTACAGGATATAAACCCAATCATAGTTTGCAAGGTAGACCCCACACTTAGTCTAAACAATTCAATGAATATAAGACTAACTTTTGAATAACTTGTGTTCATAAAAACAAAATTCACATTACAAATTTGGCATTACAATGGATACAAGCCTAGTCATTTGTTCGCAAGGTAGTCCCCCACAGTTAGTATAGACATTCTAATGAATGTATGACTAACTCATGTTTGCAAAAAAATAAAATCGACACTTTAAAATTGGCATTCCAATGGATGTAAGCTTGATCCTAGTTCACAATATTGGCATCATCTGCAAGGCAGACCCCACACATTAAATATTGGATTTTTAACAACTATACGCCAATATGTGTGTATAAAGCAAACACCATTCAAAATTTGGCATTCCAAAGGGTGTAAGTCCAATCATTATCCTCTACACTTAGGGCCCGTTTGGGCGAGTGGTCCTACCGCATTGCATATTGAGATGGATGTTGTGCTATTTTGGAAACGCAAAGGGATCGCGACGAACCAAATTTTAGCTGCGTGAATTGGCGGTGTTGCAGCTCAATATTGCTCTAGCATTCGCTGTGTTCTACCTTTTCTAAAAATCTCGTGACTCTTATTACATCTCATTGTCTTTTCTCGTACTCACGCCTCACTGCGACATCTAGGGCTTCTAGATCAGCATTCCACTTGCCGAAAGCTCCTGCAAAAATCTGCTTTCGATCTATTTGCAGATCAAGTAATATCCTTATCACTTCTTCTCAATGTTTTCTTCTCTATTTTTCGAGTGGAATGCAATTTGAAAAAGTTTTTTGGCTCAGACATCGATGTCCTATGAACCGAACACTGGATGATTGCAATTTTTTTAAATGGACAGATGGATATGAGGAGGTATCGTTTGATAGTGACAGATATGGCGAGCATCATTACAAAAAGAGTTTTCTCGAAAATTTGATCAATTGGAGAGGAAGTTCAATATAATGATTGCTTTACTTATTATTTTTATCATATTAATTTTCATTGTAGTACTCATTTTTATTTAGTTTTTGTATCATAGTCGTAATGTAACAGACATATATGTGCTTGTGCTTATGTATTTACGAGAGCAAATATCTTTTGTCATTGCAAATTATGCACTTTCAATCAATTTAAATGAATTCAACATTTTAAAATACATGAATTTATTTATTTTATTATGTACTACTTTCTGTTATGGCTGAAAAACACATTCATTCCATCAAATTGGCGTATATTTTCTCTTTAATACGACATACTGCAAAGTCATTTCTATCATTTATTTAAGACAACCATAGTACAATAGTTTCACAGCTACATCCCAAACACCACAACAGATTTTCAAGAAGCAGCTTCTCCATAGTAGTTTTTTCTGTCACAACTCCACAACTTTTTCAAACAGTTGTAACTCTTCCAAATGAAGTGATATTCAATGGATGTAAGCCCTATGCATGTTTGCAATGCAAACTTCAATCACATAAATATCTGGCATTTCAAAGGATGTAAGCGCCAACTATTGTTCACAAAACGAACCACACACTTAATATCAGACATTCTAATGGATGTAAGCCCAATCATAGTTCACAATGCAGACTTCAAAATTGGCATTCAAAAGGATGTAAGCTTAATCATCATCTACAAGGCAGACCCAACACAATATATCATTCTAAGGGATATAAGCCCAATGTATACTTGTAAAGCAAACTTTAATCACTTTTAAACACGACATTCCAATGGATGTAAGCCTCATAAATGTTTGCAAGGAAAACTTCAATCATCTAAGTACAAGGCATTCCAATGGATGTATGACCAGTTCATGCTTGCAATGCAAACTTCATTTAATAATGGCCCCATTTAATTGATAAAAATTGTCAAATCATTTTATTCAAAGGATTGAGTCATAAGACTATATAATCAAATAAACACTTGCACAATAACTTAGTATGCTCAGGATTCTTGGGATGAGACAATCCTAACATAAGATTGGGAAAAATCTGGTTGAATAAAAAACTCAATTTGCTTCATGAAGAACGAACTACCTAACATCCTATGATGATGGGGATTTATAGTGTTTTCCTGAGCGGTCAGTAGAACAAAAGAAAAAAAAGATTTGCAACAATGAAAGCTTTCAAGATATATGCATTATAGTGATGAAGGCCGTGTCTTATAGAGTTGCTAAGGAAAAATTGAAGACTCTGATACTAGAACAATAATTAAAGAGAATTAATTGAGTATTTTATTTGAACATTTATGTTGTATTTATACAATTCTTAATTATAATAGTCTATGGTTTGATGAGTAGGTAGAATAACAACTATAGCAAGTTAAAATAAGCCATGGATTGATAACATGACATTAATAATGTCATGGATGATTAAGGTGGTATGAAGTAAGGATGGTGGAGGACTGTTGACCTCAGTGAAATATTGATGCAGATAGAATTGATGGACATAGAAATCATGGAGATTAATTTTTTCACAATTTGTTATGTCAAGTGCAGTTGTTGCTATATTGTTTCTTTTCTTTTATGGTTTATTACTTAATGATTTTATCTATTGTAAAATCTTATGAATAGAATCATGTTCTAGCCGAAAAAAATATGAATCATCCTACATTTTTTGATCTTTTCTTTTCTAATTATTATTTTCTTACAACTTTGTCATTCAATTTGGACCCCTGTTTTATTTTGATGAATTCTAGTTGAGTTGGTCACTTTTCATTGATGTTTGTCAAATATTGAGCTAATTGCTACATCTTCAGGCTTTATCTCATTTCTGATGTTATATTTGCTTAGAAGTGTTCTTTTTATTCAGGTGGAGCAAGGAAGTGGCGCTTACTTGAGTGGCCTGCGTGAAAAGTACTTTGGTGAAATTTTTTTAAATGCTTCCTTTTCTTTGAGGGATATACCAATGACAGGATCGTCTATGTCTTTTTCAAAGGAAGATGAAATCCATTCTGACAAGTTAATTTGGAATGATATATCTGATGTAAGTGTGAAAGCATGTAGATGTGATATTAGGAGCACAGCTGTTGGGAATTTCAAAATGACAAAAGCTAACTGTGAAGAAGGTTTGCAACATATAGCTCGTTTTGTAGAATCTTTTGAATCTGAGTCAAATGAGATATGGCTTGTGTTCCACACTGAAGGCGTATCCCTGTCAAAGTGGATGTATACTGCAGAGGAAGTGAACTCATTAAATATTGATGAAATGGATGAAAATGTGAAAAGAGTCCAGGTGGTGTATCCATCAAAATGGTGGCACTGGCTGCGGACTACAGATGCAGGAAAGAAGGAAATGCAGAGTCTCATATGGCAATTGGTGTGTGCTAACCATTTCCATTTTTTACAATCACTCTTCACAGCCCTCTACAACTCCCTTATTTACTTCTGTTTTAGTAACTGACAATGTCATAGCTGATGCATACTATTATCCCAGTAAAAGCACCACATCAAGTTGATTGCATTGTGGCAATATCATCATCATCATCATCATCATTAGCCCTGTCCTAGCACATAGTGGACATAGTACTTGAGTAATATTGTTGTCATTAATGATTTACCAGGTTATGTTTTATTATTATTGTCTACTCCAATCGGTGATATCCATACTTAAGATGCACTATGAAACATAGATCAAGAGTGTTTGGAAGTAATTGATCGAGTGTGCAAAAATGTGAAAAATAAAGTGAACTTTGTTAAAACTAGAAAGGTTGGAGAAAAATGATTAAAGCTTAAAATAATGTAGTGGAAATTAGACTTGATAATTCTGATATGAACAATGAAGGCAAAAAAAGGCACAAATAAAATGAGTATATGGTATTCATGTTGTAGCAAAATTGGTTGACCGCAATAAACATAACTAGAAATTGTGCAAAAAAACAAGTAGTAGAAAAGATACTTTAACGCCTGATACCTCTTTTAATAGTGAGGTGAGTAGGATTCATATGGGAGACGGACAACTAGTTTGGATGAATGCTAATGTGTTTACATCAAACAAGAAATTAGATTTAGATGTTTTAATAATCGCTTAGGTTGATAGAAGAGTACTTTCTGCATGAACTTGAATTATGTGTTGGGTTGATCTTTTTAGTGTATTGGGTTGTGTTGGATTATTTAGTTGATTGGAGAAAATGATGTTGGTTTTATTTGATATAGTAATTTGAGAATGACTTGCTATTCTGGGAAGGGATACTTTTGTTACCTTGGAAAAAAAAATCTAATTCTCTTTGTGGTACCTTTCCTATAATGGTGTAAATAGGGGTGTTGGATTAGATTATTGAGTGATGATTAGAACTTCAATCTTGAAACTTGAAGTTCTAACTAAAGAATTAGGAATGTTAAATAACAACACGATTTAAGTGGTTGGTGTGTGCAATTGCGTGGATCGGGGGCATTCTGCCCTATAAGATCTATCAAATATGTATCTAAATAACCATCCTAGTAACCTGACCCAATATGTTCTGCCAAATTTATATCTAAATTATTATCCCACTGCACAAACACATCCAAATCTAGCGAGTCAATAGAATTGGTTATTTTATCACTTTTGGCATGTACTTGATGTCGAATACTTGACAACCTTGAATTAGAATATAAAATCATATTTGAAGTAGTTATTTTCTCTATATTACGTTGAAAAAATATTATAAAATTGAAGGTGTGCAATTTTAGATATTAAATATTTTAGCACAATCACATGAACACAAATTAAGTATAATTATTATCAATTTAGTTGTAAGAATTGTGATTGATTTTCTAAACACTAAAAGCTTCATAAAACTTTACCAAAAGTAAACTAAACAAAAATACAATTTCTTAAAATATTAGAGAATATCAAGCTACTTAGGAGCTCGATATTTTTGTGGGCTCTAAAATTATGTCCAACTCTTATGAGAGAGGTTTATTTAGATCAAAATTTTGAAATACAAATTATCTTACAGATAAGACACTACCTAGAGATTTTATCATCATTTTATGAGAATTTTAGATCTGGTTTTAAGTTTCTATAGGTGTAAGTACTTATGGTTAATTAACTCTCTCAATGATGAGAAATAACTTTTGATTAAAGCTAGTCGTTAGGCTTTAGACGCTTAACATATTGTTGTAACAACTTAAGTTTCAAAATTGAGAAAGACATCACTCTTTCAAATTGGGTGGGGTGGGGACGACCTCAAGATTTTATGTTTTTGTTATTCCAGGTTGTTGTGGTCCTTGATTCATTTAGTCATAGAAGGAAATCGGCCAATCAAACAAAGGAATTTTTGTTGTGGTCCTCAATCAAGATTATGTGGCGGGGGTGATGTCGACCTCAATCAAGATTTTATTTTATGTTTTTGTTATTCAAGATTGTCGTGGACTTTGATCCATTTAGTTATAGAAGGTAGTCGATCAACCAGATGAAAGAAATTTTTATTAGCAACTATGTGTTGCATTATCTATGATAATCTTGTAGACATGAGATGGATGTTTGTCTAAGGGGATGATTTTAAGTTGATCTTAACTCATAGATGGCTTTTGTCTTATCAAATGTACCCAATGACAACTCAACGGATAAAGCTATTAGAGAACATATGGGTTAATGTTGTAGCTTTAATTTAATGGTGCAATTTTGTAGTGAACAATCCTTGAAAGTGTGCATATTGCATTAATGAAGGTAAAGCAAAAAGGAACAAAAAAGGTATAAGACTAACCTATAAGGTGTACACTGTGATCTAAATCCTTTTCAAGTATCTGAACAAAAAAGGACCTATGACTATCATCTATATCAGTATCACCCACAAATGCAACAAAAGAAGCAGAGAAAACATTTACATTATTTGTATTTTTCCAACAAAAAGTATGTTGAAGAGCTAACTTTGGCATAAAAATCGTCTGCCCTGTTGGCTTCCCTGTGAACAAAGCTGAAACTGATCGAGGAATCTAATCCTATCATTGAGATGTGGCTTGCTATTCATGTCTCCTTCTGCAGATTGTGTTGGTACTGCAAGACAATTGAGTTATCCCCTTCAACACCTTTCAGCTCTCCCACCCATGGTTCCAAAATATGCCTGATATTACAAACAGCCTCCATTTCGACCACATTGCTGTCCCAATGTTCATATGATTGGTCTGTGTGGCGAACCACCTGGGTAGAGGGATCTTGTTGTAATCGCTGCTTTATGTGGTGTCATTGTGTGGCAAAATCACGTGAATAGAGGATATAAGCTATATGCTTTTGAGTATGAGATGATTTTAGTGTGACTATAAAGATATCTTTATATGACATTCTCTTTATGAGTTTATTCTAAATTTGTTAACCTCTACAAATTATTGTGGAAGGTACATTGATTTTTTTTTAAATTCTATACAGTAGATTTCTCTTAAAATT
This sequence comes from Cymbidium sinense, assembly GCA_021442155.1. Lineage (NCBI taxonomy): Eukaryota > Viridiplantae > Streptophyta > Magnoliopsida > Asparagales > Orchidaceae > Cymbidium > Cymbidium sinense. The sequence goes on along the minus strand of CM038224.1, from coordinate 124,623,069 downwards.
TTGATTTTTTTTTATCTTGATTTAAGTCTAAAGTGCTTTGAATATGAATTTAGGGGCATTTTAGTAATAAAGTTTTCATAAGTTTAGATTTACTTTTAACACGACTATCATTATGTGAGATTACCTCGAATGTTTGTGTTTGCAACTTAGAAATTTTGATTTTTGAAGATGGACAATTTTGATTGAGATTTTTTATGGACACAACTATTATTAGGGTATTTTGAGTGATTTTATTTTTATCACTTCAAACCTATCCACTCTATATGCTTTCTTGTAGAGGATTAAGCTCATAACTTATGTTATACTTTAATTTATTTAAATATTCAATGCATTGCTGATCTTGTTGACTCTACCCATGTGTAGAGGACCAGTTTGTAGATTTGGGATTGATGATTGTGTTTCTAATTTTAAAATTAAGAGTTTGCATTTAAACTTATATTAAGCAAATTGTTGCTCAAATGCCTTAGTTTTGTCAACTTTGGTCTTTTGTAAGACGGATTAGACTAGTTATGTGAGAATCATTATGGTCTTTTTCAAGTTTTTGCACGTTTCTTAGAGCAAAAAATAAGTTTGAATTCATCTCATTTTTTAGTGTACGTATCATTCTCAGACCCTATGCTCGAACATTTTAGTGTGTTGGCTAGAATACATGTGAGTTTTTTTGAGTTTATTTTAGTTAGTCTGTGCAACATTCTCAAACTTTGTGTTTGAACATTTTAGAATATTGGTTGGAGTGAAAGCTGACTTTCAATCTATTAATGTGTTTGCAGTAATTTTGGTGTATTTATATATTATACTTAAAGAAGTTTCAGTGTATTTATGCATTGTGCATTTGCACGCTGCTCAATGCACTTATACCATGCATTTGCATGCTTTTTGGTGCATTAACATTATACGCTTATATGCTTTTCAAAACGTTTGCATGATCTTCATTGCAACATGATTGAAGTTGGATGTTATCTTGTAAGGCGTGCAAAATTCGAAAATTATTAGTGAACATGATGTGATTAGGTTATGCATATGATTTTATTTGTATTATTTTTTTAAAACATCTTATGTCTACTTGTGCAAAATATTGTAGAATCAGTGGTATGTTCTTGCACTTGTTGTTCAAGTGTCATAATTTTGTTTATACATTATTAGATTTTATGTTGGTGACCCCACGAGAAATCGACGCTATGGCACCCTCTTGGTCTCTCTCTCACTAGTTTTCGTCACTTGCACCGCACCCCTTCTCTAAGGCTTTCCCCATGTGATAACCATTGCATCAAGTTTGAATTGGTGTTGTGGTTCAATAATTTTTATTAGGGAGATTTACATACATACCACACAATTCTTATTTATTTACATATCTAATACCTAAACTTTAATTTTTGCATATATAACACTCAAATATTTAATATCACATCAAAAATATCATCATTACTCACTTTTTAAAAGTGAAATGCACCTTTTTAAGCATATGAAAGTGTTAGATAAGTAAATATCTAACTTTAAGTGTTAGATATGTAAATACATAAGAATTGTGTGGTATGTATGTAAATCTTTATTATTATTAATATTTTTCTTTGTGGCTACTACATCCAAACCACTAAAATTTATTTAATTTTACCTCATTTTGACTAGGTGTAACTTTAACACTATTTTTGATAATCATTTTGCATTGTACCTTCTAAGTTCTTCTAAAATTATCTTGAAATTATAACACTAAACTTCATTGTTAATTTTTGGTTGCTATTCAACTCTGATTAATTTTGTGCATCCTAGGTGTTTGAATTAAATGATTTCTACTTTGAATTTTTGTTTGTTCTATTCTTCTATCCCATCTGCAACTGGAAATCACCTATTATTTATGAATTCCTCCAATCAAATGTTACATGTGTCATACTAACTACAACGGTACTAATTATTTAAAATCATCATGAAAGTTATTCTATTCTAAAATATGTTTATTAAACCCAATTTGGATTAGTGATATTTGCATACTTCATTTGCATGATGATAACCGTTGTATGTCCATGTGCAATGCTACATTCCTGTTAGAATTACTTATACTTTGAATGCACTTTGTTATTAGGTCAGGTAAAGTTTCATAGAAGTATTTATATTATTTGATCATTCAACGATGTTATTGATTTTAAAGTCAACATTGATGTTGTTTTTATAAGGCAAATGATTCCAAGAAAATTTACATGTTTCGACAAAGTATGCCTTCTATTTTGCTGACATTTGTGTATATACAAGCTAATTGTTCTGAAGCCATTTGAGATAGAGCACATGGATTTGCATGACATATGTTTAATATTAAAATTTCAATCATCTATAGATGTGACCTCTGCATTGTTTATGTTAGCAGATTTTTAAATCTAAGTTATATTATGCTCAAAATTCTCATTAATCCATGTACCAAGCAGTAGCTAGTGTAATATTTGGAATTCTTATAAAAAAAAGCTTATACATTTTTTTAATCAAATTGATGCCATGATTTTATCAACGGAGACAAACTGGGAAAAGAGGCTTTCAGCCATAGATGGTAATCAGTGCAGCATTGACATTTCTGTGCTGTTGTTAATGCAAGCTAGCTTTCATGATTTTTGAAAACTGATGATTAGTTACATGTGAAAAGGAAGGACATGCAGCTTCATGTTGTTTGGTGACAATTCCATGAATTACCTGCTTTTGGCTGATATATCCTGAGACAACAGAACATGCTATTCGAATTGCAAAGTGAAAGGTTATGGTGACTGGTCTACTGATGGAACTTGCTTGCATTGATGGCATAGTTTTGCAGTGAGTTATGGTGAGAGTAAGGATTTTTATGAAATTGTAAGTATGTGCACGGGCATTGAAACAATGATTTAGATATGAGTAACTTGACCATATTTGGCATTTGATTAATAATAGGTACAAAGAAAATGCTAAGAGTAACTAAATAAGCATGAGTGTATTGCTGGTTCCTGTATAATGCAGACTTAAGTAGTGTTGAATCAGGTCTGAGATGAGTTGCCGAGTGGGTATATTATTGTAGAATGGAGAAAGGGTTTTTAGGAAGGCAACCAAGAGATTCATTAGGTGTGAGTGTCGGGCTGGGATTACTTTAGATGTGAAAATAATAATAATAATAATAATAATAATCAAAACGTGAATCCAAATGTCTGGCATAAGATTACTGCACTTAACTAATTGTTGAAGAGATGTGGAAAAGTAAGATGTCAGTGCTTCTAACAAACATCAAACTGAAACAAGACCTGGAAGGAGCTCATATGCTAATTCTTGGTGCTTCAAATCATTGTCAAATTAAAGCAATTTTTTGAGTGAATGGTGGAATGTGGCACCATTTTCATGGCACCTTATCACTCCAAACATAAGCTAGGGTGGAGCTTGGAGTTGTTACAATCAAATAAATGGTTATATATAGTTTAAATTGCCAATCCCTGCATAAAATTGTATGCTTTGAACTTATTAAGTATGCAATTTTTTTCTTTTTCTAGTTTACCTTTTCTTGTGCGTGACTATTCTTCCATGTCGACTTCTACAAATGTATTTTGAATGCCTAGTTTAATTTAATGTTCAAATGTTAATATTGATTTTAGTGGTTGTGTAATTGGTTGTGTTAATTATTCTTTCTCCCTCCTTTTATGCAGTTGATGGCTCTCAAATCTTGTCATGATCGTAATATCACTCATAGGGACATTAAACCAGGTAGGTTATATTTCATAACATTAAGCTCTTCAATGAACTAATAGTGATCTATTTTTGACAAACATCTCTACTTCTTTCCCTATCTCACAATTTTGATTTCATTAACTAAGGGGCTATTAGGGATCCCCTTTATTTTATGTTATTATTTTATTTTATTTATGTTTTGTTTCAAAATAAAATGTATTCAGTGGTAATTTTTGTTTTTAAAAACACTCAAAATACCCAAAAGCTATTTTGAGTGTTTTTGAAAATAATATTTTTTTTGTTTTTGAAAATAAAAAATAAAAACACTTAAAAACACATCAAATAAACATGTTTTTAAAACTAGCATAAAAATAAAAATAAGAAGACACAAAACAAACTTGATTCAAAATGGTCCCTAAGAGTTTAATGTTCATTGCACTTGAGAGTAGCATGTGAGATGAGCTAGTCATCTGCCTTTTATCTTGTAAAAGGCGCATTAACATGTTGGTATATTAGCAAAAGTGATAACAAACTTGTCCATTTTAAGTATTTTTATGAAGGATTTATTAAGGTATATTTACACTTTACTTTTGAATTTTGGGATAATTAATATTTGACTTGCATCTTGCTTTGAGATATTTTGTATGTTAAATTTAAATTTTATTTGATCCAATAATCCTGAGTAGCAATTGTTGTGATAAATTAGCATTTAAATTTCAAACTTTGTTAATACAACAAAATAGTTGATGTGTTACAGTTTATAAGGGTTATTTGTTTAATTTTTTGTTCTTTGTAAAGGATATTTTTATATTTTTTACAAAGGTTAGTTTTGTAATTTTGCAAAGTTGTTTTGGGTGAATTGAGTTATATTTGATGCCACCCCTTTTTGTAAGACTTCAGATTTTGTTAGTTGAAGGGAGGATTCTTTGGTTCTTTGGAGAGGGAAGGAGGTTGTATTGGAGTCTTAAACTCTACTAGAATCAATTTCCAAAACTCTAGAGGGCTTTTTGGTGTAGGACTTCAAGCTGATCCATGGTTGGATCATAATTGGCTTGAACCAATTTCGAGTCAGCTTGAATTTAAATTGTGGCTCGATCCTTTCAATTTCATGTCAACTTGGATTGATGTACACTCAATTTTGAGTTGGCTTGTTTTGTGATCAAGTTGGCTAGCTCGAATAGAGATTTTGATCTTTTGGCTCAAAAATGCTCAAAAATGATCCAAGGTGGCTCATTTTAATCGAGTCAGCTCGAATTTATATATTTTCAATTTGATTTTTTTTAGTGCTTATCATAAAAATTGCATGAGACATACTTTTTAGTTGTGACAAGTGATAACAATAACAAAATGATATAAACCTCTTGTATTACATATATTTTAACAACAAAAGAATGTTTACAAATTGAAAAAAAAATACATTATACAATTTATTCTAATACATTACAGCTTGCAAGTCTTTGCATTTAATACATTATAACATTAAAAAGTTTAAAAATAAACACTAATTTTAATTTCTCATTAGCTTAGCCATTCAATACTCAAAAGTCTATTAATTCACAGAATGTTCTTGCCTCACCATATGAACTGAATAAATAGATTAGAAAACAAGTTACACTTATAAAATGAATGAATGATGGTATATATGTATAATTAGAATATTGATAAATGGTTAGAATGTATGAGGTAAGGCATAATTATTACCCTCATAAAATTGAGATGATTGATGGATAAATGAGTTGAAATTATTAATAAAATGAATATATCAATGCTGCCAACAGCAGAAAACAACTAACCAAACAAGGCAATAGGCAATAGATAATACACTCATCAGCCAACTCAACTAACCAGCTCACAAACAAAAACCCAACATTCTTGAAAGTTGCATATTAGAGAGCTATTACAAAATATCGAAAAAAAAAAAGAAACTAAGAGGATGTGATGTGCTTCCTATCATCGTCCAAAAGATCAAAAAACATGGAGGAATAGTATACCTAAGCTCACTGTTGTCTCATACAAAATTACATGATTAAGCATGCTCGGCACAAAAATCAGCAAACATATTACCTTCCCTTGGTGTACGCAATCATGTACACAACTAACCGAACAGGGCCACAACATTGCAGGTTGCAAGCTCTAACAAAGTTCAAAAAAATTTCAACAACAATTTTAAAAATCGGACAGTAGCCATTCAATACTCTAGCAATAATTATGAAAACCAAAAAAACTAACAATCATCAATAATTAACAAAGCAGCTAGTAGCAATTTGTAGAAACCCAGTAACAACAAAGCTCATTACGCTTATTACCAGGAACAACCAACCAGCCAGCAATTAATAAAACTTAGCAATAATTAGCAGCCAATAGGCCTAATGGCCAACACTATACACTTCTTCTAGCTACGACCAACAATTCAGTAATAATTAAAAATCCAACAACAGTTGACAACCCAAACATATGTGCATAACAATCAACACTTCATATCAATAAGTAAGCACCCAACAATACTATTTTTGGCCTCAAATTTATGTTATCGACCACATCATTCCTAAAAGGAATTATTCACCACCATGATGTATTTATCATTATTTTCCATCCATATTGAACTTATTAATATCTCAGTTAGTTTTCATCATTGGGTATATAACCAAAAAATATATAAATTTCAAACAATAAACATAACAATATGAATGTACTAAAATTCAAAGATATAACACATTCTTTCTATCTCATAATCCAAATGTTTTAGCATATATCTTAGAATATAAATGTGTAGCTAAAAAAATATATATTTATCAACTCACCTCCATCAAAATTACATAGCAAATACCATACCGTTCATTTGTAGCAATATAAGTGCTCAACAAAATTATATTTCAAATATTGGACTTGGTGGTTATATTTTATGGCGCACCAAAACTGATAAATTTTTCTCAGCAAGATTGTCATAAAAGTTATGAAACTAAAACTATAATATAAAGAAAGACAACATAATTATAGATCAAAATCTGCAAGAATATACCAATTGGTTCTTTTGATGACTTATATAAATAACAAATTTAACTACTAGTAACTACTAGTGCAAATCAAAATATCAAGTATTTTTGGTGATAATGAGCTTCTATAATCTCTAAGCACATGACCCCCTGCACTGAAAGCTAATTCAAAGAAAATAGTTGTGATGAGTACTCTGAAAATATCTTTTGTCATCTTACACAAAGTCTTATACTTCAATGTTGACATTTTCCACCACTCAAAAATATCAAACTCAGAATTTGGGCACTTCACACTAGTCAAAAATGTCAAACTCTTCTGAGTAAACCATTAAATCAATTTTTATGCGGAAGAAGGAAGCTTATAGAATCAATAAAATTAAACAAGCCATCAAGAACATCACCATCACTAGTACTTCTTTGTGGAGTAGATGATATTCCAACCAGTTGAAAGGATGATGATTCTGTGATTTCATTTGATATATTCTGTTTTTGAACTGCATAGTATGAGTAGAGCTCAAAAAATTTTGTTTTATAGTATCCATCTTCTCATTAACAACATCAGAACTATAAATCTATGAATAATAGTACTTAATCTCCAAACATTTTATTTCTAGGATCTCATATGCATGCAATTGAAGATAACATAAAACAATCTGACCAATATTTATCAAATTTAGCTTTCATAGAAATAATTATGTTTGAGAAAAATGCATTATCAAAATTGCATTCTCTATCTAAAATCATGAATAGTAGTTTCCTTACTTTATTAAATTGATTACACTTATGATAAAAAGACAACCAAAGATAATTGTGATCTCTTAAAGTATACTCATGAAATAAACTCTATAATAAAAAGCATTCTCAAGCATCTTTTATGTAGAATTCCAACAAGTTGGAACAGCAGTGTAAAGTAATTTTGTTATTGATAGTCTTTTTTATTTTATAATCTCACCAAATTTATACAACTTGCTTGATGACCTTTTTATAAACAAAATAGATTTCCTTATTTTATCAATCACATGACTAATTTCCTTTAAAAATCATCTTGAACTATCAAGTTCATGATATGAACCACATATTTAACATGAAAAAGTTCTCCCTTAAGAAGAAAACCTAATTTTCTGCCAAACAAAGTTTATAAATTTTGGCAGCATCATCATTAGATAAAGCATTATGTGATGTAATTGTACAAATTTTATTCTTAAAACTCTATTATAGTAATATTTCAGAAATAATCTCAAAAATAACAAAACTATTATGAGGTGGGTCAAAGTCTCTAAAATCAATTATTCTACTTTTCAGCTTCCAATCAGGACTAATGAAGTGCATAGTTCGACACATATAGCCAACAGTCTTGTTTGATGTCTAATAATCATAAGTAAGAGAAACATGCTCAACTAATTTTAGATGTTTTTTTTAAGTTTCTTCTTTTCTATTTCATAAAACGGCACTCTCTCTTCTTTGATTGCCCGTCAAGAGATTTTATAGTAATTAGGATTCATTGACTTCATAAAAATGTTGAACCATAAGTGCTCAATAGCTATAAATGGATACTTATGAATAAAAGTCATTTTAGCAATGATATTTTTAATTTTACTTTGATTAGAACTATTGGAGACATATAAAGGAGATATTAATTCATTGTTTTCTATGTACTTAGATATTTGATCAAATAGTTTTTGTTTATTCTCTTTAGTATATGTTTTATTGTAATGATTAGTTTTAAAATGTTTTCTCATTTAAGACGTAGTACCTATTTTTTGTTTAATGTATGATTTAATACAATAATTGCACTTCCACTTCTATACAATTTTACTTTTCTCGGACATAAAATCGTGACTATAATGTTATCATATTTATATCTTTGCTTTTCCCATTCTTCTCCTCAATGGGCTGCAATTTCTCCCACAATTTCATTTTGAGTGGTTACATTGTTAATTAGAGGATGACCATTACTAATTGATTGATTGTAAAAATTTGTGGTCATTTTTGATATGATGAAGAAGGATCCAAAGGGTAATGAATCATAATGCAAAATACAGTTATGCAAGTATTCAAATATAAGGGTATAATGAAAAGTTAACACTTGAAGTTTTCGTTATTATAAATTTGTAATATCCCCATAAGTCATAAGAGCACTAAAATTTCATTTTTCAAGCTACCAGATAAACCCTAAATTAGTGATTGATAATGTCATAAAGGCCAACATAAGAATTCATATGATCTATCCACCCTAAAAAAAGACATTAAGGTCACATTCAAACTTCCAAAATCTCTAAATAACAACTACTAAACTATAGGCTCACCCATTAATACGGAAAACATCGAAACTAATTGCTAAACCAACGAATGTAACTACTAAACTTCTACAACACCTGCAATTTTGCTATGGATAGTCAAGAAGGCATAGTATTAACATCCACAAGTAAACATTCAAATATAACAAACTGATAACAATAAAGCTGCAACCTCAAATGCCATTAAACCCTAATAATAACTTAGTGCAAGCACAAATCGATTAGAGCAAGGCAAAAATTTATCAGAGCAAGGCACAAACCGATCAAGTGATCACAATCGATAATAGGAGTGTGAAAAAAAGGCTAGCACTCAACTTAAGGCAAAAGATAATGGAACGCAACTTTCACAATATGTTTAGCCAATAGACAATGCATAAAAAAATTATAGACCTCTGTAAGGTTGTTGACTTGCAAGAGGCAAGTCGCAACTGTTTTAGCACGTAAGGTAAACTCGGATGGTGTTACGGCAAACAACTCCAAATGTATTCAAAGTCCAAATCAAGCGGCAACTGTTAGTCAAGGATTTCAAAACCCAAGCGAGAAAAATCGTTAATAGGGGAATAAAGAAAAAAGAGTTGATTTCAATTTAGGTCACTAGGTTAGTGACCACATGCTATTGAAGCCAGGAAATGATGAAACAAGCAAACAAACATTTATCCTTAGTGTATTCAAAAATAACCCTAAATCTAAATATAAGGAAAACATAAATATCCTTAAAGAACTTGATGATTCAAGGCTTGGAGAATACTCAAGTCTATGAGCAATCAAAATACTGCTTTACTACTTCGGAAGGATGGAACCCAAGGCGTCAAGAAGGAGAAAATAGATAACAAGAATGTTGGGATGAAGAGTCAAGACTTGGGAGACCAAGAGAAGAAATTGAAGTTGGAGATGAGGATTAGAGCAAGTTGAGGCCATAGCGAAATGCAAATAAGACATTTTAAGCATTTCATTTGCGGATCCCTGCCGTCCATAGTTAATCAAATGGTCCTCTCAAGCAGCGCATTGAACCGGTCGGCGGAATTAGCGATTGAATCATGTGTTTCTACTTTTGAGTTGATTTCAAGCCTATTCGGTTAGAGCTGAGGTCGGCTCGAAATCAGCTGGAAAAAGGGCCGATTTGAGCATTTGGCTCATAGCTCGGCTCGAATCACTCGATTCAATCTGATTTTTGAGTGATCTTCGATTTTTGATCAAAACTATTATTTCTATTTGGGTGGCTGGTGGTAGGCGAAATAACAACTGCGACTGAAAGGACACAAGGGACTCTCGACCATATTTGGCAGGGGTCGACAATAATTCGGATTCTTCTTGGCAACAACAAGGAGAAGGGCTTGTACAACAGTCATGCAGTGACAATAGGGCTTTGGGAAGCTCAGCCTGTAGTTTTTTTGAACTAGTAAGCTTCCTTCAACAAATGCAAGAGCAAGAAGGCAAAAAGTTTCAGCTGCAAAGATCCAATGGCAGATAGGGTAGTTGGCCGACAGGAATTTTGTCCAAAATGGATTTTTTAGCCGCTTACAGTGCACAATAAGGCAAGGAATAACCTAAGGCTAACCAACCTAAGGCTAACCAATTGTGTTCTATATTCGATGTTCTTGAATTTTTTGTTGCTCATTCAAGTTTCTTGAGATCTTCACCTCATATGTGCCTTGAAAGATGCTGCGAAGGAAGACTAGCCAACATCTTGCTTTAGAAGTCACAATGGACATGCAACAAGAAATTCAGTATTTGCATGCTTTGTGATGTGTATGCGGGTAGATGATAGTCAAGAAGTTTGGAAGATGGAGAACTCTTTCTATCTAGTACTATAAGAATCATGGATGAGGAGCACTATTAATAGTTTCCATGAACGTAACCAAGAAGGTGATATGTAGACTTTGTAGTGAAGCTAGATATTCTAGAATTTCAAGCCAGATTGAATTTGGATGATTCATTGACTGGTTGCTCATTGTGGAGTTTTTCTTTGACTACAAAGAAGTCGTGTCCAGTTGGCTAGTGAAGTTGGTGACCATCAAGTTGAAGAAGAATACCTTCATTTGGTGAGAGGATATTAAAAGAAGTCAATATGGAAAGGAAAAAAAAAACATGATCATTACTTTGGGAAATATGATGAAAAAGTATATCTTAATGATCTTTATATCAATCTTTAAATTTATAATTACTAGAAGTGTTATTTATGAATGTTTTCTATTTATTTATTTATTAGATATTTATCATATATTTATATTATTATGTCATTTAATTAGATTAATATTTAATCATTTTAATATTTATTACGTCACCCGGTTCAACCCAGTCAAATCATTGAACCTTGAACCTCTCTTTCTTTCGGTTCTTTATTTGATTCGGTTTTCATAATCTTGGAAAAATCCAATGTAGAAGGAGAATATGTGAGCTAAAGAGAAGAAAGTAATAAAGCGGTTGAACTTTTAAATAGGATGAATTGATAAAGATGAAGAAGGCAAGTAGAAATTATAGGAAGAGAATTCGAAGAGGGGAGGATACGCAAAATGTCATATCTCAATTCTTCATCTAATAATCGTTAGTATAAGACTAACCCTCATTAGATGGATTCAAGACTTATAATTCTTGCAGTATTTCTTATATTTATTATTAATATTAATATTAATATTATATGGTCCCTTAATTATATTTATGTGCGGCCAATTTAGTTTTAATGTATCACATTTCTTTAGTTTAGTCTCATGACCATACCAAATTAATCCCAATTTAGTCCTTGAGGGACCTTTTGGATCAATTTTTGTATAGCCAAATGATCAAATGTGATATTTTGGGACTAAATTGGCCACATATGAATAATCAAGGGAACATTTGGGAATTTAAACTATTCATGTACTTCTATTCAAATACCCCAATTTTTCAAATTGCTCTAGCTAATTGATAGAAAATTACCTATCAAAGTCCCACCTTCATAGGCCATGGAAGTAGTGGGGTGGGATAAAACCTAATAAAATATTAGGGCTTAGGGTTGTTTGGGATCAATTTTATTTTTTACGTTATTTGTGAAAATATGTTTGTTTAGAGTAATTTTTATGTTTTTTTAATAAAATAAATAACATTATTTTTAAAAATATTCAAAATAGTTTCTACATGTTTTGAGTGTTTTAAAACAACAAAATCTAATCAAACAAGTTTTATTTCTAAGCAAAACATAAACAAAACAAAACAAAAATACAAAAAAAAAAGTGATTCCAAACGGCCCCTTAGTTTATGGTGGGGACATTTGACATGGTGTGTTTGGGAGAGCGGCGTGGCTACGTTTGGTTGCTAAATGCAGCCCGTTGTCATTTGATTACTGCAGTGTCACCATGTTTCACTTTAAGGCATGGCCCCATAACAGTGTTTTACGACCTGCACCAGTGAACTGCATCCCTCGGTTTTAAGCATTTCATTCTCAAATTAGCCACAAGCTTTATTACATTGATTACCCGACAGTTACCAGCCCATCTCCTTCTTCTCGGAGGACAAATTCTAGCCCACAAATGCCCCCGTTCATTTGAGGACTATAGCTCTCGCTATCACCAAAGGAAGCAGAGAACTATGACTACTTTCAAGGTATGAGATCTATGGATTGTAGTTTTTAGGTTTGCATTCGAGTCCTGTTTTATGCTTCTTATATGTAATAGGCATGATAGTGATTACTGATTTGAGTCACCATGTTGTAATATATGAGATGTGTGGGTTTGGTATGCATTTTGGGTGTTATTTATCTGTTTAGAATACTTAGCATCTCAGACTTTGTGAGCTTAGAAAGAAACAAACAAAGCATAAATAATGCCCAGCAGTGGAATCACAAAAAACTGGATGGCTTTTGATCTCTAATATTTTAGAAAAGTTTTATGTTGTTATATATAGTTATATAAGTTTATTATTAATTTTTTCACTCTTAATTTAACATCTTAATTGTTCTATTAGGATAAGCATAGAAGGATTGTTAATCGGTTGAGTAAAGGTTTGATTCACAAACATTCATATGGAAGAAGAAAATGCAAATAAGAATATCTAATATTTGCTTATTTGCACTAGAATGCATGGTTTCTCTTGTTTTACCTTTTCATTTCGGTGCTTGATTGTATGTTGTTTTTAATAAATTAAATTATATTAATTCTAATTTTTTCATAAGTATTTGTTTATGGCAGTAGTTTGTTTCTTTAAAGTAGGGTTATAAATTTATAAAGTTATAAGAATAAGATAATATTTTTATATCGTTATTTGCATTTGTAGCTGAAATATTCGAATGAGAAGAAATAATTGGTTTCACATATGTAGGGTTTCAATTGGGAAAACCAAAAGAAAGTGGAACCATCTACCATATGGGAAAGAGACTTGAAAATGATCTTATTTGACCTTTGTTTGAAGGAGATCGAACTAGGAAATAGGCTAATAACCCACTTTAACAAAGAAGTATTCAAAACATATTAAAGAACTTTCAAGAAAGGATTAGAAGAGAGTATGATAGGACTTAATGAAAAAAAAAAAGGGATCAGCTTAAAAAGATTGAAAAAATATGAAAGGAATTGAAATAAGGATCCACATGATTAGGTTGGGATTCTAGAAGGACCATTGATGTGTTAGATGAATGATGGAAGGAAAATTTTGAGGTGAGCAATCTAATCAACTCATTATTCTTAATTGCAGCATAACATAACTTTTGGATTTTTCTCAATGAGGTGTAAGTTGTTCCTAATGCAGAAATGGTTAGATACTATGGCATTGATGCTGAATTTGAGGATAAGCTAGATTTGATGTTCAGTGGAGTTGTCGCTATTGGTGATTATGCATGTACTCCAAACCAACGAGTATAGGTGGGTGTGAATGACCATGTAGATTCAGAATAGAAGGAAAACTCTAATGATCTATAGAAGAATCCCTATGTAGCATAAATGATACTAATTCCAATTATGTTAAGTGACAAACGTCTCTACGCCCCAAAATGTAATACCCAAAAAAAAAAGATGAATTATAAGTATTTATACGTTAAGCGACAAACGTCTCTATGCCCCAAAATGTTAAGTGACATACTTTAAAATTTGTATTCTCCAAAAAATTTTCTAAATGAATTTTATAATTTTCATCAAGATGATATATAATAATTTTCATAATCTTGGAAAATCCAATGTAAGGAGAATATGTGAGCTAAAGAGAAGAAAGTAATAAAGCGGTTGAACTTTTAAATAGGATGAATTGATAAAGATGAAGCTGCAAGTAGAAATTATAGGAAGAGAATTCGAAGAGGGGAGGATACGCAAAATGTCATATCTCAATTCTTCATCTAATAATCGTTAGTATAAGACTAACCCTCATTAGATGGATTCAAGACTTATAATTCTTGCAGTATTTCTTATATTTATTATTAATATTAATATTAATATTATATGGTCCCTTAATTATATAAATGCCAATTTAGTTTTAATGTATCACATTTCTTTAGTTTAGTCTCATGACCATACCAAATTAATCCCAATTTAGTCCTTGAGGGACCTTTTGGATCAATTTTGTATGTAGCCAAATGATCAAATGTGATATTTTGGGACTAAATTGGCCACATATGAATAATCAAGGGAACATTTGGGAATTTAAACTATTCATGTACTTCTATTCAAATACCCCAATTTTTCAAATTGCTCAGCTAATTGATAGAAAATTACCTATCAAAGTCCCACCTTCATAGGCCATGGAAGTAGTGGGGTGGGATAAAACCTAATAAAATATTAGGGGCTTAGGGACTGTTTGGGATCAATTTTATTTTTACGTTATTTGTGAAAATATGTTTGTTTAGAGTAATTTTTATGTTTTTTTAATAAAATAAATAACATTATTTTTAAAAATATTCAAAATAGTTTCTACATGTTTTGAGTGTTTTTAAAAACAACAAGTACAATCAAACAAGTTTTATTTCTAAGCAAAACATAAACAAAACAAAACAAAAATACAAAAAAAAAAGTGATTCCAAACGGCCCCTTAGTTTATGGTGGGGACATTTGACATGGTGTGTTTGGGAGAGCGTGGCGTTTGCGTTTGGTTGCTAAATGCAGCCCGTTGTCATTTGATTACTGCAGTGTCACCATGTTTCACTTTAAGGCATGGCCCCATAACAGTGTTTTACGACCTGCACCAGTGAACTGCATCCTACGGTTTTTAAGCATTTCATTCTCAAATTAGCCACAAGCTTTATTACATTGATTACCCGACAGTTACCAGCCCATCTCCTTCTTCTCGGAGGACAAATTCTAGCCCACAAATGCCCCGTTCATTTGAGGACTATAGCTCGCTATCACCAAAGGAAGCAGAGAACTATGACTACTTTCAAGGTATGAGATCTATGGATTGTAGTTTTTAGGTTTGCATTCGAGTCCTGTTTTATGCTTCTTATATGTAATAGGCATGATAGTGATTACTGATTTGAGTCACCATGTTGTAATATATGAGATGTGTGGGTTTGGTATGCATTTTGGGTGTTATTTATCTGTTTAGAATACTTAGCATCTCAGACTTTGTGAGCTTAGAAAGAAACAAACAAAGCATAAATAATGCCCAGCAGTGGAATCACAAAAAACTGGATGGCTTTTTGATCTCTAATATTTTAGAAAAGTTTTATGTTGTTATATATAGTTATATAAGTTTATTATTAATTTTTTCACTCTTAATTTAACATCTTAATTGTTCTATTAGGATAAGCATAGAAGGATTGTTAATCGGTTGAGTAAAGGTTTGATTCACAAACATTCATATGGAAGAAGAAAATGCAAATAAGAATATCTAATATTTGCTTATTTGCACTAGAATGCATGGTTTCTCTTGTTTTACCTTTTCATTTCGGTGCTTGATTGTATGTTGTTTTAATAAATTAAATTATATTAATTCTAATTTTTCATAAGTATTTGTTTATGGCAGTAGTTTGTTTCTTTAAAGTAGGGTTATAAATTTATAAAGTTATAAGAATAAGATAATATTTTTATATCGTTATTTGCATTTGTAGCTGAAATATTCGAATGAGAAGAAATAATTGGTTTCACATATGTAGGGTTTCAATTGGGAAAACCAAAAGAAAGTGGAACCATCTACCATATGGGAAAGAGACTTGAAAATGATCTTATTTGACCTTTGTTTGAAGGAGATCGAACTAGGAAATAGGCTAATAACCCACTTTAACAAAGAAGTATTCAAAACATATTAAAGAACTTTCAAGAAAGGATTAGAAGAGAGTATGATAGGACTTAATGAAAAAAAAAAAGGGATCAGCTTAAAAAAGATTGAAAAATATGAAAGGAATTGAAATAAGGATCCACATGATTAGGTTGGGATTCTAGAAGGACCATTGATGTGTTAGATGAATGATGGAAGGAAAATTTTGAGGTGAGCAATCTAATCAACTCATTATTCTTAATTGCAGCATAACATAACTTTGGATTTTCTCAATGAGGTGTAAGTTGTTCCTAATGCAGAAATGGTTAGATACTATGGCATTGATGCTGAATTTGAGGATAAGCTAGATTTGATGTTCAGTGGAGTTGTCGCTATTGGTGATTATGCATGTACTCCAAACCAACGAGTATAGGTGGGTGTGAATGACCATGTAGATTCAGAATAGAAGGAAAACTCTAATGATCTATAGAAGAATCCCTATGTAGCATAAATGATACTAATTCCAATTATGTTAAGTGACAAACGTCTCTACGCCCCAAAATGTAATACCCAAAAAAAAAAGATGAATTATAAGTATTTATACGTTAAGCGACAAACGTCTCTATGCCCCAAAATGTTAAGTGACATACTTTAAAATTTGTATTCTCCAAAAATTTTCTAAATGAATTTTATAATTTTCATCAAGATGATATATAATAATATATGTATGAAGTATAATTATATTTTTAATTATAATTTATTAATTATTTAATTTAAAATTACAGATAATTATATTTTCTTTGAAATTACTGCAGCTATTTTATTTATGTAGCATGTTACCGTAGCAATCGGAGAATTCCCACTTAGGGCAACATGTAGCATCTAATGGAAATTTTGATGGCTAATATTTAATTTGATTAATAACTTATATATATATATATATATATATATATATATATATATATATATATCTTATTAATGTTAAAGCTATAAGAGGAAAATTTTGGGAGGAAATCCGAAGGAAAGGAAGAATGGGAAGAAAACAAATTCAGAGAAGAAGGAAGAAAAAGAAAGGAAAGGAAGAAAAGAGAAGGGGAGGAAGAGAATGAGAAGAGGAGAGAAGGAAAAGATAATAGGTGAAGTAAGATTTGTGTATTTTGTTTTAAATGTGAATTTTTGAAAATTCTTTTAATTGATTGATTTTAATTGGGTTATAGGTTAATAAGTTTTTATTCGGAGAAGTCACATTGGAATTATTTATGTTAGAGATTTCAAACAACTTGTTTGGCGAAGACAAATCTTCAATTGAGTAAGATTTGTAAATTTTAATACATAAAGTAAGTTTTTTTATTTTCTACAATTATTTAGATATGATATAGTGTAATGATTATAATACATTGATAGCTCTTCATATTGTGAAATGTATTTGTAGATTCATAATCATATATAAATTTCATATACAACCTTTATTGTTGTAGTTCTACAATTGAGCAATTGATTTTATATTATTTCTTGGGAATTCATTCATTAATGCAAGCTTGTGATATTAGATGTTGTTCAATTACATTTATAATTATTTTGCAAATTTAAAGTAAGAATTTCATGTTTAATGAATAGTTTAGTTATCTAAATATACAAAGCTGAGAAATGTCATGTTAGAAATCAGGTTGGGTATATGATGTTTATGTTAATTGCGCAAATAGGGTAAAAGGGTTCCCAATGGCACAAAATGGTCATTAAATGATACGAAATGGGACAAAAGAGTCCTCTTTTGTTGCAAAAGGGTTCTCAATGTAGCTTTCGAGTTAATTTACGTTTGTTACTAACTTTGATAACTATACATGATACATTTCAAAATTAAATTAGTGATATATAGGTTATACATACAAGTGCACAAACTATGTTTTCTTTCAAATTGTTATAATGTATGGTTTAGAGCTATTAGTTATACAATCCTATTATTCATATATATATATATATACAGTTTTGTTTTACAAATTTCTTGATTAGCATGTATATTAATTTCTACTCTTCAGTATTTGAATTTTATATTAAATTTATTTATCTTGCTAAGTTATATGACTTATTAGATGAATATAATTATTTTTATAGGAAAAAGGAAGGATGGGATTGAGAAGTTGGATTTTGCTCCATTTGGAAGTGTTTTGTTCGGAAAGTCTTTGTAAATAAAATTTTGAGTTATGTTTCAGTTAATTTTAAGTTTATTGTTGCAAATGTAATGTTTTAGATGCTTTGTAGTTTATTTTAAAAGATTTAGTTTAAATTGTTCTCGCTTATGATGAATGCTTGTTTTTGATAGATGATTAATTTATGGATAATGTTTATATGTATTGTTAAGTGAATTTAAATGATTGGATGTATCTCTGACTCTATTCTATGTTAAAGAAATTTTCAGAATTGATGTTTAAGATGTGGGATCCGAAAATTCACACCAATCTTTCGATAAAAAAAAAGAAAGAGTTGTATGATAATTTCGTAAGAGAATAAGTAGAAGACACTACCAGAGATTTCGCTCTCATTTGGTGAGAACTTTTATATCTGATTCGTTTCTATAAAGCAGCCCCTATAAGCATTACCCCTCCCAATATCGAGAGCACTTTCGACAGGCTACCAACGAATCGTTAAAGAACCAGTATATAATCATTGAGTGGAGTGAACTTATGAAATTTATTATTTTAACTTAAAACTTTTGTGGGGAACGAACGCCCGATCAAGATCCCATGGTTATCCCGGTCAGCGATCCTCACGCAATGAGTAGAGTCGAATCAACCTCGACCGGGATCCTTGTCAACATGGTTACGCCGCCCAAGGTCCTCAGACTGGAGTTTGTGGACAAATATAAGTCAACCTACTAACATGTTTTTTTTGCCCAACCAAATACATTTACATTTCACCAAAGAGCAAAGCCGGAGGAACATATCTGGCCGTACCGTAATTTTATATGCTATCGCGAACCACTGGCCGAGGTCGGTCGTGAACCGCCATTTATGCTATACAGAAAACCACGCGACAGAGGACACACGCCCCACGCTTTTGAATATTGAAGGTAGTTATGTATTTAATTTGACATCGCTTTGTGAAGAAAGTTTTCTTAATTTTACCCAAGACAAACAATCATGGGTGAATTAATTTTATTTTTTATTTTTTTAGTTTTTTTTTTTAATAATTAATTTCATTTTTTTTTATTTTTTTGTATTTTCTTTGAATTTTGATCATTTTGATTGATTTTAGATTTGAATATACGATCATTTATCATTGAAATTTTAATTATAATTACCTTCTCGATCCAGGGTTAATATCAATCGATTTCACTACCTGTCAATTTTCTAGAGACGGGCCTAATTCATCATCTCAAGTATAATCCTTCAAAACCTCATTCACTCTATAAACATGTAGACGGCTCGGACTTTTCTTCCTAAGAATTTGAATTTTGTTTATGTTGATTCATATCTTCAGATTATATGACAGATAGCTCGATATTATTAATTTAAAATTTTATAATATCACATTTTAGGTTTTGTTAACCCGACGGCCCAAGCACCAAACCGGAAAGATTTTTTCTGCTTTATACCTAACTGCACGTTATTGTTTGAACACTTCAACATACATACTAATATCTGTTCTTTAAAATGTTGTATGGACATCAATGCCTAGTTAAATGTAGTCAATTTTGATTTTAAGTTTTGTTAACTTTAAACTCAAGCACCAAACCCATACGTAAGATCTGTTTTATTTTTATCTAACGATACGTCCCTTGTATAAAATCGTAAAGATAAAATTGATGAGCCTATACGTCATAAAGAATATGAAACGCCATTTATTTATAAGCAAATCTCTCTTTATGTTGCAAATCAGCCAACATAAAGAAATTTGATTTATACGATCATAAAGAAGAATCCTAAATGAGCTTGTGATTGATTTGAATAAATTCTCTTTATTTAAGAATCACCAACATAAATTTAAAATAATTGATTTATACCATATGATCATAAGAGTGCCTAAAATAAAAATAGATTGATTTTTACTCTCTCTTTATATTGCAAATCAAACATAAATAATGAAAATAATTGATTTATACCATATGATCATAAGTAAAGAATCAAACGCTAATTTGATTGCGCACTCTCTCTTTATTGCAAATCAGCCAACATAAATGAAAATAATTGATTTAGCCCATACGATCATAAAGTAAAGTACTAAACGCAGAATTTGATTTAAGCAGCTCTCTCTTTATGTAAAATCAGTATAAATAAAAACAATTGCTTTGAAGCCATACCATATACCATATTTATTTCTCGAAAAAGGGAATATAAAAATATGAGTAGATGTCATATTTCATTTAAGAGAGCAGTGGATTAATTAAAATCCACCTCCCTCACATGCAAACTCATATAAGTGGACATAAACTCATTAAATTTATTAAATAGACAAGAAAGACTTTACTTTCCTTTTCAAAGAAAGGATGGACACAAGGCATGCATGTCCAAATGTATAACACAAGCATCACCTAGATAGTTCTGCATTTAATTATACGCCACATGTCGATTCCATAAGAGTAGATGAAAAGGAAAGCCAAAGAAAGCTATAACAGAGGGGGTTTCCTGATTTACGTTTTCTACTCTCTTCTCCCTTAAGCCACAAGTTTAAGTTCAACCTCAGGAGGAGATTAATACATACTGTGAGTTTTTTTCTAACTCAACAACAATTTTTTTATCTTCGATATATGTCAAGTTATATAGATTTAGTTTATTTATATGTATTTTGCTTCAAGTTTCACTATATCTCATTTATGTATGAAATCACTGTGAATGACAAGAAAGTAGAGAGATGAGTATTCATATATAACCTAAAGAAGACTTTAAGCCAACATGTGAACCTAAGCATTTCATCCTTTCTTTCTATCTTCTTTTTTTTTTTTAAGAAAATTTACAGCTCCCTCCATCCCCATAAATCTACTGGAGACTGCCCACCACGCCAAGGCGTGCGGTGTCGGAGACACCCTCTACCGAGAGTTTATTTACCACGCCAAGAAAGGCGCATGCAAGATAATATACAGCTTTAGAATTAATCCTTATCTCCGCTGCTTATCAGTTTACAATGCCTCTCCCCCTCCATTGCAGAGATCGAGTCGCCCACCACGCCAAGAAAGGCGCATGGTGGTGTCGTGAGAGACACTAAACTGATATAGATTGTTAATATGATCACATACGCAAGTATGCAAAATGAAGCTCATAGATAATAAATGGTATAACCAAATCCCTTTTAATTTCTGATTTCAACTTGATATGAAAGAGGCATGATATACATATAATTCCCTTTATATGAAATAAATTGAATCAAAGTAGAAGCATGAAAGAGAATAGCATCATATCTCATCAAGCAGGAAGCTAATTGATTTTTCCCTTAGATAAGAAAGTTTAGCAAGCCTCATGCCTCTAGATAACAAGCTAATAGTTCTCCCTTCATAAAATACTTTCAAAGATGCTTATGCCCATTAAATAGCAAATCGATTTAGTTTCCTTAGGTAAAAAAAATTTCAGCATGCACATACCCATTACAACAAATTAATTCATTTTCCTTAGTAAAAGAAAATTTCAGCAAGAGAAATGTTGCAGTGAATTTTTCAACAAATATCATCATGCCACAACAAATGATCTAATTTCCTCTTAGCTAAAACCAATTTCAATTTCCCATATGAAATTTTTCAGCAAGCAACATACTTACTAACTAATGAAACAATACAACTTCCACTTGATTTCAAGATAAATGCATAGATAACAAATTAATAGCTTTCCCCATCAGACATGAATTCCACACTTTGCAAACACCACATTTCAAAGACACACTTCAAACAACAAATTAATTATTTCCTCTCATAGAAATGATTTCAGCAAACACCACATTTACCAGAAAGCAAATCGATTTGGTTTCCCTTAGGTATAATCAATTTCAGCAAAAATAGCATAACTATCCCTAAGGTAGCATGCAACATGACATTGGGCCATACATCATCCCAAAGCAATTTTAGTAGGCTAAGCACATAATCAATAAAGATAATAAGAAATGAGATTTGGGCCATACATCATCCCAAATCCCTAAAGGAAACTCTAAAGATAATCCCAAGATAAGACATAGCATGTTTAGCAAAAGCCCTAATTTCCAAAGAAGCTCAAATGCATAAAACAAGCTTAGGGTTAGAGAGAAACAACCTGGAGGTGTCGATTTACTAAAAGAGAGGGAGAAGGAGAAGTTTCGGCCGAAAGGGGGGAGCCGTGCGTCGGAGCCGAGAGTTGAAGGAGAAGAGGGGAGCTCGTGCGTTTACGGGAGAAGCCGAAAGAGACGTCGAGGCCACTGGAGAAGCGGAGAATGCCGAGAATCAAAGGAGCGTTTACCGGAGAAGCCGAACGGAGAATGCCGAATCAAGGAGCGCTACTGGGAGAAGCCAAGAGGAGAGTCGAATCGCTCAGAGAGGGGAATGAGAATCAAGGAGCTAGAGAGCGGAGACCGAGAGCGAAACCGAGAGGAGCCAGAGTCGGAAACGCCACCGAGAGGGAATGTCGAGAGAAAGCACGAGAGCGACGAGTCGAGAGCGCAGGAGGTCAGAACGAAGGAGCGTCGTGACCGAGAGCCGCAGGAAACAAGAGGATCGTGAAAAATGAGGGTCAACGCGGTTTCGCTCTTTGAGCCGATCGCTGGAACGACGATTTTTCCCTTTTTTTCTTTTAGGCTTAGTTGGCACATCTTGATTGGTTGAGTGGGCTGGAAGTAGGAATTAATGCGTGATTAAGAGATAATTAGCGGATTAATCTGCTGTTAATCATTTTAATTGCGATTTTATTACTTTTGACAAACTCAGCAATATGGTTTAAGTTGTTTCAGCCAGAACGCGAATCCGATCAATTTCGTGATCAGGTCGTTGACAACGCCGACGATCCGAAGAAATTAGGTTTAAATTGCCGCCGCGCTTAAATTAATCGACCGCGCGATACTTTGCCGATTCGACCGCAAGATGTCGCTTTGATAGATTTTGACCTTTCGCGATTTATTACGCGAGAGGTGGTTTTAGACGTCGCCGAGGCTTCCGACTGAGCATGCAATTTCACGATAATTTGATTTTAATTATCCGATCGATCCCTAATTGATTCAAAATTTTCTCGAATATTTTAATATTTTCGAGTTAATCGCCGAAGTTAAAACGAATTTGATTCGATCACATTTAAGGATTTTAAAATCCACCTTATTTATTTAATTTAATGCACATACAGGTCAACATAAGAAGCATTCAGTAGCTAGATTTATTCACCTCTGTTATATCCTGCTTCGATTGGTTGTAGGTTATCGTAATAGGGTGTAACACAAAGATGGGAGAAAGAAAAAAGTTAGTGCTGCATTTTTTAAAACTCAAATTTCACAACTAGTCACTTCATGTTCGAACATGTTTTCGGGTTAAGCTCATTAAAAAAACCACTATTGATTGCAGATGTTGTAAAAATATTAGAGGAAAATACAAAAGTTTTTGAAGACATTCCTCTCTATTTACTTTTCATAAAATTCTTTGGAAATCTTATGAAGAGAGAGTTCTTCATGTCAATGGATCTTGAGCAAACAATTCATTACCAGGGCTTTAATTTTGAAAAATGTGATGTATGAGTATTATCTTGGGAATGTGTTTTGGATCTAAAACTTTTTATAATATTTTTTTGTGACATCTTTTTAGTTGATGTACTGTATGTTTTGTGATCTTTTATATCTTCATTTTCTGCATTATTATTATATGCTATGATGTAAGTTTTGCTTGATATTTTTTTGTTGTTCATGTGATATTTGGCAAATTCTATTATTCTTTCAATAATGCACAACAACGATGGAGATCGATGCTGAAATATTATTGTAACAACTATATGTTTAATATATGAGTACCACAGGTCATGCATTTTCCAAACTCCACTTAAGACATCAACATTTATGTGTGATAAATGGATTGGATAGTTACTTACATGTCATCCAAATAGATTTCATAATATGTTTTGTTTGTCACAATAATTTTTGTTGATCTTCTACAAGAACTATATACTGCTCATGGCCTCCACGGTTCCTCTAAGATGACTTCAAGAGAGGGATTAGCTATCACCCTCTATATTATATCACATAACTAGTTAATGAGAACATCAATATATGCAATTTCAACACTCATCCAAAATAGCAAGTAAATATTTCTCAATTGGTTTCGATGCTTTAGGGCTGTTTAGTTGGATGTATTTTTGGTCTAAAGTAAATCTAATGTAGGGATTTTAATTTTTGGAGTGTTTGGTATAGTGCAAAGTAAATTACAATGTATGTATAGTGTATTTGAAATATATTAGAGATGACATTTGTGGTGTATTTGGAATCCACCCAATTTGGACGAATTCCAAATACACCGATTAGTGTAAGGTGAGAACAACTACCTCGTCTACCGTCTGCCGCCACTAGCCGCTTCATGCCGTCGGTATCGGCGGCCAGGCCAATATAACTTCTGCCTCCACCATCACCCTAAACCCTAAAAAATACTTTACATTACATTCATTATACCAAACAAGAAAAAACAAACTTATATATTTGTAAAGTTTCCAACCAAACAACTTTAAAGTAATCCAATTACATGACATTTACATTGCATTTCTTTTACATTGCACTCTTTTTTTAGGCAATCAAACAGCTCCTTAGTTAGTTTGTCTTCTGAAGTTGTGAAGTTAGAAGATCCAACCTTTTTAAAACATGTTTAAAGAGATTTCAAGCTATTATCGATATATGCCATATTTCAATATAGTCTTCGATATTCATTTTTTCAAAAGTTTCCCAATTGCCTAAACTATAAGATGTCCTCATGCGATACAGGATTGCATCGGAATGATTGATAGGACACATGTTGATGCATGTGTGCCCAAAAGTGAGAATATTACTTACATTGGATGTTGTGGTATACCCACACAAAATGTAATGAGAACATGTGATTTTAAAGTGTTTCACTTTAGTTAATGGGTATAATGATATTGTGTGCTAGTTGTCATAGCTATTTTGTTTAATTATATTTAAGTATTGTTTGATATTTCAACTTTTCTTAAACTTTTATCTTTTTCATGCAGACATTTTAGCTTTTTTTGCTTAATTTTCTTATGATTTGGTTTTATTATAACAAGTATGTTCATGTTGTTTAGAGTACTGTGATGAGAATGATGATGATATGCAAGTAATTGACTCTCTAAGCATTTCTTTAAATAATTAATAATTAAATAATGATTATTAGCATTTAAATACTCTATGTATTCATTAATATATACATATAAGAGTATTTTAATCTTTTATCTATAAATAGTTGCAGCACAACAAATTCACAACTAATTTATCAAACATAAATATTGCTTTAGCAATAGTAGCTTTCCGACAATAGTTATTTCTGTAGCAGCTTCACAAATATTTTTTAGATAATAACAGCTATCTCTAATGCACTCTTAAAGTTCACTATTATAAAGGCTTGTGGTGTGAAATTTTTTCTTCAAAGTGATATAATATCATCAATATGGTCATACCATTTAGTTATTGTAGTTCTGGTAGAATCCCAAACCATACAATAATGAGCACCAAACCTACTTTTGTGTTCTATTTACTTTTATTTTTATTAAATTAGTTATAAAATCATAATTTCTTAAGTAGAACAATATTTATTATTATTCTACGAGAAAGTATGACACGAAGCAATAGCAATACTTTACTAGATAAAAAACTACTAATAAATCATATTGACAGGGTATTGTTAGATTATAATAAGAATAAAGATTGTTTTATTTATAATTTGGGTTTTATTTCATTTATATATAAGATCTTTTTATGTGGTTTTTATGATTGAATTGGTTTTTTATGTTTTGATGAATTCCTACAGCTCTTGTTTTGAATTTATTGGTTTTCTTTCCTTGAGGATTCAACATCATTAAGTTTTTCTATTTTGGTATTTTATTGCTGCATCTTTCTTATAACTAATATCTTACTCATGTTTTTCTCTCAACAAACACATCATCCTAGGCACAAACAAGTAATTTCAACCTTAAACGGGAGCACTAATATTGCTGTCATAGGCTGTGGAAGCATGTAGGAAGGGGTAAAAAAATAAAGATCATCTCAATCTAAATGGAAGACTGGAGACGTGGCTTCCTTTATTACATTTATGCCTGAAGAAGACTGGAGACGTGGCTTCCTTTATTACATTTATGCCTGAAGAAAACTTACACTCTTGATTAATACTCAATTATAAATATACACTATGTTGTAAAGGTACCAACAACATATGACAATTTTATCTTTCAAATTTTTATCTTCCTTGGTCATATCTGCAAAATGGATCTGAATAGGATATTAACTTAACAAAAATGATGACAAGAAAGTAATAATCAATTATTTATCTATTCTATGAATTTACAGAACTTCACTTTTCCTTTGACTAAACTAACATTCAAAACACTTTATTATATTGAAATAAAAGTTGATATAAAAGGGCAACAATAGAGTTTGAAATGACATCAATATGGGTGCTGAAGTGCCACCATGCCAAGATTTAGCGCATGTTTGATGCTAGCACTGGCATGTGCGTTAATGTCTAAAATCTGAAATTCATACTGTAACATGGATCATTTATGTCAGTAGTTAGGACCAGAGTTGTTTTTGTTTGTGTGGTAGTGTACCAATAAAATGATGGTAATGCTCGTATAAAGTAAATGCGACACTCATGTTGTGTTTAGACGTTAGCTCTTGTTATCTGAAGTACCTTGCACTTTAAATTGATGGCTATTGCTTCTTCCTCTTTTTACCTGTTTATTTGCCTTCTTTTCATTTGTCCTTACTTTTTATCAATAATTTTTTCATTAGTATCTTTTATTAGCTTAGTGTTCTTCATAATCAAATGCAAGTCTAAACATTTTATTGAATATTTTCATATTTTTAAATTGTTTATTCTAATTAATATTGTTTAATGTGTATCTTTAGTTCAATTGCATACTAATTCTCTTTTTTTTTTTGAAATTTGGCACAAGAGAACATGATCATTTGTTTCGAAGAACTGAAGAAAGGAAAGTGCTTGAGAGAGACTCCACCTATTGGAAGTTATCAATATCATATCAAAATGTATGCGCTCTTATGTGCACGTTTCTTGACTACATTTTTAAAGTATCAATGGCGTGATCCACTTATCTACATTTTTTAAATGTTTAAAATGTACCTTTTATTTTTTAAGTTTATTTATTTTAGTCCTAAACCATTTTAAGTGTTTAAATTAGTCTCTCATCTCACTAAAGTTGAACCATTTTGGTCCTAACATCATATTTGTCATTGTTTTTGAAGAAAATTGACTAAGGGAAGCTTTCCATGATGGAATTTTGGACTTTTTAGGATTAATCTCACTAGTTAAGAGTTGATATTAAGTAGTGAGACTAACCCTAATAAACCCAAAATATCCAAATGAAAGACTCGTTTCTAACATTTTTTGGTCCAAGATAAACAACTAAGTTGATGGTTGAAACAAATTAATTTAGATTTGGTGAGTTGTGACTAAATTGAGCTCCTAAAAAATTCGAAGGACACATGTAATAGGTCTAAAGATCATTTGGTTATTTACTCCATCAATTTTAAAGTAAAGTAATTTAGGTGGGTTTACATACATTTCACATAATTCTTATATATTTACAAATCTAACACTTAAAATTTACTATTTACATAACACTTAAATTTTAAATTTCATATAAAAAATACCACTACACTTATCTTTATTAAAGTGAAATATACTTTTGCAAATATAGAAATGTGTTATATATCTAAATATGAAATTTTAGATGTTAGATACATAAATACATAAGAATTGTGTGGTATGCATGTAAATGTTGAAATAATCTTACAAGAAGATTTGAATTTTCATAGAAAATAATTGCACTTGTTCTTTGGAGGATAATATGTAGATTTTAATAAACATGCAATTTTGACCTTGGAAATATCTTATGTTGGAGAGAGTAGTTCTCTCAAATGGCCTACCCAAGTCCATTTAAAATCAATTTAAGCGAGCCTTGCAAATTTCATAACAGGCTTGTGCTTGTTCTGATGTACTTTAAAGATCTTCCTATTAAGGTCTCTTTATGCCCATTTACTATATGATCTCTGTTATCCCTTATAGACTAAAAGCTTGAATTGATCTGAGCTGAACATGAAATGACGAGGACCTCACCTGGCCACCTAGTGCATTGATCTCTGTTCATTGGAGATGGGCTATCGGGATTTTTGGAGATGGCTGCTAATTATGAACTAATTTTTATTTATAATTACGCTTATGAGCCTGCCCAAAGCACATGTATGGGTCAACCCTTAAAGCTCATACCTATTTTAGATATCCCATTAGGGCTTCTAAAGGACATGACTTACTGAATGGGTAGTTCAGCTCTTTGGCATCTCTTTGAACGAGTTTCCCTGTAAATTTTATCAGCACTCAGTTTCTTCGTATATTGGGATCTTTCATTGATGGAGTGGGTATTATTTTGATTTGATATTAAAATTGTTCTTTTGAGACCACCTTAAATTTGAAGAACAATCTAGCCATTTAATCAGTTCGTAGAACAAAGCATTCATTACCATTAGTCTTAACCCAATCTGGCGGCTTCACAAATCTCATTCTCTATTCATTCCAAAGCTATTATATATTCAATTAGTGAAATTCAAAGGTGTTGGGAATACGCCTTTATTTTTTTAATCCTATTTAAGTGTAAATTAATTGAATTTGATTTTCTTTAATTTTTTGTGATAGAAATTTAGTCATTTGTAGAAGAAATGGTTTTGCTTTGTAACCAATTTTAGCAACAAAAATGTCAGCCAGACCTTGACCTATTTGGAATGATTACAAGTTGTTTGTATTCTGAATAAATAAGTCAGAACTTATTGAACATAGAGTTGAGCATTATTTGTTGAGTCAAATACCAGGGAATAGATGAAGGTTGGCAAATTAATATCAATTGCCATTTCCAGAGAACCATGTTCAACCTGTGCCTCTCAAATCGATTATTTTGTTTCGATTAAACAATTCCATTAAAAGTATTTTATTATGTGAGATTGTTTTTATTTAATATTTGCCATTGATTTTTAATTTAATAATTTTCACAGTGATGGTTCATTGCTTATTGTTGTTATTTTACCCTGCTTTCATTAGGCGCATAATTGACTTTGGGAGCGCAATGGATGACTTTACTTTGAAGCATCTATATGGATCTGGACCCACAAGGTGCATTTAATTACTAACATGAGTGGTGCAATGGAGAGCTTTCTCTATGCTTTTTAGTTGACTTCTTTACTTACCTGTCTTTTTTTGTACTACTCAAGCCAGCATGTACACATGATTAATTATAATTAGAGGCGTAAATGAGTCCAGTTGAGCTCAAGTAGCCCTTAGCTTAAACTTAACTATTTTATTAAGCTCGAATTCAATTGAATGAATTTGAACTACCTCACAATCCAAGCGTTCATCTTCTTTAGGAAGAGAAAAGATGAATGCGAATCCAAGGAGTTGTAACAAAGGAACCATGAAAAAAGCTAAGAAATTGTTGAAGAATGATAAATTTTTAAGGTGAGAATGAGAAATCAGGAGAGAGATGAGAATGTAGTTTTAAAGTTTTTATAATGGAAGTTGAAATATGAATTTTAAAATTTTAAAATATATTTTTTATTAATTTTTTGAATGAGCCAATAAATTGAGTTGATGTTGACTCAAACTTGACTTATTGGTATCTACCTTGTCCATTTATCTAGCTAAGCTCAAGTTGAATAGGCATATTAGACTTCTTGTTGTAATAAATGTTTGTTAAAGCTTTTTAATAGTGTTAAGGCGAAGCTATTTCAGATGAAATTGACTTTTTAGGGGAAATGGGCTTCGACATTTATGACTCGTGAAGGAACCTGTGAAGCATGTTGATGTGAGTAGGAGGTGATGATGTGGAGTTGGAAGGCATGAGCATAGGATGTTGGTTGTGATGCGCATTTGGTTGGGGTGTGGAGGCATTGCAAATGCTTGTAATGGGAAATGGTTTGTGCATTCATTGGGACATGCAAGGTGAGAGTAGTGAAACGACGAAGAGGATCACATGTGTGATTATTGGTTGCAGGAGTTGCTACTTTAGTGGTGTGGCATGCTAGTTGTATCAATGTGTAAAGGATAGGCTTCTTATGATTGGAGGGCCCAAGAATGGTCTATGATGAGCACAAGTTGCTAAAGTCCAATGATGGTTTGCAATGATGGAATTGCAGTCAATGTTTAAAATTGTGTAATCAGGTATTGAAGTATTTTTTGTCCATGAGATAAAGTATAAGCTTCAAGATGTTTTGAGGCGTAAGCTTTAGAATCAACAAATTTGTCAAGTGAGAAGTATTTTGTATACACATCAAAGTAGAAAATAACAAGCAATGTATTGATATGTTAACTTATCATCATATCATAATGTAATAAATTGCATAAAGTATTGAGTAACATATTACCATCATGATATCAAATCATGAAATAAGTAATATTATACAAACATCAAAGTAGCATAAGATATCAAAATAAGAACTAGTGATATAACAATTCAAAATAAGTTCTATAAGGTTCTCTCATTCACTTATATTATCCAACATCAAAATAAGAAGATCATAAGAAATGGTGGAGATGGTGTGAGGAGCGGAGAGGGCACGAAAGGAGAGGTACTTGGGTGATATTTATCTCGAGATCGATTTTATTGGTGTTAAGAGGTGTTTTATTTGAGTAATTAAAGTTTATATTAGATTTTAAAAAAAAGATTCAAAAGTACATGTCTCACCAAAACTAGGGCAATACGTACACCTCACATAGTACCTTTAAGTCATGAGCCTTATTGCAATATTTTTTAATAAGACATTTAGGTGGGTTTTCTATTGTGCAATTTTAAATTGCAGTGATAGTAGACAACATTATAGGAATTGCATGAGGAACGATCATGTTGTTATTCGAGGTGTGATAATTGCTTTGGTGTTTTTGCTTCTATGTATGTACGTAGAGGGAGAGATATATATGTGTGTATGTGGGATCCGAAAATTCGCCACCGACATCTTTCGGAAAAGAGGAAAGAGTTGTTTAAGTGCTAATTTGAAGATGAATAGTAGATAAGACACTACCTGGAGATTTCGCTCTCATTTGGTGAGAACTTTTATATCCGTTGGGTTTCTATAGCAAGCCTCTATAATTACCCTTCCAATACCGAGAGAGCACTTTCGATTCAATAAATGAATCGTTAAAGAACGAGTATATAATCAGTGAGTGGAGCTTAAAACTTATGAAATTTATTATTTTAACTTTAAAACTGGGGAACGATGCCGGATCAAGATCCCATGGTATCCCGTCGCGATCCCCTGGTCCGCTTAGAGGAGAATGACCCAACCGACCGAAGGATCCTTGTCAAGAACATGTGTACGTCCCCAAGGCCTCAGACTGCTGGAGTTTGTCTAAGGACAAATATAAGCGACATAGTGCCAATCAAATACATTCATTTCATAAAAGAAGAAAAGGGAACATACTGTCGCCGCGGACCGTAATTTAGTGCATACGAACCACGGCCGAGGCTCAGTCGAACCATTTATGCCATATGCAAGAAAACCACGCAGAGGACACGCCACGCCCTACTGCTTTAGAATATTTGAGTGTGAAGGTAGTTATGTATTTAATTTGACGCTTTCTGTGAAGAAAATTTTCTTAATTTGTCACCCGAAGACAAACAATTGGAGGGTGAATTGATTTTATTTATTTTTTTATTTTTATTTTTTTTTTAAGTTAAATAATTAATTTCATTTTT
Organism: Cymbidium sinense; assembly: GCA_021442155.1. Lineage (NCBI taxonomy): Eukaryota > Viridiplantae > Streptophyta > Magnoliopsida > Asparagales > Orchidaceae > Cymbidium > Cymbidium sinense. Next base: position 124,591,080 of record CM038224.1, on the reverse strand, counting down.
TTTAATATATTTTTGTATTTTCTTTGAATTTTGATCATTTTATGATTGATTTTCAGATTTGAATATATATGATCACATATATATGACCAAACCGGGGATGGATAGATAGAACTCACTATTTTCTCGAGGATCGGATCTAGATTAATTATTTCAAGATCAATCATTCTCCAAACTCACAACTCTGACAGACTTAGAGGACGGGTTTAAGACTTTTCTTCTTAGACTTGAATTTGAGGATACATTAACAAGTACGAGATTTATCTTTTAATTATTAATTCTAAGATTTACACAAGATCATTAGATTTTAGGTTTTGTTAACGATCGTCCAAGACCAAACCGGAAGCGTAGCATTTGTTCTCTCAATTTGAGCATTTTAGAAGTTTATTCAAGCAGCAAGGATGAGTCAAGATAGATATAAGCATTGATTGAGAATATTAAGTAGTTCATTTAACAAACGACTCTTTTAAATTACAAATAAAGGATATAAGAGTCAAATAAATCATTTGGAAGCTATATGATCATATGTGGTAAGGCTTAAAGTGGATTTAGTGATTTGTTTGTTTCAAGATCACCTCTTTTGTAAAAATCAAATAAAACATAGCTGAAAATAATTGATTTGGAGTCATATGATCATAAGAGTAATGCCTAAAATGAGCCATTTGATTTAAGTAATCTCTCTATGTATAAAATCAGAAAAGATAAAGCAAAAAATAATTGATTTGGAGGCCCATATGATCATAAGTAAGGTAATGGGCCTAAAATAAAGCTATTTGATTTGTAATAGCCTCTCACATATAAAATCAAAGTATAAAGTAAAATAATTGATTTGGAGGCCCATATGATCATAAGTAATAATGGCCTTAAAATTGATTTGATTTAAGTAAATTCTCTCATGTATAAAATCAAAGATAAAGGTGAAAATAATGCTTTGGATACGACCATATACCATACCCATTTATTTCTCTTGAAAAGGAAAGGGAATATAAAAATATGAGTAGATGTCATATTTCATTTAAGAGAGGCATTAGATTAAATCCACCTCCCTCACATGCAAACTCATGGCAAGTGGGGACACAAACTCATTAAATTTATTAAAGATGACAAAGACTTTACTTTCCTTTTCAAAGAAAGGGATATGCAGGCATGCCATGTCCAACCTTAGATGGTTCCCTTGCATGCAATTTATGACAAGGCACCTTATGTGTCAAGATGATAGCCATAGATGAGAAAAGAGGGAGGCTAGAAAATCTATAAATAAGAGGGGAATTCCTTCATAAAATCCTCACACACTCCTACTCTCATTTCTTTCCTTCTCTCCCTTGATTTCACAAGTTTGAGTTCTCTGCTTATAAGCTAAGTTGTGTCATAAAAATTTGTAAGTTTTTACCCTCCTCCCTTCCTTTAGCAATTTTCCATTTTTTTTGGTATTTTTATGATGGATGTCATGTCAAAATGTTTCATTTCATGTATGTCTTCCCCTTGATATACCCCCTTTTTTTTTTGCCATGTTTCTATAATCATGTGTAGATCAATGTGAAAATGGACATATGGAGTAAAAGATAACATGTTAAACATGTATTTAAGCATGTGTTCTAAGCATGTCTAATAAAGATATCAAGCTAAGTAGGGTATTAGAACCAAAGATCAACAAATACATGTCACAAGCATAAGCATCCATTTGTATTCTATTTGTTACACTTCATACACATGTTAAGCATGTAAAGGGGACTAAAGATTCAACATTCATCAAACCAAAAAAGCATGAATAGTTGTCATAGGTCATATGACATGAAAAGTGAGTTAGAAACACATAAGATATGCACATAAAAAATACTTAAGCATTTTTTTTACCTTTCCCCTTTTTTTTTTAAAATTTTCATCCCCCCATTTAAGGGTCGAGACTAAGCCCCACCACGCCAAGAAAGCATGGTTGTGTGAGACACCTACCGAAAGTTTATTTGCCCACCACGCCAAGAAAGGCGCATGGGGTTAGCATAATATGTTTAGAATCCTTATCTATCAGTTTACAACATCCTCCTTCCGGGGGAGATCAGCCCACCACGCCAAGAAAGGCATGGTGTCGTGAGACATAAAACTTTGATAGCAAGCTTAAGAAGATGTCACATATGCAAGAGTATAAAGATAAATTTACTCAATCCTTATCTCCTGCTTATCAAAGTCAGCCTCCGGCTCTCCACAGGATGAGATGAATCCACCACGCCAAGAAAGGCGCACTGGTGTGGTGTCGAGACACGCGCCAAAAACTGATAGCAGATTCTGTAAAAGATATCACATATGCAAGAGTATAAAGATGAATTTTACCGAATCCTTATCTCCTTATCACCTCCCCTCGGGTTGTTATGAGATGAGCGCCCACCACGCCAAGAAAGTATGCGGTGTGAGACACCGCACAAACTTTGATAGCGCTTTAAGATATCACATATGCAAGAGTATAAAGATGAATTTTACCTGAATCCTTATCTCCGTTCTTATCAAAGTTTACAATAGCCTCCCGGCCTCCGCAGGTTGCCATGAGATCGAAGCCCACCACGCCAAGAAAGGTGCATGGGTCGAGACACCGCAATAAACTTTGATAAAGATTTCGTTAATATGATATCATATGCAAGTATGCAAGAATGAAACTCATAGATAATAGCAAGTGGTATAATCAAATCCCTTTCTATTAATTTCGATTTCAACTTGCATATGAAAGAGGCATGACATATATATAATTCACTTCATAGAAACCAATGAGGCAAAGTAGAAGCATGAAATTCATAGAGAACAGAAAATAATATGATATTTAAGCCATACATCCTTTCTTATCAAATTTTCAAACTTCCGCTCAAATAAAAGAAATTTTCAGCAAGCACCACATCTTTAGATAGCAAGCTACTTGATTTCCCTTACATAAAATAAATTTCAGCATGCTTCATGCCTCTAAACAACAAGTTAATAGCTTTCCCCTTTCATAAAAATACTTTCAACATGTATCATACACATTAGAAGCAAATCGATTCAATTTCCCTCTAATAAAAATATTTTCAGCATGCATTATCCCTTTAGAAAAGCCAATCAATGGATCTCCCCTTAGGTAAAAACGATTTCAGCATGTATCATGCCCTTAGATAACAAGATGATCTAATTTCCTCTTAGGTAAAACCAATTTCAGCCATTTTCCCACATGCCGAAATTTTTTCAGCAAGCAACATACTTACTAACTAATGAAACAATACAACTTCCACTTGATTTCAGCAAGATAAATGCATAGATATCCATAGAACATAGCAAGCATCATGATATTAGGATTTAAGCCATGCAATAATTTGAAAACCCCTCTTTAATTTTAGATTTCCAATCATGTGCAAGAGGCATAATATGTACCATTTCTCCGTAGAAACCGATTTTGAGCAAGATGAACAAATGAAATCTATAGGAAACAAGCAAGAAAAAATGGTTGCCATACATTATCCCAAAGCATTTTCAGCAAGATAAACACCATAAAATCAGATAATAGGAAATAAAATGAGATTTGGGCCATACATCATCCTAAATCCCTAAAGGAAACTCTTAGCATGATCCCAAGCATAAGATATAGCATATTCAAAGAAAACCCTAACTTCCAAAGAAGCTCAAATGCATAAAACAAGCTTAGGGAGAGAAACAACGGAGGTTTCAATGCTAAGAGGAAAGGAGGAAAAGGGGTTTCTACTGTTGGGGGTTCAAGTCTCATCCCGCTTCTTCTATGCGGACTGACGAGGAGAGGAAGGAAGAATCGTGAGAGGGAGAAGAGCCGAGCACCTGAGAACGAGAGAGTTCTTCGAGGAGGAGCCGGCCCTGAGAGCGACGCAACTGAAAGAGTTCGAGAAGGGAGAGACCGAGAGCAACGAGGAAACCCAGAGAGGGGAGCTCGAGGGAGCCGTCGAGCGCTGAAGGCCAAGGAGGTGCAAGAGGGGAGCTTCGAGGAGAGAGACCGAGAGCGTGAAACGAGAGGATGTCGAATGAGGGTCAACGCCTCGCTTTTGGCCTTTAGCAAATCAGCTCCTTTCATCGCCGTTAATAGAATCCGCGTGGCTGTGGTTTAGGATTGAGCGATTAAGTACAAAATACCATTAGTCCCTTTAATTATAATTTAATATTATTTTATATGATATTAATTTATGCACAAACCCTAACAATATGGGTGTCAATTTAAGTTGTATTAACGCAATGCGATCAATTTCGTGATCGGAGGTCGTCGGGCAATGTCGACGGTCGGGATGAAGTCTAAATTATGCGACGTCGATGACCGACCGATGTTCGCACACTCGATTTGCCTGTCGCTTGATAGGTTTGACATTTCGCAGACGATTTGTTTTGCGAACAGTCGTTAGGCGTCGCTTCGACTTATGATAATTTCATGATAATTTGATTTTAATTATCCGATCGATCCTTAATTGATTCAAAATTTTACGATTAATTCATTTTAATGTTTTCGACATTGCGCCAATCGTAATTAAAACGAATTTGATCGGTTCGGATCGCGATTTGAGGGATTTTAAAATCCACCTTATTTATTTAATTTAATGTGGCTCATAGTTGTAGGTCAACAGTGTAGAGAGAGAGAGAGAGAGAGAGAGAGCCCCATTGGAGAAGCTTTAATTGCTTGAATATTTCATTCAATAAGTCTCAATATATTTTTCTTAATGCAAAGCTACAGCCTTCTATATAGAGTTAAAGCTTATAATACTTTCTTAATGATTCATTAACTATTAAATAAAGGAATCATGTGTCTTATTACTTGTAAATATAAAATTTTAAAATATTTAAAATTTGTCAGAACTAAATGTGTAGATATCTATAACTTAGTATGGAAGAGAATCCTAATCCGAACAAACATGTATGTCCTACATCCCCAGAGCTGAAATTCTTTTCACAATCTTAGTTCTCAATTTTTTTTATTGGCTTGACCTATGAAACAATATTATTATTGGATCTTTTCAAAATGTGCACCAGAGTAAGACTTATGCCAAACCCTTTCTGTCTTCCAAGGAAAAGATACTTCTCTTTATGCAGCCTTTATAGAAAACATGATAGATGACAGACTTACTGACGCACCAAAATACATGTTCATATTGCTCACAAGCCTTCTATCATCATTGACATCTTATACGTTTGCGTTAGATGCTTATCCAAAGTTCAGTCGTGGAGGAAAAGATTCTCAGCTTTCCAGTGGAAGTTCAGCCTAAACTTTTGCTACAATCTGCAGGCCTTGAAAATTACCTAGTTTTTATGATGTAAAAAGCAAAAAGGATAATATTGTTCTTCAAGGCTTATTATGTGATTTTGGTTCCTATGATTCTTTATTTCCCTTTTATTTGAATTATCTGATATTTGCTTGTGACTTTCAGGTCGGAGCAGACTTTTGAGTACACTCCTCCAGAAGCTCTTCTCAATGCTAGCTGGTTTCAAGGGCCAAACAGTGTTAGATTGAAGTTTGGTTTTGATCTTTGTTCTGAATTTCTTTATCCAATGCTTAATTCTCTTAATGATAGTATTGTTCACTTTCACATTAGTGGATTCTATTGTATGAACTTAATTTGGAGGTTAAATGATAAAATGCGAGTAATATGATTGCTTTTGCATTGAAATTAAACAACTTTTGTTTCTTCACTTGAGTAATTATGCAATCATTTCTTTGACAGATATGATATGTGGAGTGTGGGAGTTTTTATGCTGGAGCTGATAATTGGATCTCCTCATGTTTTCCAGATCTCTGATAGGACCCGTGCTTTACTTGATCAACATCTTGAAGGCTGGAGTGAACCAACAAAGGAATTGGCTTACAAGTAAATAAATTTACCAAGTACATATTCATATGCAAATACACATAATTTTCACAATACTAAAGTTGAGAAGTACTAATGCCCTCATAGCATTTGTACTTTCCTCATCTTCTTAATCAATCATGTGTGATTGCATGTCTCCTTTCTTGCTTTCTATTCCAGATCATCTTTTTCAAAGCCAATTTATGTTAGAAAAGATAGAAGAATGACCAAAGATATTAGGTAAAGCCGTAGGTTTTTGTTTGTTTGTTTGTGTGTCTGTGTCAACTTTGGGGATAGTGGGGGTTTATATTAGCTTCTATTGAGTATTTACAAATGGGAAAAAGGTGAGGGATTCTTCGCCTTTACACAAATTCTGTTTTACAGTTGCTAAGTTAATGAAATGTTCCTGTATTTTTTGAAACATATAATCATTTAACTTTTATGAGGGCATATTTTGAAGCATGACTGAACTGGTAACTTTTAGGCATAAAAGCAACAAGTCATGCTTACTTTCTGTCTTCAATTGTCAATTGATGACTGCTGAACCTGACACTATATTCTACTCATTTACTGATGAAAGTTGAGATTCCTGAAATTATCTGTAAATTGCTCTTATTATCTGATAAAAAGTTTGTCTAACTCTTGGTTTGTCTATCCTAATTCTAGATTGAGATCATACATGGAGATGTGCATTTTAGTTCCTGGGATTTCCCCTCATATTCACCAAAGGAATGGAATTAAAGACCATGTGAGTCTATTTTTTTTTTTTCAATTTAAAATTTTTTGTTGTTAGTTTCTTTGACTTCTGAATATTTTGTCTGGGGTAAATTACTTGGAGATCTGAAATGTTTATTCCCATGTTTATAGTTCCATAAAACATTGGTAAGTTTTTGAAGCTTTCTGAGGTTTGAGATTATCTTATCTTATTTATGTACTTTTTCTCTTAAGTTTCATCAAAATATTGTGTGTATGCTTACCTCCCTCCCTCCCTTCCTCTCTTTCCATCCCTCGCCTCTCTCAATATCACTTTCTTTCATAGCATACACAAACTCTTTTAACACAAAATGGAATATCTCCACCCTAGCTTGCTTGCAAATCATGGCGGGAAATGTTTTCCATTGCTCTCTTGAAACATCTCACATTCCAACCTGACTTCTTCTGTGGCTTCCAATTGGAAAGGGGCCTAAACCAAATCCAACAGTTTATTAATTTGATATGGCTTATTTTAATTTCTTTTGCTCTACTTAGTTTGGCTTACTTTAATTAATTTAGCTTTACTAGGTTTCCCCAAATAAGGATGGCATGTAGTCACTTCACCCTCTTCCTTTCTTTTTTCAGCCCTATTCTTACTTTTGGGTTATGTTTGGAGAAGGGTTGATTGCTAGCCATTTTCATTCCTTTAACTCCTTTATGGGAGGTGGTTGGTGACCCCACTTCCATTCTCTCTACTTTTGGGTTTTGTTTGGAGAAGGGATGATTGCCAGCCATTTTCATTCCTATAATACCTTTATGGTCTCTCTCTCTCTCTCTCTCTCTCTCTCTATGCATTAAGTATTATTAGCCCGTCATTTTATGGAATAAAAAGTATCTCTAGGACTTACAATATTATATAAATTAGAATTAATAGATATTATGGTTCATAGGAAGATAAATATTTTATGTGTTAAAGAAACTAAATGGGTTGGGGAGATGGCCAAGGAGATTGATAGTTTAGGTTTTAAGCTTTGGTATTCAAGTAGAAGTCAAATTAGAAATGACATATGTGTGATTATAGATAAAAGTTTGAAGGATAATGTTATAAATATTAATAGATATGAAGATAGAATTATAGTTTTAAAGATTATTGTTGATATTAAGATTATCAATATTATAAGTGTTTATGTTCCTCAAGTAGGTTTGGATGTAGGTTCAAAAGAAAATTTCAGAATGAATTGAGAATTAATACAAAAGATACCTCAAGAAAAAAAATATTTATTAGAGAAGATTTAAATGAAATGTTGGTAGAGTGGTAGAAGATTTTAAAAATATTCACAGAAGGTAGTTATGAATTTGGATTAATGAAGAAGGTGAATTATATTAGATTTTGTTTTAGCCTATGATTTTGTAGTTACTAATATTTTTTAAAAAAAAGAGATGAGCATATTATTCCTTATAAAAATGGATCTAATAAAATACAAATTGATTATTTTCTAATAAGAAAAATAGATCGTTTAGATTGTAAGGTCATTCCAAGTAAAAGTTTAAGTACCCAACATAGATTGTTAGTTTTAGCTTTTAAGATGAAAAATTGAAAGATGAAAAATAAATCAAATTATTGTTCTAGGATTACATGGAGGCACTTAAAGAATACTAATAAAATTTTTTTTAAGAGCATGTTACAAGAGCTTAGAATTTAGATGTTCATAAGTTTAATGTTAAAAGTAGAAGAATTAAACAAGTTAAAAAATACGCAAGAATCGAAGTTCTTTTAATAAAAATATAAGAGAAATGAATGTGTAAGAAAAGATAAAAAAAGAAGTATATTATAAAACTTGGTTTAGATGTAAAAATTTGAGTTGGGAAAGATATAAAGTGGTGAGATTCAGATAATATATGACGAAAAATTTAAATTTTAAATGATTTATACAGATTACACCAAAAGATGGTGAAAGATGAGATGTTAGAAACCAAAGATATATGAGAAGTAAAGATCTAGTTCAAGTGAGGTGTATTAAGAATGAATATCATAAAGTGCTCTTCTTAGAAAAAGATATTGAAAATAGGTGGATGAGGTATTTTGATAAACTTTTCAACGAAGGATATGAAAATACTATTGATTTTAGCAACCTTAATACCCTAAACAAAAATAGAGAATTGTTTTTATTATCGTATTAGTAAATCTGAAGTTAGAGAAGCTTTAAAGGAAATGAAATGTGAAAAAATAGTATGATGCGATATTCAATGTGTGAAAATGTTTAGGAGATCAAGGAATTTCTTAGCTTATAAATCTTTTAATGTTATTTTAAAGAAAAAGATGTAGATGAGTGGAGAAAGAGTTTGGTTTATATTATTTAAGAATAAAGGTGATGCACAAGAGTGTGTAAAGGAATTAAGTTAATGTGTCATACATTAAAGTTTTATAATTGAGCATAGTTATGTGATACAAAGTTTCTCATAATCAATTTGGTTTCATGCCGTAGATCTACTATGGATGCTATACATTTGTTAAGAGGTGTGATGGAGAAGTATAGAGAAAGTAAGCAGGATCTACATATGATATTTATTGATTTAGAGAAAGCTTATACTAAAGTTTCAAGAGATGTTCTTTGGAGAGTTCTAGAAAAGAAAACAGTTAATATTGATTATATTCAAGTCATTAAGGATATGTATACTAGAGCTGTTACTTGCGTCCAAACACAAGGAGGATTGACAAAATATTTTCATATTTTAGTTAGATTACATCAAGGATCAGCGTTAAGCTGTTATCTTTTTTGCTTTAGTTATGGATGTTCTTACTATGCATTTACAAGATGTACCTTGGTGTATGCTTTTTCCTGATGACATTTTTCTTATTGATAAGATTAGAGAGAGTCCAAGAGAAACTTAAATTATGGAGGTCAACCTTAGAGTCTAAAGGTTTTTGTTTAAGTAGATCTAAAACTGAATATATGGAGTGTAATTTTAGTTGTAGAAGTTCTAGTGAGTTGTGACAGTCAACAAGTCATTAAAAGAGTGAGTGATTTAGATATTTAGGCTCTATTGTTCAAAATGATGGTGAAAGATGGAGATGTTATTAGAATTCAAGTTGGATGGTTCAAGTGGAGGAATGCATCCGCCTATGTGGATGTAAAAGTACCGCTTAAACTTAAGGAAATTTTATAAGATGGCTGAAGACCGAATGATTTTGGTAATGTCCAATAAAAGAGAAGCAGACTAAGTTAAGTGTTGTGGAGATGATGATGCTCGTGTGGATGAGTGGATTTACTCTTAGAGATAAAATAAATGATACGGGAAAAGTTGAAACTCAAATGATAAGATTATGAGAGCCACCTTAGATGGTTTGCACATAAAAGCGTCAAAGATTAGGATATTTTAGATGTTAAGAAAGGTGTAGACAAAAGACTTGGTTAAGATGTAAAAAATAAGATATAATTAAATGAAACATAACAATGGAACAAGGATTAATAGTGGGATAAAGGCTTGTTGTTATTATTGTTGTTGATTTGTAACAAGAAAGTCAAATATTAGGGTCTTCGTAGTAACGAACCTTATGTCACGCTCTGCAACGATATCTTATAACTCATTGAGGCAGGACGTAACAGAGGATAGATTTAGTTAACTGAATATTTTTCAAACATTTATTCTGAAGTTTTACTTACCACGGAATAGCATAAGAAATCTACTTAGTCGTCCAAATTCACTCAAACAGTGCAAAAGAACATTTATATAATAAAATCTATCAATATTCATGCAAGCGGAAGAAATTCAATTGAAACTTTTAATATTAAACTTCAGAGCATCTAAAACATTAAATATTGAAACAGTGCTTTAAAATTTATTGAACTCACCTCAAAACTTTTTTACACAGTTATTTTCGCAAAACTTACTCCTCTAACTTATCCTTTCCCTTATGTGTATAAACGAGCCGAGCTTGAGCAAGACGAACCTTTGATTGTGTTCGGCTCGTTTGAAAATTTATTTGTTCGTGTTCGAAATTACTCGAAATTTCACTGTTCGTACTCGGCTCGAATTCAGCTCGAATTGTTTGAAATGGCTCGTATCATCTCGAAATGGCTCGAAATACAATAATCCGAAAAATCTGTAAGAGGGAGGATTCGAACCTGGGCCAATTTTTTACATAACAAAAACTTTAACCACTAAGTCATGCTTGCAGCTGTGATATATATATTATATTTCGAGCTAAATCGAGCCGAACACGATCGAACAAATGATTGTTCATGTTCGGCTCATTTATAAATCGAGTTTGAAATATTTGTTCGTGTTCGACTCGTTTATAAATCAAGCTTAAAATGTTTATTCGGTGTTCCCGATTAACTTAACGAAATAACACGAAGCTACTTAACGAGTAATATGTACGTCATGAACAACTTTTTTTGACAAAAGATAAGCAAGTCTAATAGAAAATTTAAATATTGAAGAATAAAACATTAATATGTATGCTAATCTGAACAAGTAAAACAGAGATCGTACATATGATCAATTTGAATTATCTAGCAACAGTATAACTTACATTATAACATTTCTTGTAGAAAACAATTTATATAATTTTAGGTAATACTTATATATTAAAATGTTAATTTTGAAATGTGTAATGTATATTGATCAAGGCTATTGGCCAACATAATTGAGTTTAAAAGCTAAATTGATAATCTCTTATTTCTATGAGAGACCATTTTTCTTCCTTTTATATTATTTGACGACTCTTTTGTCTAAGTATTTTCCTATTTCAGTTGGATTACATCAAGGATCAGCTTTAAGCCCTTATCTTTTTGCTTTAGTTATGGATGCTCTTATTAGGCATTTATAGGAAGATGTATGTATGCTTTTGTTGATGACATTCTTCTTGTTGATAAGACTAGAGAGGAGTCCAAGAGAAACTTGAATTATGGAGGTCAACATTAGGGTCTAAAGGTTTTAAGTGGATCTAAAACTGAATATATGGAGTGTAATTTTAGTTGTAGAAGTTCTAGTGGTAATGTTGTGACATTAGGTGAACAAGTCATTAATAAGAGTAAGCGATTTAGATATTTTTAAATCTATTTAAATTCAATTCTTATTAATATTTTACTATGCATATATATATATATATATATATATATATATATATATATATATATTAAGCTCAATTGTTAACAAATTAGTAACAAATCATGTAATTTGCCAATATAACTAACTATAGTGATAATTAACCTTTTAATTATAACAAATTTATTTTTTTCATGCATAAATACATATCAGTAATTTAATAATATCTAACGTAAATTACAAACTAATCGTCTTTTAAACTATTTAATTCATTAATTTATCCTTAAATTATGTATATTTTTAATATATAATATTATGAAATTTTGTTAACGAAATACTTCAAAATAATTAATCTAATTACGTCAAATTAACTAATTTATTAGTTCCAAAAGAAAAAAATATATCAATATTTAATTTTAAATTTTATAGTTTTACTTTTTTTTTACCTGCATACCTCTATAACTAGTCGGTTGAAACCCTCGACTCTCCAGTTCGAGTCGGGCCGAACACCTCAACCCGCCTTCGATCAGTCCATGCCTCGCATCGAGCGAGTCCACTTCCTCGACAGTAATGTCAAGCTACACCTAATTTAGCTAGCCGTCATTCTGTTTTGCTTACGATACTTGCACACCTCAAGCCTCTTCTATCGCATCTCCCTTACCTGCAACCCGTGGAAAGAAAAGAATCGCAAATGAGGTGGAATAGAGGAGAAACAAATGATAAAATGATTTTATATCATATGATTATGTTTACGACAAAAATCTCTAACCTTAATTGTGATCAACACGGCTGCATGCGATTATTAGTGGAATTGCTTTAGTAATTTATGGTAATTAAAGAAATAATTTATTAATAAGTGATATTAATTTATGGTTATAAATATAATTTAATTATATATATTTATATAATTTAAAATGACATATAAATTACCCCTTTTTTCTGTTGGGTCTTACACCTTATGGTTTGTTTGGCAATATTGTGTTGTATTGTGTTTCATCACAACCCTCACTATGATCAAAAAGTTGCTTTGCAAGTGTGGTGCTCAAAATTGTGAAGCCATGGAGGAGGCTTACCTACAATTGCATGATTCTTGTGTAAATTGACATGACGTATCAAAGGTCAAAGCTGTTAAAAAGAATTATTAAATTAGTTTTAAATCTCTAGGATCTCAATTTAATTTAGCACTAATTCTTTCCACATATTATAAAAATGAGTTGTTTTAAATAATAATGTCACTCTCATGTCTTTAAAAACTTCAAGAAATTTTTTTTAAGAGATGTATCTTTTATATCTTTACCGATAATGAGGACTTAAAAATAAAGTTGTGGGTAGATATTGAAGAGGAGGATGTGGATGAGTAATTTTATGTGGTTTATATTATGAGAGGGAGGCTTTTGGAGATGGTTTGAGGTTCAAAACACTTTTGCAAATAAAACTACCAAGGGTGGTTGCATGCATCTAGGTTTGTGATTGGATTTAGGACATGGATGAGAGTGAGTGGTTTGAAGAATTAAGTTTTAAGGCTTATGAATGGGTGTGGGATCAGTGATAGCTTGTGATGTGTGGAGAAGTTTAGAAAAGGTTCTAGGTTTTGTGGTTTGGTAAATGGGAGAGTGGATAGGTTTTGACTTGATTTTAGATAGATTTACAAAGGATGTGTTTTTCTTTGCATTGAGTGGAGGAAACTTATAGTGATGCTCTAGAACATAAGAGGAGGTTATGGAGATGCCAAGATACTAAACAAAAAGAAGATAAATAAGAAAAAAACAAAGATAATAAACCAACTCTCACCAAAAAGTTTGTCCAAGCATCCTCACAGAAAAAATAATCATCAAATATTGAATTCGTTCATCAATCTCCTTTCATCAAAACTATCATTATATAATATGGCTAAAGCTTTATCAAATATATCAAGAAACCAAAGAAGCAATCATTATGGGGGTAGAAGGTAAGGTCAAACAGGGTTTGAATTCAACAAATACTTAAATGAAGTTTAGAAATATGAAATTCCATTGGAATTTCTTATATGAATCTTTGACTAATCATATTATGAGGAGAATTGAACCCTTGAGTTATGATATGATTTGACATGTTAACCACTTGAGTTGCTTGACTAAGTTGACTAGCTTGGTTGGGGAGACTAAAAATAAGCTTGCTTGAATTGATGCAAAAGATTTCTAATGCAATAATTAGATTCTATTTATAGTGACTACATCTATTAAAATAACCCGCCCTAGCCCCACCAAAAAAGATCTAACCACCCACATAATGAGCTTTAAATTACCATCACCATTTTATTTCACTCTTAATCAGTCAGACATAATAGCATCCATTCTAATTCTAGTGATAAGGATTGAGTGGGTTGAAAATTAGTCTACCTAAATCATCACAAAGCATAATTACACTTCAAATGATTTATCATAATTATTTGTATAAGGCGTTGTATGATTTAAATCATTAAAATTGATTATAGGGCTTTTAAGAAATTTCATCGAAAACTTATATATAATGGAAGTAGTATTTAATTTACATCATGAATATATTTTTTATTATATATTCCAAACGATATACCAAATTTTAGGATTTAGGATAAAATTATGTCACCTTGTTTTCATCCCACCTTTTTTTTGGCTTGAAATTATCAATAAAATATCTTATGAGCAAAAAGTTTAGTGAGATAAACAGCTTTAGTATAAGATTCAAAGTACAAGAACAAAAAGTAATAATATGTTTGTTGGTCTTTTGAACTAACATGAAATATCATAAAGATTAATGTAGTGCATTAAATTTGAAAGAAGAAAAATTTTATGATTAAAAGGACAATTATAAGTAGAAAGTATATTTGTCATCAAAAGAATGAATTTTATCAATTAAATGTCAAACATTTAATGTGCAATGATTTTATTTACTATATGAAATTACTTGATTTTTTTCTCTTCATTTTTTCTCATTTATTTACTCTTCATATTCTTAGACTGATCATTTGATATTTTAAAGTTTTGGTATATTTATAATATTAGGTCATAACTTAGCCCATCATTTTGGTATATTTGCCAATTTTTAGGAGAGAAAGTTGGGAACCCACCCTTTTTTGGCCGTTATTGAGGCTTATGTTATCAAGTTTTTTTTCTTTCTTCGTAGGTAGGTCTGGAAATGAACCAAGCATTCGACAAGGTACTCATGACTCAGCTTGATTAGGGCTCGTTCATAATTTTCTGATTAATTAATCGAACAATTTTGAATTTTTTTTAAAATACTCAATTGCTAAATGAACAAGTTTGAATAGCTTGTCGTTCTATTCATTTATGTTCATGAACAATATCATTTAAAGCTCGTGAACATGCTCATTAAGGAGTTCGATTATGGCTTGATTAAGGCTTGTTTGTGAGCAATATTATTTAATTTTTTTTACTTAATAAGCATTAATTGATACAACTCATGTATATTTCTCAGCAAGCTGCTCATGAATAAGTTTGATTACAGCTTAATTAAAAGTTGTTTATTTCATTAAACAAGCTAATCATTAAGAAACTCAATAATCCTAATTTGAGTCGAGCTCGTGAACAAACTTGAGCAGAGCTCAAATAGGATTTTTTTTAAAATAAGCTCAAGCTTGAGCACCATCCTAAAAAGTTCGGATCGAGCTCAAACTCGATAATGGTAAATAAGCTTGAACTTGAACAAGCACATGCTCGACTCAGCTCGGTTCATTTGCAGCTTTATTTGTAGGTCATCATCAAGACATGATGTTTCATAAACTTTTATTTATTTATAACATCATTATCTTAAACATTTTTTAAATATTTAACATGACTCTTGTTAACAATTACCATATATAACATGTATCGAGATAAATATGATATACAAATGTCTATATTAGGTGTTTTATTATGTATTATATTATGAAATATTTCTAACTATTTAGTAAGATAAATATTATAAAATTACATAAATTAAGATATTGTATAAAAATATAGTAACTTTAGTGATAAACTTTAGATGCTAAGAAATGCTAAGAACACATTCACTATTCTATAAAAAAGACCTATGAATTATTTGTTTTATGTATTGGAGATTGAACGTCTCATCTTTGTTATAATACCTTTCTCATGGTGAATTTTCTTATTTCTGTCTTTTTGACATTCTTGTTCTTTCGTATGTTATCTAAAAATAATAATATCTTTATTTTATCATCAATTATTATATTATAATTTGAAATATAATAAATTAATTTCGAAGTAATATTATTGCTTCAAAAGATCCAAGAATTTAATTTTATCTTTTGAAACCACAAAAAATCATTTTCATTACCCAAATTTTTTACTTTTTTTTCTTTCTATTTTATTCTCATTCATTCTTCTTCTTCTACTTCTTTTTTTCTTCTCTGCCTCTTTTTTCTTCTCATTTCCTCTTATTCTCTTCCGTATTTTCTGCTGCTCTCCTCTGCTTCTTTCTTTTTCATCTTCTTTGCTTCCTTGTTTTCTTCATACGCGAGCCTTCCTTAAATCCTCTTTATTTCCCAATTGGTTATGAGGAGTAACTGAGGGGGAAAATGGATAAGCATAACTGCTAAGAAGGATAAGTATTTGATAGTGTGTATCTATAAATATTATAAATATTATATATATATTTATATATATATATATATTATGGACACATTGATAGAATTGATTTTGTGATCGGAGGACATTTCGATCAATTTTGATTAATGTTATTAAAATCGGATTGGACCATGACGGACTAATTCAACAAATTAAGATCACGATTACTCCAAAAAAATTGGTCTCACATCAATGTATTAGAATCTGAGAACCGTGCCTACCAATGGATTGGTTTCGATTTCATAAAATCGTTTGGTTCAATAAATGCCTCATTAATTGCCATTTTAAAATATTTAATTAAATAATTAAAATTTTAAAATAAATTTATATTAAGTTTTAATAATAATTTTTAACCATTTAAGTTTAGTTATTTTTAAAATCATTCTTATAAATTCTAAAATTTTATTTTTAACATGAATGCAATTAAATTAATTTATAATATGATCACCAAGCAACCACTCAAGTAGTTTATAAGGTTACCTTTTGGAGTTCTTTTTTTATATATAAAGAGTCTAACAACTACTTCTCCTTGGGACTAAAGAGTGTAACTATCAAGTATATTTTAGTTTTGAGAACACTAAAAGACATTGAGATTTGAGATATAAGAATTTAAAAATAACATTTGAAGTTTTAATTTTATATTCTTTTTGAAAATTATATTTAATAATATAAAAGTTATTTTAAAAAATATATTTAATAATAATATTTATAATTTTTTTATATATTATATTTTTATGTTAGTTATGTTTCATAAAGTTTTGAAAATAATTTTTATATTTTAAATTTTATACTTTTATTACAAAATACAATTTTTATAAATAATATTCTTAGTATAAATTATATTTATATTATAAATTTTTATTAATTTTTAAATATATTTAATATACACATCTTGATTTATAACACACATAATTATATCTTAATGAGCTTTATATCAATCTTTAAATTTATAATTACTACAAATATTATTTATATAATTATTTTATTTCATTTGTAATATATTTTTATTATATATTTATATTATTATATCATTTAATTTGATTAATATTTATTATGTCACCTAGTTCAACCCCAATTTAACCCTGGCCGAACTATTAAATCTTGAATATCTTTTTCGTACAGTTTTTTTTAAGACTGTTTTTTACAACCTTGATTTAGGTTGCAATCGGGATGTCTCGTACTCAATTTGCACACATTTGTATTTGATTTGACTTACGGAACGGATATGTATGTTAACAAAAAGTTGACCTAAAATTATCAATTAATTTCCTCATTTAAATAAATACCCGGTCCAAGTTATGAGATCCTTAAATTAGTCAAATCTTTAGTTACTTGATGAGTTCCTTACCTAACTGACTTCTTGCATAATTGTCATGGTGCCTTTATATGCTTGAAACTCAATATTTCTTTTATTTCAGGTTATATATGGATGTTTCTCTCTAATTTCTCTTCCTTTGCTAAGATTTTGGCCTAGAAAATTTTAGCATGGCCCAATGATTTCATCTTAGCAAATGGGACCCTTTATTATTTATTAAACCTATACCAATCAAAGTGGTCTTCCATTTGAGACTATCAATCTAAAATTTTATTAGAATCATAGATACTATTAAATATAGGAGCTCTATTAAACTCTTCTAAAATGGATCATTAAAATTAGAGTTATCTAGCATGGTGATTACCTTTAGTTAAATTTCTTAGAGTTGGCACTCTCAAAAGGATGGTCCTCTATATGATCTTTGGGTAGGTCATCCTCTGATTGAAGGTGCATGCGGTACTTGTATGTCACCCTTTAGTTGTCATCATAGTTTATAAGTTTGATAATCTATTTTCATTTGCATTAAGTCCATTGCTAGTGAGGTGATTGTCTTGGAGGCATGATGTAAAAAGATTGAAGAGAACAATAAAACAATTAGATGAAATAAGCAAATAAATTAGGCTATAACATCAAACACACTTAGTATCATCACAATATTTTGTATTTAATTCAAGGCCTTTTGAAAAACTATTATTTTGAAAATCACAACAATTTTATGCAATTAAAATGATCCTTAAGAACATTTTTGATATGCATCTTATTAGAAGTTTTTGAAATGGTTTGCATCATTTGTTGTAATGAGTTAATGATTATGTGCCGTTTTGATTATATAAAATAGAAATATAAATGGGAGGACAATGGTGCCTCTCTTCCTTAGAGGAGAAAGGAAATCCTCCCACCTTTGATTTTCCAAACTAAGCTTTGAATGTTGAATTTGTTCGAGGCTTAGCCCTTATCATGGCTTTATCATACTTAAATTTACCAAGTTTCTTGCAAGTCCTTATACAATGGCTTCTTCTTATGAGTTTTTCATAAGCTTAGATACCTAGTTTTGAAATAGAGAGTAAGATCGTCATTTTATCTATTATGTGTAGATTACAATGGAACTATGTGAACTTGTTATATCATCATTAACCTTATTCTAATTATTTGTCCTTGTCCTTATGAATCCTCATTTTTTGTTGTTTGCATTGAGGGTATCTTGACTCGGCCCGGGGCATGGAAATACTAATGCGAGAATAGACGATTAGACAATGAAAATAAATTTACAATTTTTATCATTGACTAGCAATTATTCATGAAATCGAAAGAGCCATTAGTGAAAGTAATTGAAATTAAAATAGTCATAAATCTTTCTTTCTGTACACTGACCCTATCTTCTATAAATGTTTTATTCTCGATTACTCATTTTTATTCCAAATTTTCAACATGTAAGAGGTTGTTTGTTTGGATGCGTTTGGAGTATAAAGTAAACCAATTGCAGGGATATTATTTTTTTTGAGTGTTTGGTATGGTGCAAAGTAAAATTCTAAGGTATTTCTAGTGTGTCTGAAATGCATTGAAAAGATGATTCATGGAGTATTTGGAATTCTTTGAAATTAGGTGAATTTCAAATACACCGATCAGTATAAAGTGAGAGCAGCAACTCCTCCCGCCACTCGCTGTCGGTACCACCGCCAGCAGACGCCTATCGCCAACCACAATCGGCCACCATCGGTGCGTCGCCGCCACGACTACCCATTGCCGCTACTTTACTTTGCCGCTACGCTATCGCCGGCAGACCACCATCTTCACCACTCTGCCGAACGCCATAGGCGCATGGCCGCGCTACCCGCCACCACGACCTGCCGCCGCCGCCACCTGCTGACCATCCACTACCGCCAACAGCAAGCCTTAATGCCGGTCGGCACACTGTCACCCTTAACTCTAAAAAATACTTTACATTATATTCATTCTACCAAACGAGAAAAACAAACTCATATATTTGTAGAGTTTCCAACCAAATAACCTAAAATAATCCAAATATATTACATTCACTTTACACTATATTCCTTTTGCACTCCTTTTTCAACCAACAAAATAATCTCGAAATGTTAGATCAAAAATATAATAAGCTATCAACAGCTAGTGAATATCATACTTCTAAACTATAATAACGTAATAAAAAAAGAAACAAAATGTGTGCTTGTCAATACATAATGAATCAATAGAAGAACAAATGGCAGATTATACTTAATTATGATTCATTAGGAAGGTTTAACACATTCTATTGAATAGTACATTATCTTATCTTTATTATTTATATCCATCACAAGAGCCACTGTTTAAAGTTAAACCATTTAAAGCACTTTAATATCAATATTCTTTTTTATAACTTTTTTTTATATACGTGACAGGTATCTTAGCATCCTTAACTAATATCATAAAGAGGTGAAAGTCCATAAGTCAACATGCACGTACAAGCATTCATATATAGTTCTTGACATTCATATTTTTCATCTCATTCAATATTTATTTTTAACATGTACAACTTAAATAAACATTGAAAAATTCTAGGACATTCATTTCAATATGATCAATACTTAAAAAATAGATAAATCAGGATAAACATTATAATAACAATTAATACAAACAACTATCAATGACTCTCAAGCAATCAGTTTAGAAGAAATCAACTGGATTACTATAAATTATAAGTATGAGTACTCATGTTCACCACAAAAAATTTTCCTTGGCACTTAATCTTTAAAATGTTATCTCCTTGAATTTCTTACCTATAACACATTAAATTTTAAATTCAATATTAATATCAACAATTTCTAGAATTTATCATATAATCATATTACTCTTTCACCTAGACTTATACGTATATACCATTTTAAATTTAGTCTTTTTTTAATAAATGAATATATTATCATTAACCTTTAAAAATATTTAATATTATTATCTTGAGCATAAAAAAAAATTAATCATTGCCCTCTCTCTCTCTCTCTCTCTCTCTATATTTTGCTATTATAAATCTAACATTTTTTTACATTTTCCTGAGTAAAATTAAACCCTAATTTTTTTTCTTCAAAAATAAACTTATATTTTTTTATTGAACATGCCAATATCTTCCCTTAAAGAAAATATATATATATATATATATAGAATACCTAACTATAAATTTTCATTTAATATGCTCTTTTTCTATAATTAAAATATGAGGATAATTATTTACATTTTGTAATCTAATTTAACAGTAAAGAGAAAAAAACCCAAATCTCTAACATTGATGTTGATACGTAGCATTCTTTTTTTGTTGTTGAGGTCATTGTTGATAACTCACAAATGCTAGGGATTTGATTTGGCACACAAAGCTTCCTTCCTAGCTTAATTTGACATGCCGAGGTCATGCATTTTCCGCCAAATTTGCTCAAAACCCCTGTTCTGTCACACACTTGTCTGCGTGCTGTTGCACTCGACCTCAGCCGATTCATCTCCTGTTCCTGTTCAACTCTACAGTCCTCGAACAAGACCGCATGAACTTCCACTCTCCTCTGCTTGATTTTCTTTCTACCACTCTCTCCCGCTCATTCGACTCGGCTCAAAAGCAGTCTCCCATCTCCCCTCATAAATAACGAACCAATAATGTTTGTTCAGTTGAACTTGCATTAGTCGGTTCATATTATATTTTTTTATTGTTTTTCTGTTTTTTATTTTTACTTTTATCTTTTTTTATTTATTTTGTTAAACACGGATTTCATTGAGAGCTAGCTGCCTAGGATGGTAACCTTTGTTTTCACGTATCATTTTGATATTAATTTATCCAGTTAGCATACTTTGGTAAGTATAGACATCTAGTATTACAAGGCCCAATTTGGAAAGAGCTAGGTGTAATCTAAACAGCTCTTGTTCTATAGCCAAACCTATTTTGTTGGGTAAAAGGATGTGAATAGTATGACTAATGCCCACAAATCCTATTGCAGTAGAACCTGTCATTATTAAAATTATTATTATTATTTAAGTAATACTGTTCTTGCATATGATTTTTGTTAATTGATATTTACAAGAGGGTAGTTCTTTTGTTACTTGATTCTTCTTGGCTATGTTCGTGAGTCATTACTTCAGTTTTTTTTTTTTCCTTCTCCCTTAATGGACCATTGTTACGTTGTGTTGATGATTGCTAGTCATGTATGCAAATTAGGGTGGTGTCTGGCCAGCTTCTTGGAAATGTTCTGAGGAGTCATTCTCAAATCAAGTCAAGAATAGGGATCCTCTTAAACTTGGGTTAGTCTTGTTTCATTATTTATGTTTTTGATTTTGTATACATGAAACTGGATTTTTTTCATAAGTTTTTACGACATATATTGCTTAATGCAATGCAGCTTTCCTAATATTTGGGCATTGCGGTTAGTGCGCCAGCTCCTAGTATGGCATCCTGTAAGTTCTTTGATTTCTTCAGTATCGAAGTTAATCTGCCTGTTATTTGTACTTTCTTTTCTTGCATAACTTTAAACAGTCATTATTCTAAATGTTGCTGATAGTAACCATTTAAGTCATTCAAGTTTTAATAAATCTCTCATTTTATGTTGTCAAAGTGAAGATGGCTCTATGAAAATAAACTGTTGCCTATTTTTCTTTTTTTTCCCCAGTTCACGCTTGAAGTCACTATGTCTTAATTGGTGGCTTATGTAACGTATTGTATCAATAACTTGATTTATAATACTAAATCTGGCCTCGGACATACTCAGGGACTATTCTGGCCTTAGGTTGGATTTTTTTGAAATAAAATATTATATAACGAGCTAATAATAAGAATACTTTAAGGCTAAACGATAAGATTTGCTTGAGAAAAAAGTATTTATGGTAAAATAAAGGTATCATGGAGTACAAGTTTAATCATTCTGCTTTGCTTAAAGCTTGATAAAAAAAGAATGTCAATAATTTTTTTCTTATTGCTACTCCATATAGTGAATGAGATATGAAATCTCCTATCCACCAATTCATCATCACTCCGTATGCCCATTAGAATTAGGAGGATGCAATAAATTAAGAGCTTTGTGTTTTTACTCTTTATCACTAGGAGAGAGTAACTTTTAGAGTAGGAGGATCAAAATTCACGTTAATTGTTGGAGATAGAGATGTTGGAGCCAAAGAAATACTAGGGAAACTCACACCTAATGCAGCTTCAAAGGATTCATTGGTCCCAGAATACAAGAACAAACCTTCATTGATGAAGGGGTGATAGTTATTGAAGGATAAAGGGTGGCATGATCATTTGAATGAACTTTTTGATCCTGAATGGTGATTTTCTAAAATATAGATGGGCCTTGAAGCAATTAGAGTATATGTGGCCAAATATCTTATAGGAGCAATCTTGAGGGATGCTTCAAGTTCAACCTTCTACTGATAACTACATGATGATGTGGCAATCCACATTGTAACATCTATTACCCCCATGAAGGTCTAGAAAGACGAGCAATAGCACCGTAAATTTGTAAAGGTTTTCCAAAAATAGATCTTAGTGAATATAAAGTTGATTGATTGTAGTAATGTAAGCATAACCTAAGAAAATCCACCCAAATAGGGGTGATAGGTGGTGCATTAGGGGTATCAAAATTGGAAGATCATTTAAGTATTTTTATTGGAAAGTCGCTAATGTAGTATGTACAATGAAAAAAGAGGCTAGTGTAATTTTACTCCCAAAAAAAATCTAATAATAATTATATGATGAAAATCAAAGAACAATTCAAAATTTGACATGAATTTGCGAATGATGTCCATATTTGGATGATCTAAAGAGAATTATCTAGTACCAATGAAAGGAATGGTTGAGAAGTTAAAAGATCTCAGTATGAATGAAAATAAGTGTAGATTTGTCTTGAGAAGAAGAAACTAGTTTTTATACATGAGAATCTTTAGCTTAATGAAAGAATAGTGAGGATTGCATACACCTCAGGCCTATCAAATTCCCCCATCCCCCTAGCACAAATTAGTAAAGGAGTGAGAAGCATAAGCAAAAGGTGGAGAAACCTCAAAGATAACTAGGGCAATTAGAGTAGGAGAGACGAAGGTGCATTTGAAGGGATCACCAAAATCCTAGGAGCGAACAGCTGGGGAAACTTAAAAAGATGATCAAAGCAATTATAGTAGGGGACATTGAAAGGTGGATTATAAGAGACTACCAAAAACTCATGGAGCCTTTGACACGGGTGTTGACCTACAACTATGTGCCACTTAAAATTAAATAAATGTGGTGAAAATTAACACCCCCCTAATCGCGATCGAGATCGATTAAATTCGCTTCGACTTGAAAATTCGACTGAATGTCCGAAAATATTAAAATTAATTAAATGGAAAGTATCAAATCAATTAATGATCGATCCAAAAATTAAAATTATTATTTTTTTATGAAATTACACGCATATCGAAGTCAAGAAGTCGAATCGACGTCTAAACGATCTCGCTCGCATGAATTGATCGCCGTTGTCGCAAACGTCAAAACCTATCCGACGACGCTTTCACGGCCAATTCAAGAAAGTGCGAAATGTCGAATTAATGCAACGCCGCACAAATTGTAAACCTAATTTTATCCCGTCGTCGACATTGTCAAAACGTTCAAATCGATCAGGCTGTCATGTCGATAATCAAACACAAAATTGACACCCATATTGGTTTATTATTAGGATGATTCGTCAAAATTTATGTAATTAGGCTAATTACCTTAATTATTAAATTGGTTTTACTAGCCAATCTCCTAATCCTCTTAAGTTCTACCTAACTCCGCCGCTGCCCAATGAAGAGCCGCCCTAAAGATCGAAACGATGTTGACCTCATTTCACGCTTCTACTCTATTCGGCTCTTCCCTCTCATGATCCCTCTCGTTCTCGCGTTTCACCAAGCTCTGGTGCGATTCTCCCTCTCCCTCTTGTCGCTCCCTCGACAACCCACCCATACGGCTCCTTCTCCCTCTCGGCCTGAGCTCTCAGTAGCTCTGCTCCTCTCTGCTCAAGAACGAACCCTAGCAGCAAAGAGAACTCGATCCTTCCTGATTCTTCCAACCGAAACCCCAGTTGTTGTCAATCATGAGCTATATTTTGCTATGTGGGTTTTTCTTGAAGGAAATGTAGATTTTTGTTTCCCTCTTCCATTTGTGTTTTATGGTTGGATTTGTTTGGTTTGCACATGAAATTAAGATGATTGGATTTATGCTACAAGCTTTCAGCTTTGTTTTCCTCCTTTCCTTTCGTCTGCCTTTCCACTGACGAAAGAAACGACCAGGCTTTCTCCTCCTCCCGCCAGTGTGAAATGTTGGATTGCTATAAGCTTTCGCTTGCTTTTTCTCCTTCTAAAGTCGAGCGAGGAGCTCATTCTCTTTGTTTGGTTCCTTTCCTCGTCCATTCATTCCGCCTTGTTGATGTGCAAGCCAGGGATGATGATATGTTGGATTATGTTTTGCATCGATGCCATGGAGTAAATTGCCAAAGCTAGAAATCAACTTGTCGTTTTGTTTATTATCTGTTTCTTCTTCGCTTTACCTTAAATCTCGGATCCGGTAGGCAAATTTGTGGATTTAAACAAAGCAAGTATTGAAAGGGAGTGAGAGAAAGGATGAGGGTTATCTCGTGACATCTTGCTTTTCTTCCTCGATGCTGTTGCATAACCGCAATATTTCTCTTGCTGAAATATTTTTTTTACCTAAGGGAAAATGAATTAATTTGTTGTAATGGGTATGTGTTGGCTGAAATCGTTTTTACCTAAGGGAAAACTGAATCGATTTGCTGTTTAATGGGCATGATACATGCTGAAATCATTTTACCTAAAGGAAATTGAATCGATTTGTTTTTTTTAATGGGTATGATACATGCTGAAAGTATTTTTTATGAAAAGGAAAACTATTAGCTTCTTGTCTAGAGGCATAAGCATGCTGAAATTTATTTTATGTAAGGAGAAATCAATTAGTTTGCTATCTAAAGATGTGATGCTTGCTGAAAATTTCTTTTATTTGAGCCGGAAGTTTGAAAATCGATAAGGAAGGATGTATGGCTTAAATATCATACTATTTTGCTCTTCATGAATTTTATGCTTTTCTGTTTCAATTGATTTCCATGAAGGGAATTATATATATATCATGCCTTTCATATGCAAGTTTGAAATTTATTATATATACCCACCATGTTCTCCAACATGGAAATTATCTATCGTTTTCACTTCACGACACCACCCATGCTCCTTTCGCATGGCGCCTCTCAAGAACCCCACGTGTGGAGAGGTGAATTTTGATTATTACGCTCTAATCAAATATACATGCATGCAGCCTTTTTTGTTTATATGCTTTTAAATTTATTATTATATACTACCATGTTCTCAACATGGTAGGAAATCTTATCTACGACATATATCCCATGCATGCCTTTCTTGACATGACGTGCCCCTCATAAGAACCCCACGGGAGAGTGAGTCAGAATTTCGATTTTGACGAGATAAGGATTCGTAAAATTCATCGTCTCAAGCTCCTATGTGACGACGGAGTCAAAATTTTCAAAAAAAAAAGAGGTGAAAATATGTCATATATAAACGCTTATACTTTAATTTCATTTACACGGAACGCTAATTTCTTGCTTTATGTTATAAGATCCGCTCACATTGTTCCAATGCTGGGGAAACGTGATAAGTACTGCTCATGTTGTTCCAACGCGGAAATCTGCTATAAGTACTTGTTCATGTTCCAACGCCAGCGAAATCGTGATGCAGAACTCATGCGCTTTCTTGGCGTGGTAGACAAATTTTTCCGGGTCTCACGACACTACCATGCACCTTTCGGCATGTAGCGTCTGGCCTCCCGAAATTTACGCGATGATGGGAGGTCAAAATTTTGATAAATAAAAAATATGAAATGTCAAAGTATTTAAAAAAAGAAGATGCATGTATATGATTATTCACGCTACCATTCATCATATTATACGACAATTACAAGATGCTTACCTACGCTAAATTTTGTTTACTCGAATCTTCATAACATACGACGCTTCATTTAAAGTTCAAATTCATTTTACCTAAGTGGTGATTATGTTATATGAATGGGTGAGAATGAAAATGTGACACTCAATGGAAAGAAAGAAGATGTCATATATCATTTGAAACAAATGACAAAGGCTTCATGCTAAAATGCTCAAGTGAAATGATTGAATGCGATATTTAAAGTGTTATCTCATTCTATTCGGTTTGAATATCTTTAATACGCAAGTTAAATGAAATCTATGACCTTACGAAGCAATGTTTTGCTTAACCATTCGATCTACGAAATACTTGAAAGAATCAAATTCATACTCTATAAAACGCATTTTGTTAACAGACGCTGATCGCATGATGTTAAAGAACCAATCATATATATCATTTTGAACATACAATCACTTAGAATGCATTCACATTCTTATAAGAACAAACTCGAGACATGCAGTAATAAAAGATTCAATGCATATCTTATAGATAAATCTATACTGACTGACAAATAAGAGAGTCAACTGTGTCTTTATGCTTATAACGTAATTCTATTTGATCCACGATAAACACTTGAAATGGTCAAATTCATATTCGACAAAACAGATCTACATATCCCTCTTGGTGACCGGCCAAAACCTAAAAAATCTAATGACGCTATCAGAATTAAGTCCACAAATGACTAAAGATAAATATATCCAAGATCATTGTAATGTATCCTCTCAAATTCAAGGTCATAAGAAAAGTCTCAAACCCGATCCCTAAGTATAATTTAGTCGACAGGCTGGAGAACGATAGATCTTGAAATAATAATCCATCCATCCTCGCAAAAAATATATACTGAGTTCTATCCATCCGGTTTTCTGACCGTCCCGCTAACAAAACCTAAAAATCCAGATCAAAACTCATGCTTGCATTACAATCAAGTCACAATACAAATGTTATACTTCCTTGGGTCTTCTGACCGTCCGAAGTTAACAAAACCCAAAATGTCATATTGAAACTTAAACTTAAATCAATCTACATTTCAATAGACATTCAACGTCCATACAACATTTTAAAAGAATGTATACTGTATGGTGAGTGTTGCTCAAACAAAGGACATAAAGTTAGGTATAAAACAAAAGAACATATGATATACTTTCCGGTTATCTTCGACCGTCCCGTTAACAAAACTCAAAATCAAAATTTGATATCAAAACTTCAACATTGACATCTTAATGTCCATGCAATTTCGAACATATATTCATATGTATGCCGAGTAATTACTAAGTCAAATACAAAAGACAGATGCTACTATCCCGCTGGTTTTCTGACCGTCCCGTTAACAAAAAACCTAAAAAATGTGATATTATAGAATTTCAAATTAATAATATCCGGTAAGTTAATTGCCATATAATACAAGATATTTAATCAACCGACATATTTTCTAAAATTCAAACCCTCAAGAAGAAAAGTCTCAAACCGATCCTCTATCGTTCTGAGTGGGATGAAGGATTATATTTCTTGAGATAATGAGATCCTCCTGTAAAACCCACGTAGCATACGCCTATCAATTGATATTACTGATCGGGGTAATTATAATTAAAATTTAAATGATCATATATTCAAATCTAAATCAATCGTAAAATGATCAAAAGAAAATAACACAAAAAAAAGAAATAAAAAATGAAATTAATTATTTAAATTAAAACTAAAAATAAATAAAATAAATCCACCCTCCGAATTGTTTGTTTTGGGTGACAAATTAAGAAAATTTTCACAAAGAAATTAACGTCAAATTAAACGATAACTACCTTCACACTCAAATATTCTAAAGCTCGTAAGACGCTCTGTCCTTCCGTGGTTTTGCCGCAATATGACCACATAAATGGCGTTACGACTGATCGACCGGGTTTCACGCGATATACCACTAAATTACGATCACGGCCAGCTCGTATGTTCCCCAACGCTTTTCGGTGAAATAGGAATGTATTTGGTGCAAAAGTTCTGAAGTAAGGTTGACTTATATTGTCCTCTACAAACTCCACCCTTCTAAGCGATATTGGACGACGAACTGTGGCCGACAGGATTCTTCGGGGGTCGACTACCTCGACTACGAATCACGACCGGACGACGGAACCATGGGATCTAGATCGGGCGCGTCATCGTTCCCCCCACAAAAAGTTTTAAATTAAAATAATAAATTTCATAAGTTCTAAGCTCCACTCACTGCAATTATATACTGCTCTTTAACGATTCTATCGACCAAATTTTAATCGAAAGCTCGGAGTGGTAATTAACTATAGGCCATGCCTATAAACCCTCAAAACCAGATATATAAAGTTATCCAAATGAGAACGAAATCTCTGAGTGTCTTTACTATTCATCTGCCTTCTGAAATTATCACCGACACTTAAACAACTCTTTTTTTCTTTTCCGAAAGAGGTCGGTGGCGAATTTTCGGATCTCACAACAGGGCACAGTTGAATAGAAGTATGGTGTGAAGAGAAGGCTAGGATGTGAAACCCAAAATAGGTGAGGAGATAAACAAAATGGATCCAGAATGGGAAAAATAAACTGCTAACTGAAGGAGAGAGCGAAGCCTAGAGAAGTAGGATTTGAGGTGGACCACCATCCTAGAAGGATTGATGGAAGCCATAAGCATGCTTTTGGATGTGTACAAAGGACAAGGAGGCAACCTTTTACATTGGCACAAAGGTCGGAGGATAGGTATCCTTGAACAGGTGCAAGGATGCGAGAGTAGTGTAAAGGTTTGTGAGCATGCCTATGAGATCGAGCATGCGTAGCATATTACTGTGGCAAGGGGAATGCATATGGTGGACCTAGTGGAGTGTCTTGGAGCAACAAAGCTAAGGTTCAGCTTTGGATAGAGAATAAGTTTGCCTTCCATATCTAATATATAGGACATTTTATATTTTCTTCCTTTGGCTGGGTGATGCAAGACATGCTTAGGTGTAGGGTTTTTCAATCTCAACTTATATGAGAAAAGAAAAGATATAATACAAATAAAATCTAAAAACACAATATTTTAATTGTTTCTAAATGTTGATGTAAATAATCTGATGCAAAATTAATGCACAAATATGTATGCATAGACCATAGAAAAGCAAGTTACCTTATATAGTAAACTAGTTACTGCTTGTAATGAAAAAGTTAAAAAAATATATATGTACTTATAAATCACATGATAGATTTCTTATAGCATATATTCTTAGCCTTAAAATATGATGCGTGGCTACTTTTGAGAATTCACACAGCAATTTGAATCTAAAAAATGTGAAAGATATGAAATAATCAAAACTTCGAATTCAACCAAATGTTGGATAAAGAGAGGTAGGTAAAGTTGTCTCGACCTAGCCCTAGTGTTTGGAGTATCAAGGTAGAAACAAATAGTCGAGCGGATATTTAAAGCATTATGACATTACTATTAATAGAAAATAGCTAACTTTACTATTATTTTGAAATTTACAAGATATGTTATATTGTATAACACCATTTATATTACTTTAATATTTTTACAATACCTAGCTCTCAAAAAAAAAAAAAAAAAAAACTTTCTACTACATACTTACGTCTTCTATCATTTATATTATTAGATATTTTTTTTGAAAATTGATTATCAAGTAAAGACTGAGTTAGACAATTTAATAGATAATTATATTTTTAAATTACAGTAATTTAAGATTTAAGAAATAATATGCATGACAGTTTTATAGTGAATCAATATCATCTCTTTTTAATAAAATAATAAGGAACACAGATAAATGGAGTAAAATCAAGAACCATTTTCCTTCACTATTCATTTTTATATTTTAATTTTTTATTTATTTATAATATATCCATAATAGGTGTCTTCGTCCAAATGTGTATTTAAAAGGCGCACCATCTTTTAACATTTACCAAGCTTAACCTAGAAGAATAGGTAATTCTTTTCATTTTCATTTGCATGTATATGTATATTGTTTTCTAATCGATATCATAAAGGAGTGAAGTTCATTAATTAATATGCACAAATAGTCATTCTATAACATATTTATTTTCATATATTTCATCATACATATAATAATATCTTTTACTTATAATTAGGAATATAATTTTGAAAAGAATAGAATAATAATCACAGCAATTTGAGAATTTCATAAACTGGGAAAGAGAATATCATTTTAAGCTTTTGCAGTAATAATTTAGTATAAAAAAAATTTATTGCACGCACATAAACAAAAAAGCATTTGTAATTTAAGCATTCATTCGAACACTATATACATGCAAGCACAATAATCAATATATTTTGATCTAGAAGAATGAAAATAATTATTATAAAGTATGAAACATAATTTGACACTTAATAGGAAACAATTGAGCATAAGGAATCAGGTAGTTGATCCCATATAGTGGGGTAAAGGTTTGTTGTTGTTGTCATTGTTGTTGCTATAGAAAACATAATTATTATTTGAAAACTAATTTGCCTATATCATTTGATTGTCACTTCGCTTGTTGTGATACCTATAGTAGTAAAGCTTCTTTTAAGTATAAAAATTAAGCAATTTTTATATCCTCTCATGTTTAAATTATATTTATTATTAAAATTTCAATCCCAATTTATTTTCAGAAAACTTGCTTAATTCTCAAGCTCTGCTTTGAATACCTACAAATATTTTATACATAAGAAACTTAATTTGATTATTTTAAAATTTTCTTCAAATTATAGCTCTCTTAAATTTAATTTAATTTATCAATATATGTATATTAAATCATTTCTTGCAATAAAATTATAATTATAATATTTATTTAAATTAGTTGTTTCTTTTAATTTTTTAATTTAAATATTATTTATTACTCTTTTTCATTTTAACTAAATTAATTAAATTTCAACTTAAAAATAAATTCAGTTCAATTGACTGATTCAATTTCTTTTTTTTATCTCTAAATACTTTTAAGATAATATATTTTTATTATTTAGTTAACTATTAAAAATTTTAAACTATAAATTTAAATTATTTATTGTTATTTATAATTATTTAAAGTATCTTTAATGTATGTATAGACATGTTTATTTACTTAGAACATTATGACTAATATAATTATTTTAATATATTTTCTTCTCTTCTCTTCTCTTTAATGTAAGTTTTAAACATTTATTATTATTATTTTTATATTACACACTTTCTCTCTCTATTTCTCTCATTTTAACATCTTTTAAGCTTATATATATATATATATATATATATATATATATAATAAAACTTTAAACTTTCCTTTCTTCTTTCCTCTATGTGAGGACTAGCCTTGTCGAAGATGGCTAAGCATGTGAGGACTAGCTCTCGCTTGCTGGGCTTCCTTACCCGACTCTATCTCCTACATGTGCTCGCCTTCGCCTTCGCCTTTGCCCCCTTCACTATCGCTCTTTTTTTCTTCTTTTCTTGTCTCTCGATTTCTCTCTTTCTTAACTCTCGCCTATAAATAGAAAAATAAGGTGGTTCACGATTGACTTAATGAGAGACATCTGTGTGAACAGGTGTTGTGATTCATAGATAACTATTACCGGCTTTATTTGCTTGTTATGTTTTGTTTTTTTTTTGTCTGGTAAGTAGGAAAGTAGAGGTCTAAAAGTAGAAGAAAAGAATATGCAGAATTTGATCAATGTGGTTGGCGCAATTTAACGAACTCTTCCACTTGGGACTAAATGGACTCCCTACCCATTGGTAGACTTCTTAGTTGATGTTCAACAATAATTCGGACACAAGCAATGGAACTATTTCGAAGGTATCCTATAATTATTACAAAACCCAGTAATCCTTACAAGAAAGTTTGCCTTCCATTTGACAAGTTTCACCTATTAAACACCCTTAAGAGCAGTCACAAATTTCTCTATAGTTGCTTTTTTCTTGCGGATTTTGTGTTTGGTGATGACAGAGGTGGTCAAATAATGGAGTTATTGTGAAATGAGCTTAAAAATGCTGCCTACTTATAATTTGCTTTTACTATATCTTGCGCCTGTTATGAAGAGACTCATGAATCACTGAAAATCTTATCTTGAAGGCTAGCTGCTCCAAATTACAAATATCTATTGTAAGCTCACTTACATGTTTTCCGGAATTCAGCCTGAATCTTATTTCCCCCGTTTTCAGATTGAGATTATAAACCCTTCACTCATCCTAATCTTGCTAAGAAATCTGATTCGTGTATTCCCATCTCAACAAAATAACTGCAGCATCGGTTAAAACAATTAAGCTTTCAAAAATAAATGGACATCGTGCATGTTCATGCTTTTACTTCCATGAAATTACTTAAAGCTTGTCAACTTAATGTTTTCCATTTTTAACTGTTGCTTATTAAATAGCTGCTCCGCTAAGAGTTTACATGCTTTTAATTTATTTTTTTTTATTACTTTTCAGGAGGATCGTTTTAGTGTTGATGAAGCCCTGCGCCATCCTTATTTTGATTCTCATCATTCATAATGAGATGATCAAGAAGATTTTTACATTCATATCCTTTCATGGTAATAATTAATATTTTTGCATAGCTTTCTAGTTTTCCGTTGGTAAAATTTTGTGATTGGTTTTCCTCATATTATTTGCTCATTCTATTTCACCTTATTAATTTTAGTGACCCTAAATCATAGCCAATCCATTTAGTGTAAATTGCTTAGGGTTACTTCATCTCTATACCATTCTTTTTTGAAGAGAATGACCTGCATGACAGTAAAGAAACTAGTTTATGATATAAAATGAGAAAGTGTGGTTTATGATTAGATTATTTAAAATATTTAATTCAGTCTTTTGGCTCTTCAAATATAGTTCAAATAGTCTTGTAGTTAAACTTGCTATTTAATTAAACAAAAGTTTCACGAATGAGGTGCTGAATGAGAATATTTAACGCAAACCAGGATTTATAAAAATTTCAACTTTCCTGAAAAATGCTTTCATTGCTCCATCTCATTGGAGAACTTTGCGTGAAATTTTCAGTAAATTAAATAAAAAATTTTAATTGCAAGAACTATTTTTGATCATGCTTGAGAAGTCAAAGGATTAAATTGGATATTTTAAATAATCGGAGACTAAAATGGTTTCTCATAAATGGTTAGTACATACTAGAGATCTTAAATCACCATCTAGATAGAAGTCAACTGGTGGAAAATTTTCACATCTGGGCTACTGGTAACTTCTAAATAAACTAGACACATAACAATTGAGGATACTCTACTGCTTTTCAATCGCTTATTATACAGACCAAAGAATGAAAGGTTAGATAGATGCATGTTTCAATTTCTAAAAGCAATTCCTTGGGAATAGGGCAGCCTTCAGCTGTATCAAACTTCACCTATTTGATTGTTTGGGATCAATTTTGTTTTTTGTTTTTATTTTTATTTTATTTTTTAAAAATATTTTTATTTAGTGTATTTTTAAGTATTTTTATTTTTAAAATACTCAAAAATAATTTTTGGATGTATTGAATATTTTCAAAAACAATTATCATCATCAAATATCTTTTATTTTGAATCAAAATATAAACTTTACAAAATAAAAATGATCCCCTCTTAAGAATCTATTTTCTGTGCTTCAATTTTCCTCTGGTAAAGTTGTTTCCTTTGGTGATTGGCAGTAGAATTCGCTTCCATGCTTTGAATTAACTGTTGATCCATTTATCTGCAGGTCAGTATCAAAAATGAACTTAGGAACGTGCATAATCGTTGCAGTTTCAAGTCCTATACTCCGTAGAGAAGAAGAGAAAGAGAGAAGAAATACATTCTTTAATTTCATTGAATTGCCTCCAGTTTTTCTTGCTCTATCTTTTTATTTAAAGGAAACTGTTATATATTTCTAATCTCACAATAAGTTGTAAAATATTATGATGTAAATATTTGTGAAGGAAATTTTTAGTCGTGAGATGTAGTCCTTCAGCAGAAAGTTGATACAGCAATACAACAACTATAATTCATCTTCGAAAAGCTCAGCATGCATGAAAGGATCATATGTTGTCAAAGAGTAAATTAGCTCTGGAGCAGATTGTTTTCAGACTTATAGGGTCTGTAGTCTTATAAAAAAGTAATGATAGGATTACTGTTTAAAAAATTATTGGAGTTATTAAACAAAAATTTATTTTAAAAATGTGATTAAAGTTATGATAGCCATTGCATATATATTTACATAATTTTTATATACTATTTTTATATAATACATAATTTTTATATATTTACATATCTAAAATCTAATTTTTAATATTTATATAAATAATAATTAAATATTTAATATTATTTAAAAAATAGCATCATTATTTAGTTTTAAAGTGGAATGCATCTTTTAAAGAAAAAAAAATACTATTTTTATAAAAATTAAAATTTAAATATTAAGATAGGTAAATGCATAAGAAATGTGCTGTGTATATATATCTTAGTAGAAATAAATATATTGTTTGGGGCCACCAACTCCATTTTATTTATTTATTATTTTCAAGTAAAACAGGGGCTTTGAATCGCCCACCGAGCCGAAACTTCCACCGTTCAACTTCACACGATGGCTGCTTAATCCAGCACCTTCCAGAATATTCTAATAGGATTCCCACTTAATACTAATATAATATTAATTTTTCTATATAAACCCCCATCACCACAGTTCGCAGATTTAACCCCACACTCTACGCTATCTGCCACAACTTCTCCCAAAGCTCAGAACTTGCTCCGATTCTTATCTCGGGATTACTATAGCATTCCATTCATTGAGCAGGCTCCCCTCATCGCATCAAAATCCAGTCTTTGACGTCAGAGTCTCTATTCTTCTATACGCCAATGGAGCCATCTCTTCCGAATCGAGTGAAGGAGGAGAAGCCGGAGGGGAGCATGCTTCTCCCTGCATCTTCTTCTGTTCCGCGGCCCATGGAGGGATTGCAGGATTCCTGGCCTCCTCCATTTCTGACGAAGACCTATGACATGGTGGACGACGCGGGCACTGATCAGATCGTTTCGTGGAGCAAGATGAATAACAGTTTCATTGTTTGGGATCCCCATTCCTTTGCAATGGATTTGCTTCCTAAGCATTTCAAGCATAATAATTTCTCCAGCTTCGTCAGGCAGCTCAATACTTATGTAAGTCGTAATGATTTGAGTCTTGACCGATGTATGAGTTTCTGATTGCTTGCTCTTATTTAATGTTCAATTGCTATTGTTAGTGGATATTTCATTCTTCTGATATGAAAAAATTTGGGTGCTTTTTTGTTCTCTGTGGCTTTCCTTTCAGAAGTGTGTATGGAGTTGAGGACTGATTTGATTGAGTTTCTATTTACGTTGAAGTGGTTGAGAAATTATTGTTAAAAATTTTGTTTTATATGTAATTTTAAAATTTCATTTTAATATTACTAAAAAAACTAGTCTTTTTTACACAAATGAGGTACATCAGCTTGGCTACTACAGTGATTGCAGAAGGCTCAATCAGCTTTATGTGTGTTGTGTGCGAGAAATGAGAGAAAGAAGGTGGAACAAATACTATTATACAACAACAACAACAACAAGCCTTAATCCCAATGGCTACATGAATCCTTTAACCCTATTATGTGTCAAATTCTCATTTAATTCAAGATACTAAGATCATTTTTATACATCTTAAAGTCTTTTAGGTACTCTACCTTTCTTAACAAATCTAATGCATCTACTCTCCTAATCGGTCATCTAGACGCTTTATGTGAAACCATCTAAGGCGACTCCCTAATCTTATCTATCATGAGTTACCCAACTTTTCCTCAACATACTCATTTTGCATTCTATCTCTAAGTGGTAAAGCCACTTATCCACGAGCATCCTCATCTCAGTAACACTTAACTTAGTCTTATGTTTCTCTTTATCCAACATTCTGCACTATAAGTCGTGGTCTTACCAAAGATCTTATAAAATTTTTCCTTAAGTTTAAGTGGAATTTTTCTATCACATAATAGGATGTATTCCTCTACTTCAACCATCCAACTTGAATTCTACTAATAACATCTCCATCTATTTCACCATCATTTTGAATAATGGAGCCTAAATATCTGAATCGCCACTCTTATTAATGACTTGATCACCTAAAGTCACAACATTACCACTAAAACTTCTACAACTAAAATTACACTCCATATATTCGCTTTAGATCTAAAACTAAAACCTTTAGACTCTAAAGTTGACCTCCATAATTCAAGTTTCTGGACTTCCTCAGTCTTATCAACAAGAAGAATGTCATCAAAAAAGCATACACCAAGGTACATCTTCTTGTAAATGCGTAAGAACATCCATAACTAAAGTAAAAGATAAGGCTTAATGTTGATCCTTGATGTAATCCAACCAAATGGGAAAATATTTTGTCAATCCTCTTGTGTTTGGACACAAGTAACCGCTTCTAGTATACATATCCTTAATGACTTGAATATAATCAATATTAACTTCTTTCTATTCTAGACTCTCCAAAGAACATCTTGAGACTTTATCATGAACTTTCTAAATCAATAAATATCATATGTGATCCTTCTTATTTTCTTTATGCTTCTCCATCAAACCTCTTAACAAATGTATGCATCCATAGTATCTACGTCATGAAACCAAACCGACAGAGAAACTCATATCACATCGTAACTATGCTCATTACTCTCTCTCTCAAAATTTTAATGTATGACACATTAACTTAATTCCTTTATATAATTTGCTCTATCACCTTATTCTTAAATATAAGAAACCAACAAATTCTTTCTCCACTCATCTGATATCTTTAATCTTTAAAATAACATTAAAAGATTTATAAGAAGATTCCTCGATCTCCTAAACATTTTCACACTTCTATTGGAATATCATGTCCTACTATTTTTCCACATTTCATTTCCTTGAAAGCTTCTCTAACTTTACTAAATATAATAAAAACAAAATTCTATTTTTGTTTGTATATAAGTAAAATCAATAGTATTTTCATATCCTTTGTTGAAATGTTTATCAAAATATCTCATCCACCTATTTTCAATATCTTGAAAAGACTTATGATATTCATTCTTAATACACCTCACTTAAACTGATCTTTACTCTCATATATCTTCTATACATATTTAACTATCAAAATCAATAAACTAAATTTTTCAATTAATATTATTTTTTCTTACATCTTCTTATATCACCAAGTTTTATACATTCTATTCTTATATATAAATTTTTATCCTTTTATTCTCATCTGACATCTTTTAGTCTTTAAAATAACATTAAAAAAGATTTTAAGCCAAGAAATTCCATGATCTCCTAAACATTTTCCACTTCTATTGGAATATTATCGTCCTACCGCTTTTCCACATTTCATTTTTTTAAAGCTTCACTAACTTCGTGATTTACTAATACAACGATAAAATGAAATTCTTAGGGTATTAAGGTTGCTTAAAATCAATCGTACTTTCAGATCCTTCATCGTTTATTAAAATACCTCATCCACCTATTTTCAATATCTTTTCTAAGAAAAGACTTTATTATTTTCATTCTTCTTAATACCCCTTACTAACTATGTCTACTTCTCTTATCTCTTTGGTTTAACTTATACATACATCTTTCACCTTCTTTGTATCTAATATATTGTATAAATCACTAAAAGTTTTTTTCAGATCATATATCGCTTAATCTCTACGCCATTTTATATCTTTCCCAATTCTCCGAAGTTTTACATCTAAGCCAAGTTTTATAACAACGCTTTTTTATTTCTTATCTTTTCTGACACTCGACTCCACCACCAACTATTCTTATTAAGATTTTTCTTTTGATTCAAGACATCTTTAAAGAACTCTTAATTTCACTGATATTTTTTCCACATAACGCTTTCCTTATGAACATTCCAAACTCTAATTTCTTGTAGCT
Source organism: Cymbidium sinense (assembly GCA_021442155.1). Taxonomy (NCBI): domain Eukaryota; kingdom Viridiplantae; phylum Streptophyta; class Magnoliopsida; order Asparagales; family Orchidaceae; genus Cymbidium; species Cymbidium sinense. The sequence continues at coordinate 124,552,782 of CM038224.1, read as the reverse complement.
TATTAAAATATTTTTATTTGTGTTCTTAAGTTGTCCCATCTAATCCTGTGACAACGATGTTTATTTTTTCTCTTACAACCTTTCATCTTAAAATCTAAAACTAATAGATGTTGGTACTTAAAATTTTACTTGGAATGACCTTTACAATCTTTACAATCTAAACGATCTATTTTTCTTATCAAAAATAATCAATCTGTGATCCATTTTATAAGTAATAATATGTTTCATCTCTTTTCTTAAATAAAGATAAGAACTATAAAAAATCATAAGCTAAAACAAAATCTAATATATCTACCTTCATTAGCACTCCAAATCCATAACCACCATGTACTTTTTAAAATCTTCTACCACTCTACCAACACGTTTAAATCTCCTCAATAAATATTTTTTCTTCAAGAGATCTTCAGATTAATCCCTCTAATTCATTCCAAAATTTTCTTGCTATCTCCAAACCTACTTTTGAGGAGATGTATTATATAACATTGATAATCTTAAGATCAACAATAATCTTTAAAGTTATAATTCTATCTCCACATCTATTAATACTTATAACATTATCCTTCAAACTTTATCTATAATCACACCTACACCATTTCTAGTTCGACTTTTACCCGAATACCAAAGTTTAAAACCTAAACTATCAATCTCGCCTTCTCACCAACCCATTTAGTTTTTTGAACACTTGAACATATAAAATATTTATCTTCTTAACTATAATATCTATTAATTCCATTAATTTTACCCGTAAGAGTACCATATTCCAAGATCCTAACATAATTCTAGTTTCATGGACAACTTTTGCCCGCATTCGTCCCATAATGTGGGAACCCTTGCTTATTTAACATCGTACTGACATGCGTACGGCTAGCACATTTTTTCATCAGATCTGTTTATACAAATATTGCCGCCTGTGGATTAACACACAATGATTTAAAGATTCATGTCGCGATTATTTCAATACAAATTTTACGTTGGCCGACTACCTAATGCAACCCTCCACTTTTTGCATCCGGACTTGGGATCGGCAATGGTAGTGTTGGAACAAATACTATTATGATGGAGGAAAAATATAACTTTTCTGATAATGCAAGGAATTTACTGTAGCGACCCAGGGCTGTTACATTTGTATAAATATTTTTTATAATAAGAATACTTGATGCTTGTGTAAGGTAACCCAGAGAATGAAAGCTCCTGTTGACCTGGGAATTGAGGAGGAATTGATGTATGTGATCGTATACATGTATTTGCCAGGATTTAATCTTTTAGCATTGTATGAAGAACCCATGCACACATAGATCAGATAAATCAAAAGAAACTCATGGGAGACATTATATTTTATTATGTGAAACCTTAGAAAGGGGAAAAAATAGAACATGGCATCCTCCCACAATTGGGGAATGTGTTAATACAATATAATAAATACAAGCTGTGAAGGATGGCTTTTATGATGAAAGTTAGAAAAGTCTTGTGGTATTGGAGTTGTCTTTCTAGAGATCATTGATAGTCTGTTTGATCATTTTACTTAAAAGAGAGGAAATCAGCGATCAAACAGTTTAGCATAAATATTAATACCAATATTAGGCATCAGAGTTGGACTGTTGGTAGTGATAGCAAGTAATGTCCAAGATGACAATCGATGATGTTGGCGGGTGTCGGCATGTAAGTTAACGACATGTATTAGCCTTATTAGCAATAGTGTCATTGTTATCGTGTAGAATATGATGACAAGAGAAGATGGTGAGTATTGATGTTGACAACGTACGTTGACATTATTAGTTATGATAGTGAACCAAGTCAATGGATGTTGGCATTATTGTTGGTAATGTGCAATAGTCTTGTTGAAGTTGGCAAGTGTTAATGTTAGTATCAACGTCATGTATTAGCTTTATTAGTGATGGAGTGCATTAACATTGTTGGTGATTGCTGGTGATGAAATTGGTGAGCATCAACATTGATTTTGATTTCTACTTTAGTGAATATTTTATCATGCAATATAAATCATGAGAGAAATGTAGATGCAAATCAGTGTTTCTTAAGCCACAGTTCATGGCATACTATTTGAAGTTAATGTAGTTAGCTGGATCATTAAGTCATTATTATTATTGATGATGAATGAAATTGATAACTTAGTAGATGCATGAAGAAATTCTACTGTGGCAGCAAACTAAAAGAGATCTTTTTTGTTTTTATATTCTGTCAATGCAAGCCTACCTTGGATTGCCTCCGTCTATTTCTCAAAGGAGACATGGGTTTAGTGAATTGAACTAAACGCAATTCATACTTTGGCTTTAGTTACAAGTGTAGATGTAGATGTTCAAATTTCTTTAGCAAGTTAAGTATCATTGCATTCATTTAGATGAAGTTTGGGTACTGGTGTTGGCGTGTTGTAAGAAGTGGTTTACATGTTAATAAGGTCCTTTAATCTGTTATGGGACTACTTAGTCCATGTATGATTTATAAACCAAAGTCCCATTTTAGCAGTGCTGATATTAAGATATGAATGATATAGCATGCTCTATGATGCATGAAATCTAGTCATAAGTTCTGTTGGATAGATGTCAAAGAGTTGTTTATTCTTTAGAGTTATCAAAACATTGGCTCCTCTAACTGTCTTTCTGGTGGTTCTGGTAAAATTATTGTTTTGAGATATTTGAGGTCCTCTGTTTGTGGTTAAACTACTAAGCATTCTAACTTGAGCTCAAATCTATTTCAAAATTTGACTTGTGCATGTAGGCAGCTACAGCACCCAGTGGTAATATATGTTAAAAGCTATTTTAATTTCCATTAAGTTTATTTAATTGAAATCGAGACTAATAAATTGTCTATGATCATTTTCTTGTAGCTCTGGAAGAAAATACTGGAACAGACAAATCACCAGAGCAGTTTCCTAATAGGTCTAGCTGCTTACCCTCATGCTATCTAGAGTTTATATTCAAAGCTTCAACATAAATACATATCTTTCAAGGTGAAAGTACAATATTAGTATTTGGGAATTATGTTCATGCAATCATGACTTTATTAGTGTGACAGATGACTCAGTCCTTTCTTGCAATATGAAAGTTAATCGGTTCTGTATGAGCCTATTTTTTATTATATATTTCTATGACTTGGTGTGATATTTTCTCTATTCAGCTTACTTTTGATTGGAGAAGTGATAAGGATACAATCAACGCCTGCAATGTAACTTTCTACCCTTCGTTAAGCATTATAAAAGTATATTTTCAAATGGTTTACTGCAATGGCCGTTTCATTTTGTTGAAGCAATCTATAACGGTCACATTTCTATCCATCCTAGTAAAGTATATCCTTTAGAGATGTTGCTCAAGTTGTCATCCTTTATTTTGTGTGTTTGACATTTTTGTTGTTCAATTGGTTGCTGCACCCATTTGGTAAGCGGAAGGAATTGAGTACAAATCTCAATAAAAGCGTTTAATGCCCAATGCCACTGTTCAAAGCCTATGAGAGATGTTTATATTTGACTGTAAGAGATATTTAGAAGAGAGGAATTGTGAAGAAGAGTGAGAGTGGGCAGGAGAGTACGGAGAAAGAGAACAATGTACACACACAGGGACCTCTTTGTGTTCATTCAATGGATATGGCTATACTTGGGGCACTTAGCTAGTGTTCTTAAGGGCAAAAATCCTTATTACTTTGGTATAAGGGATATTTATAGAATTGCATTGAGCAGGAGGACACGATTTGGCTGCTTAGTGTCAAGGGTCTTATGGTTTTCTTCACTCAACTGCTTCAATAGATTGCAAAAGACAGGTGTGTGAGACAAGTGGCCACATGGGCATGACTGATTGGCTGGCAGGTGGAGTGGTTTGCAAGCTGGCTACTATTACTGCAGTAGAGGGAGCAAGCATGGCCATTCCATTTCAATGTTTCAGAGGCTCCATGTAGGAGTGGCCACATATCAACTGTTGGGAGATCAATAGATATTGGTAGGTTGTGACCTATGAGGACTACCAGTGGGTTGTTTGTGCATGTTGGAAAAAGGTTGTCAAAAGAAGCCTTTCAGTATCATCTCATGGCAGTTCATTGATCTCTCTGGTGTCTCATCACTCCTCCTGTGTGCATGAAGAAGGAAGATAAATGGCAATTTGAGTTGTCTGCAACTCCAGAAATTGAAAGATTGAGAAGACAGATGATTAGAAATCACAGGAAAACTTGTAAGATTGAGTGGAGGATGAGAAATCACTAGAGGAAAAGTGGTTAGTTCATTTTTTTAATTATGCCTATTACTCTTAAATGGACGGCATATCTAAACTCGTAAGGATTCATTTAAGTCTCATTAACCATCTAATAGCCACTAATGGCCTATTAACCCAATACCAATTACTATAATTAATTATTATTAATACTATCAAAAAGCCTTTACAATAACTCTGATCAAACCTGATACATATGCTTGGAACAAGTTGCTCCTACTTGGAGGAACTAAGTTTTTCACATCCATCCTAATCTTTTGAAACGATTCATTTATATATGTAGGTATTTGTTATTGTTCTTGACATCCATCTCATTTCGGATTCAACTTCTGCAGGGGTTCAGGAAAGTGGATCCTGACAAATGGGAATTTGCTCATGAAGGCTTTCTCAGAGGTCAGAAACACTTGCTGATGACCATCAAAAGAAGACGACCGGCTACCCATCCTTCTCATCAGCAGCACGCTTCTGAGGCTTGTCTAGAGGTTGGAAAGTATGGACTTGATGGGGAAATCGATAGATTAAAACGTGACAAGAGCCTTTTAATGTCAGAGGTCATAAAGCTAAGGCAAGATCAACAGAACTCAAAAGTTCGCGTTCAAGCCATGGCTGAGAAGCTAAAAGGAATAGAGCAGAAACAACACCACATGATGGCATTCTTGGCAAGAGCAATGCAAAATCCCAGCTTCGTAGATCAGTTAGCTGAGCAGAAAGACAAGAGAAAGGAGCTTGAAGAAGCCATTTCAAAGAAGAGAAAACGCTACATCAACATTGTGCCTGCAAATGCTGATGCGAACAGAAGCCAACAACAAATTCAGGATCCTGAGTCCATATATAATCTTGAAGGAGATGAACAATCTGGATATGGCATTGCAGCGCTTGAGAATCTGGCCTTAGACGCTCAAGGATTGAATGAGATTCAAGAAGAGGATCAAAATGAAGAGCAGCAACCAGATGTTCAAGAAGGGGAGCTGAATGAAGAATTCTGGCAGCAGTTGTTCAATGAAATGATTTCAGATGAGCCAGGGGCAACAGATTTGGATTTGACGAAGACTCCATAGTAATGTCTAGACGTGTACTGATCTCCTCTTCTAAGTAGAGTGAAAATGCACCAATTTATCTCCTTCTGGTATGAAGCTATAGGTTTATATTGAGAACTTGAGCCTTTCTAAATAAATGTTTTATGGGTTAGTTAATTCTTGGCAGGGGTTCTGATGGCAGTGGATTTGAAATCATATGGACAGAGCCAATAATCATATCCTTTTATTAGCTAACTATTTTTATACGCAATAAGATTTGTGATTTGTTTTTTTAGCATCGTCGTGATCATAATCTCATTGGTTTTTTATCAGATAGCACCTTGAAGGGAGATGAACATAATTTGATCTTTGCAGAGCTACAGTTTGGCTTCTGGCAGCTTCTGATTCTCGTTGAAACAAAATGTCTGCTATTTTCATGGAGATCAGTATTCTCAAGCTGGTGATACTTTTGGCAGCAAGATTCATGATTTGTTTGTGGATGTTGAAGCTGGTTTCATGGAGGGCTAGTGGAGCTGATTCTTTCGATTGTGGCCCGTTATTTTTAAATTTATTGGTCTTAGTAGATATGAGGCTTATGAATTTTTAATCTCTTTAGTCAAATTGATCTACTTAATGAGCTATTATTTGTTAGACGTTATAATTTGATTCTTTTATGACAGTATAGTTATTGATTGAATCCTTATTTTTGATTCATCGGTGTTGCTTCTAGGCACATTCTTCATGCTTTCTGTTGATAAGCCGGGTTAATGGAAACCGTGTGTGAGTGCTATCTCTCTGTTGATGCATGTTTTCTGAGGAGTTGCAGTGGTTTGTCTTAAAACATTCTTAGAGAAGTTATCATCTTGATTTTCTTATAGACTAATGGTTGAGAATTTAGTCGAGCTCTCCCTTCAATGGCCCTTTTTTTATTAGGCATCCCATGATGAGAGGAAGGGATTGTTATCAAAGAATATTCTTAGATTTTTTTTTTTATAGGAAATCTCAAACCACCTTATTTGTTAACAAATAAGTTTGAAGGTTAAGTCAACTTGAGCTTCTTAGGTTAAAACTTTTTTGAGCTTTATTTGAACTTGATTTTATGTTTGTGAGTGTTTAATATTAATTTGAATTCATGCTTATTTGAGTTTTATTTGAGTTTGATTTATTTTGTGATTATAAAAGTTTAAATATATAGCTTATTTGAAAAAGTAAATAAGTTGAGCTAAGTTTATTGAGCTTAAAAAATAACTTTCATTGAACAAACTTCTAAAATGAGCTTAAAATCATCCAACAATGTATGCCCACAAGCATATATTCACATCATTCTGCATGTCTCATCACTCAATGTGAGTTGCAAGCTCGAGACCTAAATTTTAACATGAACAAGTCAAACTATGAAGTGAAGTGAGACTAAATAGTTAGAAAATTATAAGTTGTTGATTTTCATGCATGTGTCATATCAAGTCGAGTTTATAAGGTGAATTTGACGAGCTTCAGCATGCAAATCGAAGTTGAAATGTACTCGATGGTGTTGAAAATCAGTCGAAAAGACCTCCGATCGACGAACGGACTCCGTCATCGCATTCATAATGGCAAAATTGATCAGAATATGTATTTTGCATAATTCGACGATCGACTGATCAAGAAAGAGGGTTGTCGATTGACACATATATCGAGGTCGGAAAGTCGCGAAGATACTCAAATGACCTCCGTTCATGAAATTGATTGCGTTAGTGTCGAAACGTCGAAATCTATTAAATAAGACCGTCTGTGCTTAATTCAAACGAGTCTGCATGAATATCGAGCGAGCGAAAACAACGATATGGAAATTTGAACTGAAATTGATCTCGATTTTATGTCAACTTAAATCAAACGGTCTTCGATCGTGAAACGGACTGCGCCATTGCGTCTGGAACATCAGAGTAACCTAAAATTGACATATATTGTCTATGTGATGATGTCGGTGCGAAAATTCAAATTAGTGCAAATAAAAAAAATAAAAAAAATAAATCTATAAATCCCCCCTTAAAATCCTAAACTTAATTTTTCCTATTATCTTAAACCCTCGGCCGACAGCTCTCTCCCTCTCTCCCGTAAGCCCTCTCCCTCTCCTCTCTCTCTCTCTCTCTCTCTCTCTCTCTCTCTCTCTCTCCCCAGTTGTCCCTCGTTCCATTCTCTGCTACTGAGATTTCCTGTGACAACTTCGGCCAGAGAATCCTGTTCATCATTTAGCGAGCACTTTTCATCAAATGGCGTGGCACCAGATTGTGCTCATAGCTCCAGTGTGCCAGCGTGCCTGCACTCGTTAGCTCCTGTGCGCATGTGGTGCCCGCCGAGCGAGACCCATGCGCGGCGTCATCTCTTATGCGCCCATGCTGGCGATCTCTGAGCTCCCTTGATGCCCTCGCGCGTCAGCTCAAAGCTGTTGACCATAAGTACCCATACACGCCTTTCTTGGCTGGTGGAGAAATTTGTATTTGCTTGTTGGTGTATAAGTACTCGTACACGCCTTTCTTGGCGTAGCGGAGAAATATGTACTTGCTTGCATGTATATAAGTACATGTACACATCTTTCTTGACGTGTCGGGGAAATTTGTTTCAACAGGTACCTTAGAGCCTCATACATATCTTTCTTGGCATAGTGAGAAGGCGCATTCAGGTCGTTGTTTATATAACTCATACAAGCCTTTCTTGGCGTGGTGGGCAGGTCCAGCATACCCGAAGTAGCCCCTTATATGGGGACGATGCTGAGATGCTATTGTAATGCTATCAAATTTCTCACCAACAAGGGGTCCTACACAGCTTAACATAAAATCATATCACAAGATAAAATTGTTATTTAAACTAACATTGCAGGTGTATAAGTACACGTATACGTCTTTCTTGGTGTGGTGGGAAAATTTATTTCAGCGGGTACTTTAGAGCCTCATACATGTCTTTCTTGGCATGGTGGGAAGGCACATTTAGGTCGTGGTTTATATCACTTTCTTGGCGTGGTCAACATACCCGGTAGCCCTTACACGTGGATTATCGGATCTTTGTTGAAATCTTGTACTTACCGTAGCATAAACAAATTAATAAAAAATTAACTAAAAAGTTAAAATTGATTTGTTAAACTAACATTGCAAGTATTGAAGTACCCATACACATTTTTCTTAGCATGACGGAAAAATCTATGCATCATATAGGTACTTTAGAGACTCATACATATCTTTCTTGATATGGTGGGAGGACGCATTCGGGCGTGGTATTTACACCAATCATACAAATTTTTTTTGGCATGGTGGGCAGGCTAAGCCCCCATTGTAGCCCCCTTTGTGGGGACAATATCGGGAGGCTGTCGAAATGTTATTAAAATTTTATCTAAAAATTTATACTTGCAATGAAATTCAGTCAAAATAAATAATATTATACAAATTCCTTAGATTTAAATTAATGTTGAATCAAATTTAAGCGTAGATGACATTACGTTGAATTTTAAACTTAGTGTCAAGGATCTTTGTGGGTTGATTCGGTTGGGTCTTAGAGTGAGTCGGGTTAACAAAACCTAAAATCTAATGATGTTATTATAATATCTTCAACCTAATAAAATATCAGTAATTTTGTCATATAGGATCGATCTCATTATTAAATTAGTAGAGTCGACAAGATCTGAAATAGTGAAATAATAAACAACCCCAATAATGGTTTAAATGAAAATTTTAACCGAATGGGATACTTTTATCAAAATATGATTACAATTTTTAAGCAAATTAACTTAGATTGGATATCAATCTAACTGCAAAATTTAAATATTGAGCTACAAATGTCTAAGTGAAATTCAATCTTTAAAAAACTTAAAGTTAAAATTTAATTCACCTTTCGCAATTATTTATCGTAGGTGACAAATTAAGAAAATCCTAGCTCATAAAGGAGTCAGTCGGATCAACATCATGTTACTCTCAAACAATCTCTCTAACAAGGATGTGGCTCGTGTCCTTTTACATTGGAATGCTTACATGATGCGGTTATGACCAGTCATCGAGGGTGGTTGTCGAAATGGACTATCACAATCATTGCTTTATAGCTCTAGCTCGCTTTGAGTTATGAACTATAGGGTATACTTGATATGGTAAAAAACTCTCTGTTAGCTAAGGTAGACTTAAGTCTATCTCCTTAGACAAACATCACCCCGTGTCTACAAGAATATCTTGGACGATGCAACTTATGGCTGCTGACAATGATCATTCTGTCTGGTTGGGTCGACTACCTCCTCTGACTAAGTAGACTATGGACCGCGACAGCCCCGAATGACAGAACTATGGGATCTTGATCGAGTGCGTCACGTTCCCCCAACCATCCACTTTAAGTTAAATATAATGAATTTCATAAATCTAAATTTCAAAACTCCAAATGCTGCTACTATACGCTACGCATTAAGCGATCTAGCGATTAGCCTTAATCGAAAGTTCTCTCTCAGCATCGAGAGGGGTAATTAACTTTAGGTGCTTGCACCTATAGAAAACCTGTAACTAGATCTAAAGTCCTCACAAAATGAGAGAGAAATCTCTAGGTAGTGTCTTATCTACTATTCATCTATCTTCTGAAAATTTCACCAATACTTTAAATCACTCTCTTCATCAAGAGGTCGGTGGCGAATTTTCGGAGCCCACATAAGTTTTTTCAAGCAAATTTAACTAGTATGGTTAATAATGAATGTTAGTCAATAGAAGAGAGTAAATATTGATGTGAGATTAAAGGGTGAATATTTTAGATATATCAGGTCTATTATTCAAAGTGATGGTGAAATACATGGGGAGGGGGTTGTTATTTGTAGAATTCAAGTTGGATGGTTGAAGTGGAGGAATGTATTAGGCTTCTTGTGTGATAGAAAAGTACAACTTAAACTTAATGAAATTTTTTTTAAGATGGTTGTGAGACCTGCAATACTTTATGGTGTAGAATATTGGTCGGTAAATGTGAAGCATAAAATTAAGTGAAGTGTTGCACAGATGAGCTAGAATTCTCAGTGTATGAGTAGCTTTACTCTTGGAAATAAATAAATGAATATGTACGTGAAAAGGTTGGAGTATTTCTAATGATAAATAAGATTACTGAGAGTCATCTTAAATGATTTGGTCACATCAAACCACTATAGGGAAACTATTTATTTTAGATGGATTAATCTATCGGTAATCAATAGCAAATTAGTGATAATAAGCTTTTCCGATGGATTTCTGATGGATGGTAGTCAGACGGTAAAATCCTGGTTAGAAATATTTTTTGACGGACTGAAAAGCCAATGTAAAATGAATTCCATCAGATATCTGACAGATTGTCAGCCAAAAATGTTATCAGGAAGAACTGGCAGAAATACCGGCTAAAAATTCTGCTGGAACAATACACTGCCAGAAAATTTCAACCGATTAGTTTCTAGCACCTTGCCGGCAGATAGTCCCACTGAAATGTTTCGGCGGAGGTGATCCGTCGGAAATTGCATAGTCGGAAAATTACAAGCAGTTGTTAGTTTGTCGACACATTATATCGAGATTATCGATGGAAAATCCATCAACAGTCCACCGGAAACCTGTACTAAATGAAAAAAAAAATCAATGCTTAGTTCATGCTCTAATTTTTTACACATGAAGAAGATTCACAATTAACTACTCCCAAGAATACACTTAGCATCTACATATGACTAACAAATAGTTAATCCCAACATTTATTCATAAGTTTCAATATTTTAAAAACTATTAAAATGAACTATTAGTTTCAAAACATTTAAATGATACAATTTAAAATATGAAAAAATGAACAAATTATTTACATATGCAAATAAAGTAGAAATGAGGCCTACTCCTCATCAGTCTTCTCATCATCATGCTCATCCTCATCATCCATCTCCACCATTGGCTCCTTTCCATTACAACTATCCTTGTGCATCTTTTTCATTCTCGCCTCCATTTTAGTCGTTCGGGCATCCATCTATGCAGTCATCCTAGCTTCCATCTCCTCGGCCATCACAACAACTCGCCTCAGAATAATCTTGTCCTCATTCAAAAGAACGAATGGTGTGCATCATATGCTACTCCTTGTGAGCCTAGGCCATAAATCCATCCCTTCTTCATCCTTTCAACATCCTCCTTCTATATATTATATTTTAACTACTCAGGCTGCTCATTAGAATTGCCTGCACCAGCAGAGACCTGACTAACATCTTTTAGCCGCATGTGAACGTCTTATGAGTAATTAGAATGTAAATTGATTATAATAGATTTTTAACTCAACTATAATTTAGAAAAAAAATTAATATTAACTTACGTAAAATCTCCGTGAATGAATATCAACTCACTGTTGGTCAATTCGATACTGATGTGTTTTGTTATGCAATTCAACAACAATACACTCTCGGCCAAAAACTTTAGCCTATAAATAATATAATGAAATTCATTAATCGTAATTATAGGTTCAATTAAAAAAACTAACAAATGGCTTACCATCCTCTGTCGATACTCGGTGTGCAGTACTGAACCTTCAGTGTGCAGAAAGGTGCCCATGCCCTCATAGAAGTGCAATTCTGCTTCGTGTGCTCCCTCTTGCAAACATAATCTAGGGAGGCTCATACTCTATAGAGTTCAACCCAAACATTCTCTTCAATCCAAAGAGGCCTTCTCCCAAACTTACGTATGTCAATGAACATATCACGAAGGCGAGTAGCCCCTCTTGACTCGAAGCTTCTTCTGATCTTCTGGTTGTGTTCTGACAACTAGCTGAAATCCTTCTGTAACATCAAACAAATAAATATTAATTAGTAATTCTTTAAGATCAACTAATATATTAAAATATTTGTAAATATTTTAGGTAATACCTCAAACTCATTAAATCACACGTCCCGAACCTCAATTAGGACTTTCTTCTATAACACATATGGAGCATTGTACTCGCTCTTTATAATGTCTATGATTTTATGAATAAATTTTCTTGATAAATTGAACCTGAAAATTATAATTCATATTAAAAATATAATATGCCGAAAGTATAATTTGAAAAAATTGCTTATGTGTCACCCTTCAATTCAATAAAAATATGTGTCATCGATGGCTCAGTGGTCGTAGAAGTACCAGGCTGATCAGGATGTGAATGTTAAAATCTGGGCTCTGTAAAATATGTGGATGGCTGATATGGGTAGAATGGAGTAGTAATTGTAGACTCTGAAGAATGGTAGGCACGTGTACTGGCTACTTGTGGTGAATAAATTTCTATAAGGAAGTCGCCTTTCAAATCTACTGGGAGAAAAGAAAGAGGAACTCTTATAAAAATTCGTTTTAGTAAAACGCCACGCAGATCCGCAGATGTACTTATTCAGGTGATCGGATACGTCATCAATGTATAGTGTACTATCTCGAAAGACAGAAGTCACTATACTTTAATAGAACCAATCACCTTAATAAGGACTCCTAAGGACGATGGGTATGCATATGTACCAGAGATTCTTCCCCTACTTTACATAAAAAAATAAAACATGATTTATTTTAAACCGGGTTCGTTAAGTTCCCTACAAGGGCAAACCCCCATAGTTAATTATATCATAAGAGACAGGGTCCCTTAGGAAAACTCTCGATTAAGGTAAATAATTGTTGTCTCTGAAGATTTCAATAAGGAAGGACTATTAATCGATTGGTTTGTGTTTGAAGATCAAATGAGATTGATCAAAAGAGGGAGTTATTATCGAAGCTAAAATGGAAAATAAGTATAAGATGTCGCGATGCTAGGAAACCTAATGAGCATCTCAAATTATCCTAAAATTGGGCTTTATATTTTGGAAATTAATTTAGTTTGTTTGAGTTGTATTTTTCATTATAAATTTAGGACTTAATATTCCTTAACATAAGATTAAGGAAATGCCTAAGAGGTGAAGAACTATGGTTATGGCCCACAAAGGGGAAAAATAACTTCAGAACCTAAATCTAGGGAGCTTCGGCGAAGGCCGAAAATACAACCTAAATCTAAGGTGAAAATGGGTAATTGGTTTGTCTCCACAAGAGAGGACAAACCACCCAACAGCTTGGACTTACAACTGCCTAGGGGTGGCCGCCAACTAACTCTTTCTACGATTTTAAATACATGCATGTAAGTCTTTATGCTTATGCACATAGCTATGCTATTTTTATTTAGAAATAGATTAAGTCCTTAAACTCACTCCCTAAAGAGACTAGATCATGTAAAGGGACATGCTTCAAATGATCTAAATCTAATGCATTTCAAATATTATTTTATTTTTATTTTTGGACAATTATTTTTGACTCAGGCTAATAGGATTTTTATGACTAATGCATGAGAAATTAGATTATTGGTCAAAATCAGAGAGAATTTTAGGAGGTGAGTTTCCACCATAGCCCTCAAAGGTCAAGCTGAGTTCTCTGGCAAAGGTGGAAGCCCTCCAATCAAGAGTGAAATAAGATGCATTTGGGCATGATATTATAAAAAAGAGCTCATCCAGCTAAGGGATTGCTAAATCTTTTATCTTAATTTTAATCCTAAGCTTTAGGCGAGGTTATGAGTTGTTTAATTTTAACTCAAGTTGTTAAGTTGGGTAAAATATTTATTTTTTTCTAAGGAGCCTAATACACATCCAGGTCATATATAAAGTAAGGAAGAAACTAGGAAAAGCATGTCACTTAATGCAAAAGCTAAACAAATCAATAATCAATTTATAATGCTAATCGCAAAAAGAATAAATTATCGCTTGTGGTTGGGCACCACCGCACAAATCTGAAAATATCAAATGTGGGTAGCCGAGCTCTACCCTTATACAACTCGGATTACAAATGAATTAAATTACAATTTAAGCAAAGGAATTCATTGTTATGGGGGGTCTTCAAGCTTTATTCTTCTTTCTTCTTCTTTTCTTTTCTTCTTCTTTTGGTTCCTCCTATGGAAGGTTGGATGGTGGATACTCCAAGGCTTCACATAGTGCATAAGATGGGATCTTATGACCAATGTTTTTCCTAATCCGCATAACAATTCATTCCAAAATCCTAATTATACAAATTTTTACATGAAAAAGGAAAATAGAAATCTAACTAACACCTGCAAAATAAAGGTTAGTTAAATCACACCAAACAAATCCCAAGCATATATGTTGGACTTATCTCCTCACACATGGGTGACTAAGTCCGCCTGGTGTATGGATTATGCAAAGGGGTATAAGCACCTGCAAGCAAGAAGTATTTATATTTTTATTTCTGATAGCGCTGCTTAAGCACAATCCCCTGCAGAAAAGAATAGTTAGACTAAGCACGTCCTACCATTCATTTTATGAGCATACACCCTAACATCCAGTCTAAAATATTCATTACAAAATAAAACATAATATCAAACCATGCACCGACCTAATCTAAGGCTAAAAGTGGTGACTTAGGCTAATGTGTGTATTTTAAAGGTATGTGTGGTATGCTTAGCTAGGACTTTAGGTTTAAATTTTCTAAGTGTGAATGACTTGTTCAACTTAGAGGAGAGTTTCATTTAAGTTGTTTAAGTATTTTGGATTATTTTTATTTCATGTTTTAATTTGATTTAAGTGAAACCTACAATTAATTACTAAGTTATGAATTGAGGGAAAGAGAAGAGAACTTCTCTTTCCTTCCCTAATCCTTAAGTAATTTCTAAGGTAAATTCACATTTTAATTTCATTTAGGTGAATGTTTTGATTAAATCTTTTAATCAATCCTAAGTTTAGATGAACTCTAAATAAATCTATTCAAAAAGAAAGACGTATTAAGATTAAATAAAATGAATCAAAATTCATATAACACATATTACTTTAATTCTTTCCCAACATATATAACATGCATATGGATGGACCCTAAGCATATCTATACATGCAAATGAGAGTAGTTAACACACTTTATGATGCATGCTAAGTAATCCATTTAAGAAAATTTAGAAGTTAAACATGCATGATTTTCTTAAGTAGAAAAGATTTTTCTTATCAAAAATTCACATACATGCATGAAAGTAAGAAAGGCATAAGTGAGTACAGCGTCATTATTAACCAGAGGTGTAAGGTACAAGACCTACTTAGAGCTACTTAAAGCCTCGCAACCTCGGGATTGTCCAGACTAATATACCACTTTCCTTAAATACAAACATGCATGTAAAAGAAATGAAATGGAAAGGGAAGATGCAAAAGTTATTTCATAGTTTCATTTTTGTTTATGCAATTTATTCATGCAAGTATAGGCAATCCTTCTTAGATGACGGCATAGGGATGAATATGGTATAGAATTAAGTAACTGTGGATTATTTTCAAATGAACCCTACATCTTACTAACTCCTATTCAAAATTATGCTAACATAAGAAAGGAAGGAAAGGCTACACTAAACATTACTTTATAATCCATCACATGCAAGCTTATAATTAAAGTATAAGAATAAAATACTTTCAAATTTGATGTTTCATTTATAAGTTTTGAAATATTTTGGATTTAGTAGTGATAATAGTCACTCATATTTTAGTTTAGCCAATACATGCACATTTGACATAAAGTAAACAATTTTTATTTTGAAATTTTGAAAACATGAAATTATGAATGCATGAATCACATGATGTACAACTTAGCATGTTGGGAAAGATCTAAAGCAATGAAATCATATGAACAAACTCACTTTACTTAAATCCTAAAGACATTCTTAAAGAATAAGAAAATTTAGAATAAATCAAAGTAAATTTCAAAATGATTTTTGTTTAATTTGAAGTTTGATTTAATTTTGAAAAGGTGAGATGAGTTTGTTGTTCCTAACCCATTCTCACATGTGTTTTGTATTTTTTATTTAATTTTTAGATAATTAAATCCATTTTTAAACATTGATTAAATTAAGATATGAATTAAATGGCTTAATTAACCCTTACCTACACCACCTTAGAAAAATTAACTAAGTAATTATGAGCCAATGAGATGACATAAAACCCATAAGATATTTAAATTTGCAATGCACCTAATAATGAAAAGACTTATGCAATTTGGCTCACAATTAAAAGTTAATTAAGCTAAAGGGTTTTAGCTTAAGTATTTTTAAAACACCCTTTCAAACTTCTGAAAGGGGTTTTAATTTTCTTGATTGAACTTAGGCTATTAAACACCTAAGCATCTACCCAAGGTAGATTAATTAAGTTCTGAAACTTTTTAGAAATTTTAAAAATTGTTTGAAGGGATAATTAATGAGTTAACCCTTAATTAAGAGGGGATTAAGGAGAGAAAAGGGGGTTAAGGGAATAGCTTAGGGGAAATGCCCCAAAATTATTCCATAAAATCCCTCCTCACTGGATCTTACCTTAATCATAGGAAAAATCCACTAATTACACCTTAATTACCCTTAATTACATGAAAGGGGTAATTAGGGAATGAAATAGAAATTTCCCCCATTAAGCCCTCAATAAATCTCAAGAAAATTAGGAGAGGCAGAAGTTATCCCCTAGAATGAACCCTAGAAATTTAAGATTAATTGACGACTTAATGAAGGAGTAATTAGCTAATTAAGATTCCCAAAGAAACCCAAATTCAAAGAAAAGGGGAATTCAAAATCCATTGAAAATATTTTTAAAATATTCTAGATAAAATTATCTTTCCATAGCATTTTTGCTTATATTTTTCTAATTTTTCTATCAAGTGTATGAATTTTTGAAGTTATAGAGATTAATTAGGAATTAATTAGGTAAATAACTAATCCCTGATTAATCTCAACCCACGGCGCGACGCATGGTGGTGGCGATCAGCACGCTTTACATGCGTCGCGCCGTAAGCCACCAACTTAAATGTCAAATCGATAAGGCGGCTGGCGGTGCATGCACTTTTGATCTCTACTGTCTGATCAAAGATCGAACGGCCAGAGATCTCCTCGCGGTTTATAAAATGGATAATAGGTTTCTAAAACGTGGGAATAATCTCGGACGTCCATGCAAAATGTGCGGATGGATGGCTAGAGATTCATCCCTGCCAAAGCTCAAGAAGAATGAGATTCGTCCACCTTCTAGGCTTTGATTCGAGCTCAATTGAGCTCGGATTAGGTTAAAAATTTATCCCACACCTTCATCATGCAATTACCAATACATCCAACAACTAAGATCCTATGAAATTAAAGTTCACTTCACAAAGGACCAACACCTATGAGAATTAAGCTCGAAAAATCACTAACCTCGTGGAGGTGATCACTGGCACTCGATTCTCTTGGAGGAGCTTTGTCTGGTTGAGATGAAGCTTTGTTGAAGTTTTGAGCACTTGAGGTTGAGTGTAGAGCTCTATGGACCAACACCCTTGCAGCTTTGATCCAATTCACCTCCTCCTTGTTGTGGGAACTTCAATAAGAGCTTGGGCAAGTTCGACTTGACCCTCTGATGAAGTGTGCAAGAGGAATTGGATTAAGATCAAGTGTGGATGAAGTTGGCTAATCACTCCACCTCCCCTATTTTGCACTGCAAAAAACCAAGAATGAGGGAATTCAAATCCTGAGACCTTGGGAAAGTTCTCACGATCAAGTTCAGTTCCAATTGAGTGTGAGTGAAGTTAAATTTCATTGAATTATGGGGAGTATATCTCTCTATGAAAATCAGACGACCGAGCATAAGCTTATCATTTTGATCCAATTGACCATATGGAGTGAGCTGTTTAGGCTGCTAGATCGTTGTACATGGTCGATTTGGCTAGAGGAGTGGAATGCCAACTTCCCATGTGCTAAAATTGAGCTTAGGGGGGAGTTTGAGAATTGAATTTCAGGCCATGTGGTCGGGTTTGGTCCATGGATCAAATGAGCTAACCCAAACCCATTGGGTTGGGTGCACCACTCATCATTAAGTCCCTTGAGCTTTTAGGAAAGTCTGAAGTGATTGTGAAGAGGGTATGACCAAAATACCTATGGGCTAGGCCAAAATTTGTTCTATGGCCTAGGGGTAAAATAGTCATTTTACTATTTTTTCAATTTGGGTATGTTTGGTATGTTGAGAAAATAGGTTTGGCCAAGTTTCATTAGATTTGGAATTCATTTGAAAGGGTTTGGCTCATGTTGACCCATTTAGGTCAAAAGGGGTCAACTTGGGTCAAGTTGACCAATTGGTCAAATTGGGTCAAACCAAGGGATGGGTCAAGTTCATATGACCATTTGAAATATTTTGGTGCCTTTGGTTTAGTTCAATTTGGATTAAATTTGGTTTTGGCTCATATGACTCATTTAGGTCAAATGGGTCAAGTTGACCCATTTGACCTATTTGAGGTAGGTCAAGGGTAGGTTTAGGTTTGGCTAGTCATATGAATTGGATTGGTATCTTTGTTTCCAATCAATTTGGGTTAAGTTCAATTTTGGTTCAACATGACCCCTTTAGGTCATGTTGGGTCTAAGGTCAATTGGGCTAGGTTGGGTCTAGTTGGCCAATTGAGGCTTTGATCAAGTTCCACAAGTGATTTGGAATGGACTTGATCCATTGGTTCCAATCAACTTGGCTTAGATAAAGTTTTGACACATTTTAGCCCTTTAGGTCAAAATGGGTCAACTTGGGTCAAGTGGGCCAATTGGGCTAGGGTAGACTCAAATGTTGACTTGGTCAAGTTCAAACATAGGTCATGAGTGAACTTAGATCAATGGTTTCAATTAATTTGGCCTATGGTGAATTTTGGTTATGTTAGGTTTCATTTTAGGTTAAGTGTTGACTTGGTCAACCCATAGGTTTGACTTGGTTTGACCCAATTTGATTGATTGATCATCCCATGATGATTGTTGATCGTGATGGGAGGCAAGTATGAGTTTGGTTTAATCTAATTTGGTTAGGATCAAAAGTTGGCTCGTAAGGGTATTTTAGGTCACTTTGGGTCAAGTGAGCCTAAGTGGGTCAAATGGCTTGGTCAAAACTTGATTTGAAGTTGATTGATCTTGCACATGGACTTATGATTGAAATTAAATCCATTTACAAGAGGTTTAAAGTCAAATGGATTTTGATCCATTTGAAAATTTCATATTCAAAGGAAGAATATGAAAGGGTCTTGGGTTTGATTTTTCATTTGGGTTTTGATTGTTTGATTGAAGTTTAGATTTATATATGAGCTCATGATTGTAGGTTTGATTGAACCATGAGAGAAAATCAAGGGTTTGGCTTGATTTGAAATTGATTTGGCTAAGTTCAAGATTTTGGCTTGAAAGGCTTAGATTTGATTTTGAGTTGATTTGAATTTGATTTTTGGAATTTGTTTTGATTGTTTGAATTTATATTTTATTTATATATGTGAATATAAATGAGAATATAAATTTATCATGAGAAAATTTCAAGGATTTGAAAGAGTTTAATCATGATTTGGGATAAATCCATTAAAGAGAATTTAAAGGATTTAAGGAAATTTTAATTTGAAATTTAATTTTTTGGATTTGATTTGATTGATTTATATTTATATTTTATTTATATATGAGAATATAAATTGATTTTGAGAAAATCTCATGAGTTTGAGATGGTTTGATCAAAGTTTAGATTAAATCCATTAATGAAAAATTAAGAGATTTAAGGAAATTTCAAGGATTTTAAATTTGTAATTTAATTTTTGACTTTGATTGGATTGATTTATATTTATATTTCATTTATATATGAGAATATAAATAAGAATATAAATGAGAATATAAATAATTTTTGAGAAAATACCAAGGGTTTGAAGTGATTTGATCAAGGTTTAGGATTGATTTTGGCTAAGTCCTTTAATGAAAAATTAAAGGGACTTAAGAAAATTTCATGAATTGATTTAGAATTTTGAATTTGATTTGATGGGTTTGAATTTATATTTTATTTATAAATGTGAATATAAATGAGAATATAAATTGATTAAGAGAAAATCTTAAAAGTTTGAATAGGTTTTAATCATAATTTTGGCTAAGTCCTTAAGAAAGGGTTAAGGACTTAGAAAATTTGAACTTAGGAATTTTTTATGGATTTTGATCATGGGTTTCAATCATAGTTTTCAATCAAAGATTTCAATCATGGAATTGAATTGAGTTTGGAGAAAATCAAATAGAATTGATTTGGAGTTTGACTTGAAGGAGGAAAGTGAGGAAGGGTTTAAGCTAAAGGGTAGGAAATTTTCCTAATATCCTTAAGACATAACCTATTCCTATGGCTAACTCTTCTAAGTCTTCTAGGGCTAGGGGAGTGTCCACCTAATCACTAGATGTATCCTAAGACTAAGGAACTCTTAAAGTCTAAGAGAAATCCTAAGCCTAAGATAGAGGTGTTGAGAGCTCATTCTAAAAATGAGGTCAACACTACTCTAGAAGTGTGAGGTGGTGAAATCAAAATGGAGGTTGAGATAGTGACTGTGGCGGTAGCCTGAATAGTGGGTCGACTCACACCATTCTTTTTTCACCTAAAAATGCTCGTAAATGAGCATCGTGGAACATCATCACCACCACTTAATGCCATCTGTAAGAACTAAAAAGTAAAATGATTAGATCAATCATAAATAAAATTATTTAAAGAGCTTAACAGAAAAAGTATAAAATTATAACAAGAATTGCACATTTAATCTGCTGTGAACAAAAAGGACATGTAACAATTATGTAAAAGAAGCATGCAAAAATTGAATACAGAAAGAGAATTGCATTATGCAGGTATATGTAGGTACAGTATATAGAAAAATATATAAAAGTGGACATGTACACTAATTGAGACAAAATTAATTTGTAGTTAAAGTATCTAAAAAAATAATATGTATCTCTAGATTATTATTTTTAAGGAATATCTATAAGAAAAAAATGTGCAAATATCTTTAACATAAGTGTGAGGTCTTTCACTCAGATGAATTAGTAGAAGTTGATTTCATAGTGTCATTTTCATCGTCATCTTTATTGCTCTCATCTTTAGACTAAATAACTTCCTCATAATCAACATTAGTATTAATCAAGCTCACATCTGCTTCTACATCATCAACTGGAAGTTCAAAACATGTCATCTCATTCTCTTGATGAGAAACTTTAATGGTATTTTAAACTTTCACTCTTCCTCCATATTTGATTTTAACTACCACAACACATTCCATTTTCTCTTTTATTCTTTCTAGATATCTTAGGTAATATACTTGTGTGGCTTGATGTGCAAGAATAAATGGATCATAGTTAGCATATTTTTGTGTCAATTTTACCTTAGTGATCACATATAACTTATGCATTCTTATTGCTCTATTACACACAAGATCAAATCAATCACAATTGAATAGAACATCATTCCTCTTATTTGATCCAAGATATTGTACATGTACAGCTTCTTGTAGAACTCCATAATAGTCAATCTCATCATCTGAATGCACATTTCTTCGATTACAAACACCAGAGTTATATGTTTTCTTTTCTTCAGACCAAAAATTTGTGTGGTATTTATAATCATTGACATCATAAATTTGTCATGTATTTATGATTCACTTTGGACCCCAAGCTAGGCCGTGAAGGTCCTGATTCTGCACTCTGTTTCTCCAATCATTAACTTAACACATTCAAAAAAAGAGATTAAGATGTGCAATTAACATAGAAAATATGTTAAAATGTTAGTGTTGATTGCTCACATGTAATTTAAATCATGTTGAGAATTTATTTTTGACTTTCTTATTAATAGTAGCAGCGTTAGCCAAGTTTAATGAGTTCACAAATAACATGAATTTAAAAACCATATTGACATAATTAGGCAAGTAATATATTTGATTAAAAATCAAAATGATATATTATGTCATTGATATGCTTATTCAAGAAAAGATTGAACCTCATCGTAGTTTATCAAAATAGTAATTATAGCTGCCCTAAGCTTCTTATCATTCAGATATCATGTGTTTCTACCCAATGCTTTTCTAGATGGTTGGAAAGTAGATATCACATTTGTGAAGATTCAACACCGTCGGTATTATCTGAACATGCATGTGACTCAAAATAGCATAAGTAAAAATTTATAGTCTCATGAGCTAGTAAGCTTCACACATATAGAGCCTTTGACGTGTGTTTTATTCTTTATAGTTCTTTTTAGTTTATTCAAGAATCTGCATGAATTTTATTAAATAAGTTAGCCTAAATTGAATTTTAATTAGTTTTAATACTACCAATAAATAAGTAGGTACATCACAAATGGGTGCATTCAGCGATATTGCATTAGCCCTCCACTTTAGCTTCCACATTTAATCAAGCTGAAGATAGTTTCTTAAAAAAGAGACAAAGTTTGATCAAAGGATTCAATATTAGCTATGGTAAAGTACTAAATGCAACTATAAGTAAGCATTGTAGAAAAATATGGCAATTATGGCTCTTCATTCCATATAATTTTCTCATTCTCAAATTAATATATTTGCTTAAGTTGGATGCATACTCATATGATAACTTTAATAATTATACCCACTAATAATTTTTTTTTTTTGTTCTAATGTGAGGTAGTATTTAGATTTAAGCTTTTGAAATATACCAATTGTAGTCTCTCTCAGCTCTGACTCTCTTCTACAATAATATTCCTTCAAGTCCAATCATATGAGTCAAATTTAAATCTGCTTTAAATCAAGTCAAACCAATTGAACCAAAACATCCCAAATTATCATTTGAACATGACCCAACCCTTGGTTTGACCCAATTTGACTCATTGGTCAACCTAGCCCAAGTTGACCCAATTTGACATACATGGGTCAAATTGAGCCGGATATAGCTAAACCAACTCCAAACCCAACCAAACTTGGTATGACCCATATTTGGCTCACCATGGGTCAGCCCAAATCAAACCCAAGCCACCTTGAACCCTTAGCCCAAAACCCATTGGGTTAACCCCTCCAAATGAGACAAAATTCTCATTTAGATGGTCAAATCCACTATCCTCCCCTTGGCAGCCACCCTAAGCTCAAATGGGATATGAGGACCACTGGCTCACAAGACCCAAAGCTGATTGGGTCAGCCATGAGCCAAGTGGAGGTGAGCTAACCCAAATTACCCCATTAGAACACTTGGAGGAGGTGGTACACTCCACCTCAGCCCCTACCAGCCCACTCCTTACCTTCAGCCAACTAAGGCGCACCACCTCAACACCTCCCTATCATCCGTGATCGCCTGTGCCGGTCGGACGCCTACCAAAGGCTGAATCAATCCGAGCCATTGGATCAATCGGGGAGGAGAGTATACTCCTCTCCATCTCATTTCAAATGCACACAGAGCTTCAATGAGTTGAGATGAGCTTACACATAGCTTTCCTAAGTTCTTTTGAGCTTCCCATCACCAGGGAGATTGAAATCGAGCAAAATAAAGCCTCATTTCCATCCAACTCCTCCTAAACTCCACTAAATCCAAATTAACTTCATCCACACCTTTCCCAAGCTCTAACGAGCAAAATGAATTGATTCCCGGTCGATTCAAGTATAAGAGACCATCCCTAGACCAACTATGATGGTGCTTGGTCCACAGAGCCATCGACAGGGAGGCAAGTCGTGAGCTTCACAATAGGGCATTGTCTCTTCAAGATGAAGCTATCTCAGTCGTTGGACCACCGGTCTTGAGCTTCAACGAGAAAAACTTTGACAAACCACAAAAATTCCAATAGTAGTTGGCATTTTATGATGGATTTTGTCATTTTGTGCATTTTCCATCATAGAATCTCCTTAGATCTATCCCTAGAATATTTTGGAATCGATCCCAATGCCTCACGAGCTCTGACGAGCTCGGATTGAGCGGAGGAGGGTGAACAGTGTCTGTCTTCCGTCGTTCGGGGGACGAAGGATCATCTTCCTTTCATTTCACGTGATTGGAATGGACGACCGTGTTTAATTCAATTTTATTCCTTAAGAACTGTAGGATTAATCCCCCCCCCCCGATCTAAGATCGGACGGTGGGGACGAAAGCGCGTTCCCCTCCATTGACTCAGCGTGTCGCGTCAGACGGTTTAAGTAACCAATCCTGCGACACCACATGGAAAGTGTCGCTGCGTAAGTTCCCGCATGGCGCCGATGAGATTAGGGATTAATTAGTTTTAAAAATATGTTTAATTGTATAGAACTTCATAAAATCATAACTAATTATAGAAAAATCTGAAAAAAATATAAGTAGACCTATTTTGGAAAGGGTAAACAAAGAAAATTTTAATAAAAATAATTTCATTAAGTTTTAAATAGTGCACAAAGCTTAATTTGGGTTTGAATGTTTTTCTAATTACTTTAATTAAGCCCTAATTACTTGGTCAATTGATTTCAAACTTAAGATGTTGATTCAATGGGATGTCCTATGCCTCCCATAATTTTGTTAGGATTTATTGGCTTGGTAATTAGTATAATTTGAAATACAAACTTTAATTACTCTCTTAAGCAATTTAATAATCATTAAAATTATTAAAATAGTAAAATTTTAGTAATTAATGACTATTAATCACTGATTAACAATGGAATGAGGAGGGGAGATGATTAGGACCTCTCTTCTAATTGTTTTCCCAAATTTATTCCATTAAAGAGGGTAATTAACCCAAAATTAAATTAAGGAGTGATCAAGTAAATAATTAAGAAATTAAATCAAATTAAAATAATAATTAGATCAAATGATCTAATTTAAATTTGTGGGTTTCTCTTTATGCGTTTAATAACATAAAGACCCTTAAAAAAATTATGATTGACCCGTGGGTGTGGGAAAATCATATAAGTACTTAATTAAATTCTTTAATTCAATTAATATTTAATTATAAGCCTCAATCCATTAGGTTCCTAAGTGCATTGCTATTTTAATTTCTCATTTGCATACCATTGGAGGCTTATGGTTAAATGATTAGTTAAATTAAAGAAGCATAGAAAATGGATATTAAATAATTTGCTTAATGATTCAAACTTAATTAATTCATATAACTCACTTGATTACTTATCTTTAAACACATTAAATCATCAACATAGGATGGGGTAAAAATAGCAAATGAATTTCTCCTCTTTAAGTTTATTAATCCAAATCTAAAATCAAATTCAATCAGAAGCTTTGGTTTTTCTTAAATAATATTATTTAGTGTGATTGTCCTTAGGGATTAATGCAGTTGAATGAATTATGTGAAAGTTGTTCAACTACTCCTTTTCAATCATCATAAATAATTAAATATTATATGCCATTTAATATCATGCATTCATGTCTTTCAAATCAAATAATCAAACAAAATTTATTTATGTGTAAGTTGCATGTGTTGGATTAATCTTATTATATGTGTGGCTATTATCACTAATAAATCTCAAAATTATTTTTAAAGTTATAAATTGCTAATGAAGATTTGGAGTGATATTAGCTATGGATGTGTGTGTGTATATATATATATATATATATATATATATGAGATTTGCATGTTTTATAGCCTAAGCATATTAAAGTGTTACTTCCTTTCCTATGTTTATGCATATGTTTACATGTGTTTGAATGTTAGTAAGTATATAGTCTAGACATCCTGGGAATATGAGGCTTTAAGTAGCCCCATGGAGGTCATAGATTACCTCACTTCCCTGGTTTAACAATGACATGTACTTACTTAATTTCATTCATATGTGTGTATGTGTTAGAATTTGGATAAAACTTTACTTTACATGTGTAAATAATTCAACTAAAATATAATCTTTTGCATGATTTTCATTCTTATAGTTGTGTGTGCATTCATATGTATTTAAGATAGTAAGCATATAGTCTGGACATCTAGGGAATACGAGGCTTTAAGTAGCTCCACATGGAGGTCATTGATTATCTCACTTCCCTGGTTTAAATGGCACGTACTTGCTTAAAAATTCTATACATGTGTGTGCATATTTGATTAAAGAATGAAGATCCCTCCTTTCTACCAAAACATATGCATCCATAATCATTTAAGTGTGCCAAAAATATATTGCATATATAGGTATATTAAGTCTTAAATCATATGCACATTATTGATGATAAAAATGAATGGTGCAACATGTTCTATGTGATGGCAATTCAACTACATTAGTCTTAAGATGTCTTTCATGTTGAATAGGATTCTTTAAGATCAACCTAAACTTAGGATCAATAAAATATTTAATAAATTATTCACTAAAAGAAATTAAATCATAATAATATACCTTTAGAAAATAACTTAAGATAGGAATGAAAGAAGTTAAGCCTCTTTCTTCTCTTTATAATACTTAGATGCTAAGTAAATATCAAGTAAAATCAAAGAAAATACAAATTAAAATCCACTAATCTCCTAAATAACTTAAAATAATAATAATCCCTCATATTTAAATTAAATAATTTTTGATATTAGATGATCATGATCCTAAAGCTTAGCTAAGACATACCACACTTAGCCTAAGCACACACATTAGAATGCTAAGTCACCACTTCTAGCTTTAGGTTAGGATGGTGTATGTAATGATGTTGTGTTTTAATTTGTGATGTAATATTTTAGACTGGATATTAGAATTGTGAAGCGTAGACTAGATGTTAGGCCGTTCTTAGCCTAATATTATTTTCTATAAGAGACTATATTAATGAGGCTGCTAAAAATAAATATAAATATCTTTACTTGCAGGTTGCTTAGCACAGCATAACCCATAATTAGGATAAGTGGGCTTGGTTACCCATGTGTAGGGTGCCAAGTCCAAATTCTAAAATATAACTACTTAGGATTGTATGTATGTTTAGCTAACATCTATTTTATGGGTGTAGTTAGATTTACTTTTTCTTCATCAAAATATAATTTTGCAATATAAAATAGGATTAGTGTTATGGAGTTTAGGATGAGCAGTGGCTAGAAAGCGTAGTCCTAGAAGGCTCTGTGAAGCTTTGGGGAACACTCAAATCAAGAAGAAATCAAGAAGGAAGAAAAGAAAAAGCAAGGAATGAAGACCCTTATAGCATCTAATTTAATTTAAAATTGTAATATTCTTTTGTGATTCTAGTTGTATAAGGGTAGAGCTCGGCTACCCAATTTTCTCTTTTTCGGGGTGTATAGCGGTACCCGATCGCACCAGCCTTTTATTCTTTTACGATAATCTAAATGTTTGAATGATGTGTTTAGATTGTGTAATAGAAATTGCATCTTTTTCATAGTTTTTTAAACTTGATGTTTGAATGTGTGGCTTAAATGTGGTAGGCTCTTAGAACAAAATTAATTTTTCTACCTAATTAATAACTCATATTTAAAAATTTAAAACAACTCACAACTCCATTCTAAAGCCTAGGATATAATCAAGATAATTAAAAGAATTAACAATCCCTTAGTTAAATGTTGAATGTCTGTTTCACTCTTGAAGACCCATATGCCTTAGGATTCCTTATTAGGTGATTAGGTCCTTTGTAAGGTGATGTTTCTATCTTTTGAGATGGTACATTATACCTTAATGTCATGCATTATCACTTCAATAAGTACCCCCAAAGATCTGTGTAGTGTCCACCTAGCATACGAAATGAAACACCACAATTGGTTAGCATGAATAGGTTGATGCCGACTGACCAAAAAGTGTGAAACCATCAGTATAAAGGCCAAGTCTAACGTTTCATAGCTCAACCACAAAATTTGGATAAGTGCAATTGAAATTATTTCATGATTCTCCATCTGATGGATGACTCAAGATATGGATGCACTTGCTTTGTTGTGATATCATCACATGTGCTAGGCTGAACGCATTGAAGCATACTATCTTTATAAATGTGGAATTAGTGGCAAGTAGAACAGACACCCGTGTGGTACATCTTTCTGCTTGCTTTATTTTCTATTGTGTGGATTGAACCTTAGCGCGCATCAAAATTTGCATTCAATATCATGTGCACTATCTTTGTCCTATAGCATATAATCATTCATATACCAGTCAAATTGTTCTAAACTCAATCCTAACTTTGACACCAACTTCTTTGTTTTATATAGGTCTTTAGGAACTAAATTTTCTTGTGAGTTTATTTCTTTTAGCAGTTGCAAATTGATTAAAGCATTACATGTCATATTAAATTTAATTTTAATACTTAGCATTCTTACGGCCACAGATAACTCAAAGTGGTTCGTGCATCCTTCCCATAATTATCGTTGTGCTACCTTTAGTAGGTCATAGAACTTTTGAGCTTCTTTATTAGGTGGCTCTTCCTCTGCAGGGTACTCTATTTTAGTAGCATCATAGACCATTTCTTCATAAGTTCGGCCAAATTCATATTCGCTTGAGGGGCATGCATGGATCATTGAGGTGCCATTGTCAACATCAATATGTGCCTCAAACTCATCATGTGAAGTCTAAAACTAATAATTTGGTTGAAAATCCTTGCGATATAAGTCTACTTTGACTTCATCTGGCATTAAAAAAGCCTGATTCTTATGCTGCGCACATGGACATCAAAGCTTTTCTTTAGATATGTAAGAAAGAAGTTGAGATGCCACATATATGAAGTGCTTAACACCACTCAAGAATTGATCAATTTTCTATGTGGATGCAATTTATTGTACATCCATGATCGCTCACTACAAATATCCATAATCTGGGTAAATTGAAAAAAATGTTAGAATTTAATTAACATTCTATCTCTGGAACATAAGTAATATTGATTGCACAATAAATGACTAATTTCATGTGACACCCTAAGTGTCTAAGTCATTCGTAATTAACAAAATGTTTTACAACTAAAACTGTTGTAGCCCATAATCACAAAAATACTTTAAAAAAATCAGCACATATTGTAAAATTTAAATAAATGCATAAAAAATTTGTAAAACATCTAATTAAAAAATTTACACATTAAATGACTTAGATGATTAAGTAGGTTTAAATTCTTAAATCCTAATTTTATAAAACATACAAAAACTAACATTAGCAATTAAAGATCTACACACAAATAGATATTTCAATGTACTATTTAACAAATTCAAATAAATTTGGAGAAGATTTAACCTAAAATTCATTAAAATACCTCAAAATTTTAAATGTGTATTCCTCACAAACCAAACACATGAAATCATGAAAAAATTATAATATAAGGAAGAGATCGAGGTATACCCCTGATTTTATAGAGAAAATGGAAAAAATAAAGATGTTTTGGATGCGAATTGACGTGCCTTAGGTTTCATCATTGGCCGAGAGAGAGAGAGAGAGAGAGAGAGAGATCACGGAAATGGCTCGGGTAGGGGGCGCAGTCAGTTTCGTTGGCCCTATAAAATGATTGTCGACAGATTATCCGTCGGAAATAATTATGACAGCCTAATTCATCGGAAATTCAGTCAAGTTTTAGTGATTCGAGCCTGACGTTCTCTTCAGTTGGAAAATTTTTCGACTAATTGTCCGGTCGATTATTCAATCGGTAATTACTGACAGAAAACTATAGTTTTTCTGGGTGAATGTTAGTCGCTTCATGATCCAATTAGGAAACTAGATATATTTAGATTTGACTTATGTTAAGAAAGTTAGAGGTAGACCTAAAAAACTTGGTTATGAAGAATAAAAAATGATCTTTTTTATTAGAATTAAATGAGAATATGACTCTTAATAAGATACAAGGGAGAAAAAAAAATTTCATGTACCTTACCTTACATAGTGAGATAAAGACTTATTATTGTTGTTACTGTATAGCTAATATTGAAATTATAATAGCTAAAATAAAAACTATGAGATATATTTTAATCAATTTTAAAATATATATTTTAATTTAATAGATTTTATCATTTAATTGATAAATTTTCCATTTTAAAATTTATTTGAAGCTAAAGCTAAAATATAAATTTATTTATATACATATTAATGGTTAATATTAATATTAATCAATTTTATAAATTATAAATACCTAATTAAACATTAACATTTATTATTATATTGATCCTTAACAAAGTTATTCATGAGCATAAAATTATAATATTCATTTATTAATAAATTGAGTCACAATGTGTTCAATTTTGTTCATTTAATAATCAAACATTTATAAAAGTGTTTGAACTTATTCAATTAATTTATCAATTAATATGAACAAGTTCTTATCAAGTCAAACTATGAGGACTTTTTTGCTTAAGTAATGTGCATTATCATTGCCAACAATTAATGCAATCGTTATTTAAGATGAGATTTAAGTATTTGTTTAAAAGCTTTGTAATCAACACTAAAATAACATGGTTACAAAATAATCTTTGTCCATGATTTTTTTTTTTTTTGATATTTTATGCAATATCAATTCTTTTGTCTTTTAATATGCTAGAGATAAAGCCCTTTAGAGTGTTGGATAGAAGCTTCAATTACTTTCCTCATTTTATCTTGAAGCATGCCTTCATTTTATTGTTTTGTTAGAACTAAACTAGAGAATTCTTAGTAGGATAATGAATAAACTCACAGGGCTAAATATTCTACTTTAAAATTTGATTAATTAAAATCAACTTAATATTTGAAATAATAAAACATTGTATACCCTTCTTTTCATAAATGTTCTAAAATCAAATGAGCATATCATAAAAGAGTAGTTAAAACTACCAAAGTTCATTAGTTGATTTTTGTCATGATATTATGGACAAATAACGAAATAAAAATTATTTTATGCTTGTGCCTCATATGCATATTAACTATAGGGTTTATCTTAAGATAGCCCATATTAATTATTCAAATTTGGCAATATAATTTTCTATAATATGCTTAGGTGTTTTTAAAGATATTCTTATCTTAAATATGATATAAAAAGTCATTGATCTTATTGATCTTCTAGGGTGAAGGTTTAAGTTGCATGGTAAGTTTCTTTCTTATGTGGTACAACAGTTGTCATATGAAACTTATTCCAAAGTTAGAATCATAGATATATATATATATATATATATATATATATATATATATATATATATATATATATATATTGATTGATGCTACCTCGGGTGTTCCCTCTTAAGGAGTTAGAAGCCTTATAATTCTTAATGAGTTAGAAAATCTTTGCTTGAACAATAATTATGGCTTCTTTTTTCTACATCTTTTTTATATCTCTTGTTGAGATAAACATATATGCCCTCATAGCATTAGTGATTTATTGGCCATTTTTTTAATGCTATTATAATCTCTTGATATTCATTTACTTCATGGGCATCCCTTAAATCTTGAGGTTTTATAAGTCATGCTTATAAACTATCAATATCAAGATGATAAATTATTTCTCCTAATTGGTGCATAATATTCATTGTGATATTAGGCTTTATATTTCAATAAGGCCTTCAATGCCATTGATGTATAACATTTGGATTGTGATCGCCTTGTCTATAGGTTAACATAGTAATATGTATCAATACTTCTTGTTTAAATTGATAAGTTATAATTCTTATTACTCTCTTTGGTTGGGTTATCAGTCTTTAAGTCCCAATATTCTTCTAAACTAGGTTATCAATTTATATTTCCCATCATTCTTTTTTACTATATTATTTTATAAATATAATCCTATGCTCAAGTTAGATTATCACATATGGACTATCTCTCTTAATAACAATTCAAAGTGAGTCCACAAGACTCATCTCAAAGATCTTTTATCAAGGTTACTCATGTATTTGTCATTAATCATATATCATGTAAAAACAGCTTCTATAATAATCAATGAAATTTGTCACAATTTAAGAGTGTATTCTTTTGACAAGACTGCTTAATATCATGCAATCCCTTATAGACCTATCCAACAACATATAATGTCTCAAGCACTTGTAGTTAATCATAATGGTTTGTGTTAATGAAAAACCTTGATCCCTCAAATTAAAATAGATCATAGTCATTTTTATCAATTAATCATAAAATATTTATAATCTTATATTAATCTATCTTTTAAACTCCATGTTGTTTATTTTTTTTCCTAAACTCTAAGAGAGAGAGAGAGAGAGAGAGAGAGATGTGTCGCACTTTATACTCACAAAGGTTTTTTGAATCCCATAAAAAACATCAAACAAAGTTCACACTAAGGTGATGAAATAATATAATTAAAGCAAATACAACTCAAATGCTAGAGATTTTTGTGGTTCATGTAACCACATAAATTTATGACCATGGAGAACTTAAAATACTTGAATAACATTAAAAGAGGTTGTTAGCATTAAAACTTAAAACATCTTAAATGCCATATGATACTTAAATCTAACTAATTCAAGTTACTCTTTATACTCAATTGAGTTAGCCATGATCAATCTAGGTCATTTAAACTTAATAAAATACATCCTTTAGCTCACTCTAAAGATGATACAAGCTATCTTTTCTTTTTGACCTCATCTCTAGTCTAGGTTGAATTTTAGTTTAATATATCTAGAAACCCTATAATGACTCTAGAACTCCATTGAACTTAGCAAATTCATAGAAGACCTAAATCTTCAAATCATGACCTTTTTATTATGTTTGGTCAAAGTTAGCCCTATATTAAACCCTACTCTAGCTTAAACATAATTGGGCCTTATGGGCCCAATTGATAATCAAAACATTCAATGGTTGATTCACATTCTTCTTCATTGTAATTAACCATTACTTCTTGATTTTAAGTCATGGGCTCAGGTTTGACCAAAATTTCAACTCAATTATAATAACATTTAAACATTAGATCTAATTAGTACTTTTAAACCAATTAACTTAATTAATTGGCCAAACCTTTTTTTTTATAGGACTCACATCATTAAATTATGGATGAATTGACCATAATTCATTGCTAGATTAGGTCAGAAACCCATAGCCATAAGCCATAGTTTAGCAAAATTAAACATAGTTAAGTCAGTAGGATAAAACCTAGTTATTGATGAAATTATCCTTGGCCAAACATCTCATTAGGTCATAGTTGGTTGTACATTACCTAATTGATCTAAATGAACTAGTTTAATAGAGCTATTAACATTAGTTTGCCTAAATAAACCTATTTAGCTTAAATGGAACTAAACCTTAATATTTGTTAAATTAAAAATAAGGCATTAAAGTAATTATAATAAATCAATCATAGAAGATAAGCCCAATTTCCTTATATTGGACAATTAGATTACTTAGCCCAACTTGATCTATTTGAAACTTTTAGATAATTTTGATCAATTTAACCAAATTGAGAAAAACTAATCCTTAAAAATATCCATGATTTCTTTTATTCAAATTGAGCTTTTATTTTACCAAATTTGGCCAATAATTCAATTGACTTAAATTATCCCAATTAAACCTTTTGTTAAATGTATCAATTTAATCAAATTACCATTTGACCTAATGATTATAATACTTATGAAATGAAGTCAATGCCCATTAGTAAGGCTAATTGAATAAAATTAGCCAAACTTAGCTCAATTAGATAATGAAATATTCACGTAGTCAAATTGGATCTAAAGGTCCAATTTGATTAGATTGATTAAACCAAACCTCATACGTGAGTTCATATTTTCCTCATTAAGCTAAATTAATTTTTTTTACTTTGATCAAATTGGCTCAATAAGGCAATTGAATGAAGGTAAATCTAGTATTGACCCAATTTGTTCAATTGAGCCAAATTGATCAAATTGGCCTAATGGACCTAATTCAACATTTCCATTAAATTTTAATAGATCACCCTAATTACCAAGCTCAACGCAATGACCTATTCAATTAGTTTAATTAAATCAAGGTGATTGATGACTTGTGCTAATATGTATAAATAGAGGGATAATGATGGATGGATTTTGCTACTTGTAAGTAAAGGGATGGTAATAAGTGGCTTGAGTTGGTATACACAAGCAAAGGTGATTACAGATTGTTAGTTTTCTTTTTCTCTCTGAATGGAATAGAGAAAAGAAAACGACACCACATAAAGTTTAGGAATATTTTATTTAGATGATCAAATACAACATTAAAGAATACACATATTATTTCGAAAGATAAACATGCTTTCCTGTAATAGATTCAATCATTTCAATAAAAGACTCCTAAGGCTAATGGGTCTTTCGTGTACCAAAGTATTTTCTCCTGAACTACATAGAAAAGTAGAACAGGGTCAATTTTATCCTGGGATCCTAGTTCCCTATAAAGGCAAGCCTCTATAGTTAATTACATCTTAGGAAGGATCTCTTCCTAAGAATACTCTCAATTAAAGAAATAAGTGGTTATTCCTAAAGACTACTAGGGTAGCTTTGAAAGGATTGATTTTAGGAAATTCAATTGGGAGAGGTCCAAATTGGAGAGAGTTATTTTTAAGATTCAAACGGAAAAAGTAGGAAATGTCTATTAATACTGGGATGTCCGGTAGACATTTCATCTATCCTATGATTAGGCTTAAAATTTTGGATTTAATTTTAGATTTCAAGTTATCATTTTTTTAGAGATCTAGGACTTAGATTCTAGCAACACAAGACTACAAAAATGCCTAGGGTTGAAGACTTATTACTAAAAGGATGCTTCAGAACCTAGTCTATAGGTGCTTCTGACACATGTCAGATGCTCGACCTAGTTCTATTTTTTAGGAATCATTGGTCATTCTTTTCACTTGAAGGAACTAACCTATCATTGACTCTTCTGGACTTACAACCTGCCTTGAGAAGGCTGCCAGCTAACACCACCTAATCGCATTTTAAAATCATGAGGCTAAGTCATATGAATGCAAGATGGCTGGACTGTTGTAATTTTAGGAAAGAAATATATGAACCTAGACTTACTCCCTAATCCCTAAGATCATGTAGGGTATGATGATGCATATAACTAATGCACATTTTTTATATTTTAATAATTTTGACTCACGATTCATTTAGGTCATAAGGATACAATTTATGCCTAATGCATGCAATTAGAAAAAGATCATGGGCCAAATCAAAATAGAAGGTGTACTTCCATCATAGGCTCTCAAAGGTTAAGCCTAGGTAAAGATGGAATTCCTTCATTAATCAAGAGAAACAATATGATTATGCATGACATCCGCTTAAGGGTTGCTTATTTTATCTTGTTTTAATACCTAGGCTTTTATATGAAGATTATGAGTTGTATTTATTTTTATGTTTCAGTTGATTTAGTTGGATAGAAAATTTAGTTTATCCTATAAGCCTACGTCCAGGCATACATCACAGCACAAACATAGCACAGAAAGAAACCTAAGAAAAACATATTATTTCTATTGCACACCCAAAATAAATCAAGTCAAATTAAATTATATAAGAAAAGGCCAATGCAGTC
Organism: Cymbidium sinense; assembly: GCA_021442155.1. NCBI lineage: Eukaryota > Viridiplantae > Streptophyta > Magnoliopsida > Asparagales > Orchidaceae > Cymbidium > Cymbidium sinense. The sequence goes on along the minus strand of CM038224.1, from coordinate 124,517,490 downwards.
GGGTACTGCTATACACCCCGAAAGAAAGAAAAATGGGCAGCCGAGTTCTACCCTTATACAACCCGGCCTAGAACTACAAGTTTAGATCTATGGGTCTTCTTTCCAGGAAAGTCTCTTTCTTCATGGACATCCATCTGCCCAGGGGACCACGCATCATCTCTTGGCCTACTAATCCTTGACCCTATAGATCCTAACCTAATTCTAAGCTCAAATTTACATTTAAAACTTAAAAAAAAATCCTAAGCCCAGCAAACCAGATGTTAGGAAATACACACAGTACACCGAGCAGTTTATATTTTACAAACATACGGGCTTAACATTAGTTGCTTGCCAAGCCCACCTATCTTATGGGCTATGTTAAGGGATTTTAGCACCTGCAAGCAAACAATAATTTTATGATTTATTTATTACGGTGATCCCTTTAACACAGCCCCCTGCAGAAAATAATGTTAAATCTAGAAAGAATGCCCTAACATCCAGTCTAACGAACAAATAAGCCTAGACATCCAGTCTAAAGCAATACACCACACAAACATGTGAAGGACAACATAACATATCACAGGAGATTAAAAGAAAATCACAGATCAATCTAACCTAGATCTAGGGTCTGTGGCCTAAATAATCTAGTGTGTGTAGAAGTGGGGTTTGTGTGGTAAGTCTTTGCTAGGCCTTTAAGTTTAAGTTTTGAAGTTTGAAATTTGAATTAGTTTAATTTTTTTTTACCATTGGTTGGTTTCAATTAAAATGATTTAATGATTTAATTCTTATTTTTTATGTTCATTTTATTTGGTTAAGGTTGTATTTAAGTTTTCAAGAATGAGAAATAGAATGAATTATATTTTTAGGTAAAACTCACTTTATTCCACATCCTAAATCCTAATGAGGTTTCCAAAAGTCTAACTAAAATTCTTAAGTATTTTAATTAATCCTTTTAATTTCATTTATGTTTGGATTTGATTTATTTTATTTCATTTGTTTGAATTATTTTATTTGATTTACTTTGTTTATTTTATTTCATTTTAAATTAAGTTATATAGATTTCATTTAATTTAGCTTATGTTATTTTAAGGAGTTTGATTTAAGTTTGATTTTAAATCATGGAGTTATAAGATTAAGTTTTAAGTCCATTGATATAAATTAATATTTTAGGGTTATGCATGGATTATTCTGAATCTAAAGTACTTAAGTTAATTTCTTGATCTGATTTGATTAATCTAGATTTTAACTCAATTATTTAAATTCATTAACGATAAGTATTTCATTAAACTTTAACTTAAGTTGTTTTAATTATATTTTATTTTCATTAAGTATTGATTTTCTTAAAATTTGATATTTGATTAAATTCTCTGACTTAGAAAGTTTTAATGAATTACCCCAAGTTTTTCTGATGTTTATTTCATATTGGTTCAATTTATTTATTGATTTAATGAATTAATGATTATTCTTAATTATTATTTAGTTCATATTGACCTAGAGATTTGGAAATTCAAGAATTCCAAATTTATAGACCAATTTGGTTTTAGATAATTATGACAAGTGGGGTTTCATGCCAATTTTATGTTCCTAAAGTTTCAGTTTAATTAGAGATGTAATTAGGGTGTAATTAGGGTTTTAATTTTTCATTAAAACTTTAGCTTAATTTATTAAGATTAATTAAAAGATATTATTTTTACTCATTCTTCCTTAAATGAGGGTTTATTTTAATTAACTGATTGATTTATTATGATTTAATTAAGTTTAGATTATTTAATTGAATTATTTTATTCTTTTAATTACCTAATTGAGTTAATTAGTAATCTGTTAGGTTTATATAGGTTTTATTAGGTTTAATTAGTATTCTAATGTTAATTATATTGATTTAAAATTATTATATTAAAGTTTTCTAATTATTTTATTAAAGGGGAATTAATTTAATTTTTAAAGGTTAATACATATAAAATTTCAATTTCCTTTGAAATCAGAGAATTAAATTCCCAAAATCTTATCTAAGGTGTGTTTTAAATTAATTTCACTTCCCCAAAGTTTCAAATTAATTGGATTATTAATTTAAGATTAATTAAGGTTTAATTTGTTTTCATTAAACCTAAATTAAGGTAAAATAACCCAATATAAATTAGGGATTTTAATTTCTATGGATTCCCCTCATCAAGTTGAATCCATAGAGCTTTTATTTATATATTTTCTAAATTTTCTTTGATTTTATATGAAATTTTGAAGTTTTCTGAATTTATTTAAATTAATTAATCTATTTTTAACGGTTTTCAACAGTTTTTAAGTGACGGGTCCCGCACGCTTTAGCTAAATCGAGCGAGATTGGTTTTGGACCATCTGATCGAAGATCGAACGCCTGGTGATCCCGCGGTTCCGTGGGATCAAGACGCGTGTCGCGTGTGAGTTGATCCCGCGGGACGATCCTAGGCCATCCGATCGCGGATCAGACGGTCCAGATCGTTCCCGCGATTCTTAAAAGGGATTTAATCAAATTAACAGCCTAGATCTGGACCGTCTATTTATTTTTTAAAAGAAACGAACGATCAGGATTTCGTCTCCCTCAAACCCTGTGGGAGCCGTGGACCGTCCAACTTGTTTTGTTAATATCTTTTGATATACTTAACCAAATTGGATGATGTAAAGTGATACATGATCGTTGAAAGATCCTATTTCAATCCATACAGATTGATCTCACTGGAGAGCATGCCTTGTAGGGATCATCATGGCCAAAGCTTTGAAGAAAAGGGGTTCAATAATGGCACCTTGATTTAGGGGATCTAAAAGGGAATCAATTGAAGTAGCTTCGATTCTTCAATATAAAGCTTTACTTCAAAGGAATTTGGAGAATTCCTTGTGGTTTGATCACTAGCCCAAGCTTTGGATTCAAAATTTGGTTTTGATGGTTCCACTGATTGAGAACACTTGGAGGGAAGGGGGGATTTCTTTTGGCTTTGGATTTGATGTGGGATGGTCTAGGAAAACTTTGCTTGCTTTGAGGGAGTGTGTATGTCCTTGTTTCCTCATGGCCGAAACTTTTATGTTCTCTCCTTCTTTTTTCTTTCCTTGGTTGGCTTTTCTATGCTTGATTGCCTGCCTTCACTTGAAGGCAGCCATCTTTGATTAGAAGGTAGTATAGGATGAGGATAGGAAAAAGTGGAAGAAGGAAATTGGCATTTTTCTTTCTTCCCATTTTCCATTTTTTTTTAATTCTCTTTTTTATTTATTTTGATTTTATTATTTCCATGCAATATGACATTATCATCTTAGTTTGAATTAAAGTATGATATGCTCAAATTAATCTCAAAATAGATTTGAGATTAAATTTAATTGCATTTGAGTTTTCTTAGGGATTTGAGATTAACTTTTTCCTTTTGAATTTGTTAGTTTATTTTTTTTAATACCATAATGTAATTTGATGATCAATTGCATTATGATTTAATTAAGTCATTTAATTTGAGTTTAAATTTAATTTTATTTTAACTCATTTAGCTTAAAGTGGGTTAGGTATGATTTCAAATGAGTTCAAGTGATCAATTTAAATTCAAATGAAATGGGTTTTCTTTTCTTCATTTTAATTTGATTTATTTGAGTTAATCCAAATTGAAAATTTGGATTGATTCTACCTATATCAAATAGGTTAGAATAAACTCAAAAAGATTTTCTAGGACACTAGGTGAGGTGTCCTAAACATTGAATTAATCTTATTTGAGATTAGGATCTCTCAAATGCCAAATTAACCTCATCCAAAAATGAGGTCAACACGGATGAATGTGACAAGGAACACATGAATGCACAGATGAAGTGGCTTGCACTAATATGCATTTAAGCAAAAAAAATTAATATAATTAAATAAATATGCATACAAGTAGAGTGATGAAAATCAATTTTGTGGGTCAACAAAGATGCGTGCATAAGATTTTAAGTGTCAATGAAGGCTCTAAACATTTTAATGCATGATTATGCTTATAATGCAATAAAGAGAATGAGCGGGCTATGGGGATGATAGCTAAGGATAGTGTTAGGTATAATGTTATCATTAGTGTATACAAGCATAAGAGAAATACTAGTTGTTATGTTGGCAGTGCAAATACAGACTATGTTATACAATGTATAAGGTTCACATGAATGTTACATGGTATTGGTAAATATAATGTATAAGGTTTGTGTGTTGTTAGCTAAGTGTGAGGAGAGGACTTGAGGTCTATAGTTTTTGTGACAAGCAAGCATGGAAAGTGAATTAACACAGAGGTCGAATAGCAAGTAACATGGGTTGGGGCTGGCAATAGTTGGCTATAATAGCATGTTGGTATGGTTGATGATGTTATAATGCCTATAGGGATTTGCTAAGGGAGTTAGGGCCAATAAGTTAGAAGAGAATTGAGCTTGATGACAATCAAGAGGGAGCTCACAAAGGTTCAATTGGGTTGTTATCTAATAAAAAATGAAGAATTATGAGTGACATGGGGGAAAAAAGTATGATGGGGTTCTATTAAATCTTGAAAGAAGAGCTTGAGAGCTACACTGAGCTAAGGCTAGATGGAAGATAATATTTTCTATTGTGGAGAAATTATTAAGTATAGATGGCATAATAAACACAAAATAATATGCCAAGATAAATATCATTTTTTTTACCAAAAAAAATCACTTGTGACTGAAAAAAAGTATTAATAGTTTGTGTTTTTGATGGATTTTAGTGGATTTGTGTTCACCAAAAAAATCCCATTAGAAATAGTTTATAATGAGCAATAGATCCATCAATAGTATTTTTAGACAAAATTTTGACTTTCCAAAATCAATAACAAAAGTAATATAAGCAACATTGATTTAGGGCATGCCCAACAAATAATTATTAGTGGATTTGTTGATAAAAAATTTGCAGGTAATTTTTTTGGCAAATTATCCACCATAAAACCTATAGTTAATGCTGATAAAAAAAAAATCTATCAATCAAGCCCTTTAAGATCACTTTTAGTGCTATTTGATATTGTTGAATATCAACAAAAAAAAAATATTAGAAACTTGTGTCAAAAAAATTTTAAAATAGGTGGTTTTACTTCATAATATATGAAATTATTATTAATTAGAAAATTTCATCAAAATAATACATCAAATTATTACAACACATAAGATCATATAAAATAAAATAAAAAACTTTCAAACATAATAAAAATTTCACATTGTAGTGATGACATGATATAAAAGATTCACATTATAATTAGACAAGAAAAGAGAGCCATTACAAGTTTAATATAAATATAGAACATAATAAGATTCTTATTTACATTAATCTTCTCACTCCTTGTCCTCTATTTCTACAACCTTCCTCTTCTTCTATTTGCTTACTCCAACATTTTTCTTAGCATATTGAGTCAATAGAACCAATTATTATCTTACCACTTTCTTAATTGTATTTTTTTGAAGAGCTATAATAAGATGTTCAAAATTATTAGACATCAATATAAAGAGATGGCAAAACATTTTTTTAATTATCAAATTATTATTTGAATATTTATTTAACTAAGCATCAAGAAAGTATATTTAAATATGCAAAGCACAAATTCTTAAAAAATTTCTTAAATTATTTAAAGGATTCAAAATTACTTTTTATAAAGCATTAAACATACCATAATGGATCGATCATTTTGAATATCATTTTTCCATATCTTTTATTTAATTTTCTCATAACTAAAAAAGTTTGGCAAGATATAGAGACAAAATATTGAAGTCCTCTTGTAAGTTTTTGATTAATTATTTTCATTCAAAATTAATCTACATTGACTTATGATATCAATGATGCATATATATAGTTTAAATTTAAGAAAAAAATTAATTATATACATTTTAAGACCCAAATTCATTTAGTTTCTAAAGTAAAAGACAATATTCTTTCTCATTAAGAAATATAAAATAGGAAGATTTACATTCATATCACACAATTCTTATGCATTTACATATCTAACACTTAAAGTTAGATATTTATGTATCTAACATTTTTCTATGCTTAAAAAATTGTATTCTACTTTTTAAAAGTGTGTGATGATGATGATATTTTTTTATATGAAATTGAAGATTAAGGTTTCATATATATAAAAATTAAAATTTAGATGTAAGATATGTAAATACATAAGAATTGTATGATATGTATGTAAATTCCCTGTAAAATAAAATCATTATATAACTTAAAAGTTTTAATGCATTTTATGTTGCTATTTAAAAATAAGAAAGAATATTTCAGGTAATACATATTAGTCCTTTTTTAAAAAATTTAGTTTTAGTTTTATCATTTTTTTTTCTTAATATGTGTCACTCATATGATGACAAAAATGGTGCATGTATTCTTGATATCGGAACTAATTATTTGATAAAATAAATAAAAAAATGGTAAAACCAAAAATAATGCTAGAAATAAAATAATTAAGGGCATATTTGAGATTAATGTTATTATATATATATTTGTTTGTTTTTCGATGTTTCTTAAATATATTTATTTTTTGTATTTTTAAAATATTTTTTATTTTAAAATGAATCATATATTTTTTTTAAAACACTCAAAACATATTTTAGGTGTTTTGAGAATTTATAAAAATAAATATAATTGTCAAATATATTTTATGTTGAATCAAAATATAAATAAAATGAAAATAAATATAAAAATTATAAAAAATAATAGCGATACCAAAAAAAAAAAACTCCCAATGTTAATGATGCAAAAAACTCCTAAAATGAATATGATTCTGAATATTTTGCAACACAAATAATCAGAATCAAAATATTAATGAGTTTTCAAATATTTTATATTTTTAGTTTATTTAATATTTTGATTCTGATTTTTAATTTTAGTTTTTTTTATTTAATTTTGATTTGAAATAAAAAATAATTAGCAGTAATAGTTATTTTTTTAAAAAAATTTTAAAAATAATTTTTAGATATTTTGAGTATTTTTAAAATTAATGTAATTTATTTTTAAAATAAAAAATAAAAATCAGATTTAAAATATATCAAATAAATTCATTTTTAAAAATTACATAAACATAAAACAAAATTGATTCTAGGGGCTCTTTGGGATCACTTTTGTTCTTTTTTTTATTTAATTTATATTTTGATTAAAAAGATATATTTGTTAGTAATAGTTCTTTTTAAAAATGTTCAAAAATTATTTTGTGTGTTTCTGAAAATAAGAAATATTTACATAAAAAATAAAATTCTTATGCAATTACATATATAACACCAAAGTTTAATATTTATAAATATAATATTTTTCCTATATATAAAAAGGTGCATTTCACTTTAAAAAATTAATGATGATGGTATTTTTGATGTAATCTTAAAATTTATGTTTTATTTATGTAAATATTAAAGTTTAGAGTTTATTTGGGATCATTGTTATTTGTCTTTTTTATTTTTATTTTTAAATTATTTTTAAGAGCATATTTATTTAGCATGCTGTTTAGCATTTATTTATTTTTATTTTAAAAATAAATAACATAATTTTTAAAAGCACTCAAAAATAACTTTTAAATGTATTGAGTGATTTTAATAACAATTATTATCATCAAACACATTTTATTTAGAAACAAAATATAAACAAAAAAAATAAAATGAAAACATAAAATAAATTTGATCTCATAGATCGAGTAGGTGTTTGACATATAAATATTCAAGAATTGAGTGTTATTTATGCAAATATAATGTGATATATTTTATGCATAAAAAATAAAAATTTGTTAAAATATGCTAAACAAATTTATTTTTAAAAATAATTTACAAATAAGAAAATAAAATGCACAAAATAAATTTGATCTTAAACAAGCCCTTCATTTTTTGTTTCTTGTTTTGTTGTAGTTTGGATTCTATTAGAAAAATAAATGCATAGTAAGAAGTCCAAATGAATTATCTAAGCAAAGAAGAATATGAATTATCTAAGCTTTTTTATAGTTATAAAAAGCTCAAAAAAATTCATTTTTTTGAATAAAGAGATTCAAAAGGCTTTTCAATTCTCTAAGCTTCATTTATGGATGTTGAAAATTTTAGCAATTTCTCTTAAATCTACCAACCATTATTTATTATGCTCTTTGATTTTTTTTTTAAATTTATTTAAATGAGAGAATGATTTATATGATTGCATATATTGTATTAGCGATTATAGTGATAGAATGAAATCAATTTAAGAAGCCTATTTCTTGTTTGGAAAAGAAAGAGGTGAATAATTACTTAAAGGATTGGGAATGAAGGCTTGCTTCTTCCTCTTCCTATAATGATATAAGGTTTATCTATTTATATATTGTTTTTTTCACTTCAATTTTTATTTATATATACTTAATTTCTTTGGGCATTTGCATGCATAGCACATAATTATTATTTAATTGCATATGTAACATCTATTTTTTAATATTTATATGAACAATGCATAAATCTTTAATATCATATAAAAATATGTCACTATTATTAACTTTTAAAAGTGGTATACACATTTTCATGTATAAGAAAAGTGTTATATATGCTAATATCAAACTTCAGGTATTGGATATGTAAATATATAAGACTTGTGTGATATATATGTAAACCTTTCTAATTCCTTTTGCTTCTCTTATAATATTTTAGAGTTCCTCATAGGGTGTGAATCAAGCCTACTTGAACTTGACTTGCTAACCAGCTCATGATTCGAGCTTATCGAGCTTCAAGCTCGAGTTTGAGTTTGTAATCAAGCTCAAATATTATATGAGTTGGAGTTTGGGTCGACTTGGCTCGTTGGCTTATTGAGCTACTCGTTAATACAAGGTTTTTAAGTTAAATCCTACTCATAGAAAAACTGAATTGGTCCGTCCATAACGCATTTATGTTTTCACTCACGGGTCAGGACATGGCGTAGCATTCCTTTGAAGCCTATCAAGTTGAAAGTCAAAACCCTAATTTTTTCTCATTTCGGCCAAGCACTCTCTTCTTCTTACAACAGCTGACACCACTACTCCACACTCTCTATCTTTGGCTCTCCAAACCCAAGTGTCAGTCTCCTCTTCTCTTCTATTTGGACGAACACTTTCTCTCATTGTTGATTAGGAGCTTTTCTTCACTTCGACTATAAAAGGTCGGTAATGTGATGATGTTTAATTCACAAATATTTTTCAATTTTACTATAGTTCTTTTCACTTTAAGTATTGATTATCATGGTGTAGTCTTATGGATTCTATGAAAATTATTATTCTCACATCTTATTATTATTAGACGCAACTGAAAAGTGAAAGCTAATGTCTTACATAGATCTCCTTTTTCTAGAGATTTTTTTTTATATTTTTCTTATCATATGGTGTGAATTGTGTGATGATTTGGGTAAAGCTAGATCTTTATAATGAACATTAACTAATTGTTGCAAATATTTGCTCTTTAATATCATTTTTGTAGCACTTTTTGAGGTTTATTTTGGTTTATTTTCAAGTGTTATTCAATTATTTTTGTAAAGTTGTACTATGAATCTATGATTCAGTCCCAAAACCGGGCTTAGCTTCAAGATTCATAATTGAACTTGAGCAGTCGAGCAAAGCTCGACCTCACGAGTCAAGTTCGAGCTTGTGAGTTGAGCTCATGCCTTCAATTTATTTGACAAGTCGAGTTCGAGCTCGTTGGTTGAGCTTAAGCTCGAGTTCGACTCACCTAAAAAAATGACTGAGCTCGATAAGTCTATGACTAGAGCTCCACTCAACTCAATTACACTCCTAATTCCTCAACACATTCTTGTAAAACTATGCAAAGAAAATTCATTTCTTTTTAAGGATTGACCAACCCTTAGAACTCTACTATCTACACATATTTCTTGCCTTTTCCAACACATCATCCTTCCATTGCTCAATGCTCAAATAACTTTTGACCTTGCCCAAGTTTTTTGAACCTCAAACCATTTCTAATAGCCTCATTATCATCTATATACTCAAAAAATAAAAATATTCAATTTCATCTTCCATTTTAAAATTCACACTCAATTACATTATTTAATTTTTAGAAGATTTACATACATATCACATAATTCATATGCATTTATATATTTAACGCCTAAAATTAGATATTATTTATCTAATAATTTCTATACTTAAAAATTATATTTTTCTTTTAAAAAAGTGAGTGATTATGATATTTTTAATTGTAAAAAGTGAAGTTTATGTATTAGATATATAAATATATAAGAATTGTGTGGTATATATTTTTATTTTTTATTTTTGAAGTTGAGCTCTAATAATAATTAAATTAAAAATTAATAATCAGCCTTTGTGCTTCAAATTAAAAAATTTCTTTCAAAAAATAAATCCCTAACTAAGTTACTATTTAAAATTTAGATTAATAATTTTTTTTTTTTTTTTTTTTTTTTGATGACGAGGTGTCCATCCCTGATCCCACTCATTTTATAGCGTGTGATTTCGGGCATGACTAATCATCGATGAGTCTAGCAGCAATCAACCCCACAGATTTCGGATCAACAATTATTTTTCTGCAGGTAATTTAGATTAATTCGCTTAAAGACAGAAAAATAAAGGATGATTTTAATAATTCATATAATAAGTACGTTGAATTATAGCTTGGAGCTCTAAACGAGTTGGATCAGAGTGAAGCCGACAATCTCATTTCTCAAAGATCTTCGATCTCCTCGCCTAGGTTTCAAAATCTGACGAAAATTATTGAGAGTATGGAGCGATCTTGCAGAATCTGGGAGCTTTTCTTGTTTCTTTTCCTCCTCGCGAGCTGGCCCCGCCGCCTCTCCGCCCTCTCCGTCACAGTCACCGACACGGAGTGCGTGTACGAGTTCGTTCTCTTTGATGGCGATACTGTCTCCGGCAACTTCGTTGTCGTCGACCACGATATTTTCTGGGGCGCCGACCATCCGGGCCTTGATCTAATTGTGAGCACCTGATCTTTCTCATGTTCTCTTATTTTAGGTTTTTATTTTTTCTAATTCTGTTTCTGGAGTGAAATTCGGTTCATTGTGATGAGTTTTGTCGCCGCATTTGATTGTTTCTTGTGGATTTAGTAGGAGATCTTCTCATGTGCATTTATATAATTCTTAGTAGGAAAAGGGGGTTTATTGGCAATGCAGCTATCTGTTTTTTGAAAACAATTTCTTGATTGAAAATTTTGATTTCTTATCTGATGTCAGAAACTGTTGAAGTATCGTCTGATTTCATGATTTAGGTTTGTGTTAACTTCGGTTCTCTTCTTAGACTTCTTCCCGCAGTGTTTTAAGGCATTCACAACGTTATTGATTAATCAATAGAGCATTCTGCATCACCAATCAACCTAAATTTGTTTTGTATCGCTCTCAATCAGCTGATTTAATATCTGAAGTTTTTCCATGTCTGCTATTTTTTTTGTTTCTTTGGGAAATATTTCTGAGAGGATTTTTTTATTTTTTATTTTACATACACCTATGATCAACATGATCAAATCTTGCATTGCCTAGGAATAAAATATTTGTTGAACAAGAGGCATTATGAAACAAATTTAGAAATCAAGCTCGAGAACACGAGGTTAAACCTCTACGTCCCTTTCGTGCAGCATTCACCATCGTTGTTACTCCCAAGCTCGTTTTTGAGGCTGATTCCTCTCTTCTGCCATTTGCACAGTCAGGCAAAAATTTAGCATAAAACCTTCACCTTTATGAAAATCCAAGAGCGGTGAAATTAAAATTGGATAGCATGCATGAAAAGGAAAAAAAAAACTTAATTTTCTGCACATATGCAAAAGACAAAGTACTTGTTCTTAATATGTTCAGCTACATAAATTTCTTCCACTATTTCTGTCATGCGCACAATGAATGCACCTATAATGGCATTTGTTAATTGACCTATTTCTTTGTAGGAAAGGTGGAAGACTCTTCACTGTAACTCTTATTTTTATTAATATCAAGTCTTCTAAAAACAATGAAACCATTAGTTCTGCATAAAGGCTTAAAATAAGAAAATACAATAAATGACAATAACAACAACAATAATAATAATACTCAAGTAACATTGTGGATTCATTATTTTGCAACATGATAAGAGGATTTAGGTCAAAGGTCAATGAAATACCTTCAACCAAAGTCCTTAATTGATCCTCTGTAATCATACATATACTAGAAAGAATTTATCGGGTTTCATATATGAGCTAGCACTTTTATGGCCATGCATTTAACCTTAATAATCTTGAAAGACATTAAAGCTTTGACCTAAATCCATAACCATGGACTCATAATTCATTTCATATCGATGACTCTTCAAAGGGTTCTAGTGACGGAATGAACCATACAATAATTGCATCTTTGATTTATTGACTTCTAAGCCAAACCAAACTATCACACAAAATATAGCACATCATCATATATATGAGATTGGAGTTAAACTCCTAATAATTCATGCTTATTAATGAGGACACCAATCAACTTTGCTTATACTTTTTGAAGTTGATCAAATGACTATGAAGGTAGGGATTTATCATTGGCGATTTTCATATGGGTTTAAACCCATCCCTTGGTGGCATACAAACATAAGAGTTCTTGATGCAGGATCTAAGATTCACTAATGCAAACATAGGATGAGATGCTCAAAGAAATATACAAAAGATCAAAATTTGTAATTTCTCAACTTTTAATTTAAACAAAGAATTAGTCTCTTTTTATGTAAAATTAGAAAACACACTCCATTTGTTCTAAATAAAGCTACAAAATATCAAAATTTAAAGTTGCACAATAAATCTAAGAGTGAATATTAAATTTCACACCGATTAACTTTCACATCATAAAAAAAGTTAGCTTATAATGAACTTGACAATAACAAAATCTAATACAAAATATGCGGATAAAAAGAATGAGGATTTAGGTTAGAAGAGTTGAAAGATCTCTTAAAAATTATCTTCAAGCATTGCGATTACTAAAAAAATCTAAATTCACAGTATTGAGAGGAGTTGACAAAATTTTATTCAACCATATATTGGATTTTACATTTTTAGGGATCTATAAAAAAAAATCCAAAAATAATACCTTCTCAAAATCCTTCAAAATCTAATCATATGCTACAATTCAATTTAAAAAACCATGGATCCTATAGGAACACGATTATCAGAACCAACAAATTTTTCATGACATTATTTTTTATTTCTTTTATTTCTTTTATTTCGATGTGCCTCAATGAAATCAAATTTGTGAAGTGAATTTAGTAGCAAACGTTCTTAGAAGGCATGGAATTACTTTTTAAGATGTTATACACATCTAAGCATTAGATTGAACTAAACATGAAAACGTTTAACTTTACGATACATAAAAATGTTAAATTTAGACATTTAGTCAGACGAACATGGTTAATTTAACTAATGGAAAATAAATGTCATTTGTTTACAATATTTGATGATTGTTTAGCTAGTTGAGTGATGATAAACATTGCAAGACTTTTATATTCTGCTATACACAATGTCATCATCATCATTATTAGCATTATCCCAAGTATTCACTTACATTCTTATTGAGTGACGTCAAATGTGTTAAGCATATTTTTCATAAATCATTTTGAATAACTTCTTTATGAATTGAGGCCTACCTTTCTATTTTCTAATCCTCTTGCAATTGTTTTATCAACCTGTCTAACAATCACATTTTCTTTTCTTTGGCCTGCGATGCATAATATTAAAAATCTATCTTGTATAATTTTAAATATTATTGAAATGGCTTATAACTCATTGGAGTTTGAGAGGGGAAAAAAAAACAGTAGTATGCATACTGAGCTCTAGGGACAAGAAAGAAGTATCGTTCTTTAGTTTTAGCTCCAAAAGATGCATTTAGAGCTTCAAGGAAAATGCTTTATATTTTAAAAGATCTAATGTATGTTAGCATCGTTAAAAGACCTTACAAGCTTTCATAACTATTCATATATGGTTTGAGTTTTCTCATTATAATTTCTCCCCCATTTCTTTTTTGTGCCTCTCTCTACATTTTTTTTTTAATTTGATGTTACTATTGCATTTTTGTCTTTTATTGTGATCATTTTATGTTCAAGTATCTTTTTCACTAGATTGTATGTACACAATATGGATATTGGAATGGAAAATGATATTTAACTCTTCTTAATGTTATTGCAACTTGGTGTAGATATCATCACCAGCAGGCAACACGGTTCACTCAATACATGGATCTTCTGGAGAAAATTTGAATTTAAGGCTCCTAGAGCTGGAATGTACAAGTTCTGCTTTCATAATCCCAAAGCAATACCAGAAACTGTATCATTTTACATCCATGTTGGGCACATTCCTAATGAGCATGATTTGGCTAAAGATGGTTAGTCCTAATTGTTCCTTCATTTGTCTTTGGAATAGAGAATCTGTGCAAGTTTACAATGAAAAAAAGGGTTGATTATGAAATCTTATTGTTACAAAGTTGCAATAAGGAGGAAAATTAGTATTCATTTTAAACGAAATGCTTCTTATTTAAAGCTTAATCGATGATTTATTGATGCTCTTGAGAAAAAAATAATTGATGCTATATGATCAAATTTTGGGCATAAATATTTGTTCCTTTGCAAAATAATATGAAATTATAAATTTTTATAAAATAACTGCGCCTAACCTTCAGTTTAGTTTTTGTGTTCAACTTAACTTATGTGCCATTGTTCACTTTCCTTTTCAGAGCATCTGAATCCCGTGAATGTGAAGATAGCAGAACTTCGGGAAGCATTAGAATCTGTCACAGCAGAACAGAAATATCTTAAAGCACGGGAAGCACGACATCGCTATAGTAAGCTACAATGATATATTTTTTAGCTGCTTCTCGATAGGATCGAAAATAATTATGCTAGCATTCATTGCATTCTTAGAGATGTTTTCTCCTTATTATATATCAATTATCATCAACACCCACTTTCTTATTTTCTGTCCAAATATGAGAAATTTCTTCTCTATCTTTATTTTATTCACTAAAAACCATTAATAATATGTGAAAACGTGAGGCATTTAGTCAGTGTACTATTCTGTTAATCTAGGGGAAAATAGCATCACTAAAAATTAAAATCTTCTTTTAAAGCATATTAATGAACCTCGTAAAATTTGGTAGCGGTTACACTAGCAAGCAGAAATTCATATAGGGGATATTTATTTATTATTTTAAAGAAATATCTCCAGTATAATTTGTTCAATAATTCCTGAAGAAATGCAGAAATGTGCATGAATGTGAACAAGAACACACTTTTGTCCCTATCTTTCCCTTCCCCTTCTTCTCTGGTGCAACCACATTTTGTTTTCTATAAATTATATACTGTAAAAGTGTAAAAAGTAAATATTGAATTATTGATGAGGTTATTGGTATAATGCATGCAATCATGGTTTCTAAATGATTCAACTAATTTCATTGCATGGAGGTCATTCGTTGAAATTATAGTTAAGGATTGTATAATATTCTTAGTCATGTACGTGAACTGGAATAAAGGACAACCGAATGAGAAATAGTTTTCTAGTTTGAACGGTAACAAATAAATCTTAACTTCTGAGTTTAGCTAACCCAGGCTTTTAAATTAAAATTACTTAAGCTAAAAGATATTGAAATAAAAACTAAGATGAACGGTCAGTTAACAATAAAATAAAAAAAACTGATAGTTGAAAATTTAAAATGTAGGTTCATTCAAATATTTTAGTGCTTTATTGCTAATCACAAAACTTCATTAAATAAGAAATTAGTTCATTACTCACGTGTATAGTTCTGATAAAAACGGAAATATGAAGGGAAGCCACTTGGCATGTCATTACATCGCATGGTAAGTCGCCTTTAACTTTGGGTTAGTAGTATCCTCCCTTGAATGTGTTAAGAAACTCATTGCTGCAACTATAAAATGGATTAAATTTTGCTGTTCCTTTCATATTCATTTTGGCTTCTTAGAAGGGTAGCTTTTAAATCCATTAAAAAATTTAGCAATAATCTGTGTTGTTTTATAGCAAATTATGTAGGACAGCAATGTCGTATGCTTTACAAATTCAACTAATAGCTCCATGCCATGTGGAATCAATATTATAAGAAAAATTACTAAATAATAAGTGGAAGATAGAAATAGAAGAGACTATTGATACAAATAAAGAGAAAGACAAAGGCAAATTATTTAAGTTCTTATTTGAATATGAATATGATACATGCTTATTGTTTATCTTTTTATGTAGAGATACTCAATGGTGACATGTTGTATTGGAATTGATGTATAATTTCTTAGGTTTAGTGTTTGCTGATGCAAATTAAGGATAAGATGCACAAAAGACCAAAAATTGTATTCCACTAACTCTTAGTGCAGGCAAAGTTTCATCTTTTAGAAGCAAAAAATCCGAGAACATGTTAAGCTATCTCCAAATAATTATTTAAAGATCATCAAAATCTAAATTATGCAATAATTTGAGAACCAATAATATATACGCAATGGTCAAGGCTTATACACAAGAAATATTTGACAAATTCTCAATCATGAATGCAAAAATCAATAACAAAGATAAAAGCCACCAAAGACCCATACCTGAAGCCGATATAAGGAGAAATCTTTCTCCTGGAAGTTATCATCAAGGCTTGCAATGTACTTGAAGAATTCTCATTCAACAACACACATAAGTTCGAGATGAATCTGAAAAAAATTGTAAGTCTGAATTTTACATACTCGGTAACCTTTTTTTATAGTCAAAACTAGACCCAAATTTGACTGTTTCATAAATTTAGCCTACAACATCAAAAATATTAAGTTTTTAATTCTTCTATTTTAGAAAAATGACGATTTCTAGATCTGTGTTACCATGCCATACATGGGATTCAACAGATAAAGAATTCGGACTTCTATTTTGACATCAGGAATTACAATTCATTAGCTTCAGTAATCAACTAATAAACAAACACAAACATTATGATACTAAGCTAATAAAGCAGCACAACACCAGCAAATGCACTAAGGTTGATGGACCTGAACTTGCAATTTTTGAGTTTAATTTGAATTGAACTTAAAACCTATTTGATTTTGAGTTTAGCAAACTTTACTTGAAATGGCAATTTTGGGTTAGCTCAAAATCAATTTGTGATGACTCAAAATTGTAAAAAATATAAGGTTGATGAGAGAGGTTGAACCTAGGACTATTTGCAAGAGTTACAAAAATTCAACCCAATGGATCAACAATTTCTTTATGTTAATATTATAACAAATATATATAAGATATAATATTGTAGAATCAAATCAAATTGAATCTCGAGCAAGTCACTATAATTGAAATCAACTTAATATAGATTTTATTCTGGAGACTATGGATAAAAGTTGGACTTGAACTTCTTTGAGTTAAGTTTGACTTGGTTAAAAATGCAGGGAAGTTTCATATTTGGACATTTGCATCAATCCTAACATGCACATAAGACCGATAGTCCTCTTTCCTCTTTCCAAATCATTACTAATCAAATATAGTATCAGAATACAGGATTTTCCAATAAAAGAAATATAGATGTACTGCCAAATATTGAACTCAATCCATGATTTGTATGAGGCCATTCAATTATAACAAAAACTCTACATGGAAGGTTATAGAAAGCCACATATATGATATAATGCGGCAACTGTAGGTTTAACAATCATAGGGTAAAATCAGAAGAGACTAATCAACAACAACAACAAAAAAATCACTTGCTAAGGAATCAATGCTTGAATTGACACAAAACCAGTGAAGGGACCAAAGCAAACTATGCGAATTTTCAAGAACACAACTTGCTTGATATTAGATCAGTCATATGCATTGTCTACATATGCATTAAAAAGATATTTGAGTTCCATGCCTCGTGGCTCACCTTACCAAGAGCTAAAAAATAGCCTTTAATGACCTAAGTAACGCTTACCTCTTTTTTGATTGAGATGTACTTCTCAAAGCATTGTGCCTCAAAGCATTTAAGATGAACGCCTCACATTATAGAATAAAAAGAATTAAAAAAATATTATATGATATCATAATATATCTAATATAGTTTATAGTTAGTTCTAATTTAAATTTATTATATATACCTATTAAGCATTTTTTATTTGATTTTTAAGTTTTACTTTAAATATTTATTCGATTTTATTTTCAATTATTTTGTAATATTTTTTAATATATTACTAGGTAACATTTTTGATGTTGTTAGATATTTAATTTTTTAATACAAATTTTTTTCATTCCTTTTACTTGCTTTGCATTATATTTTAATTGATTTATTTTTAGTTTTTGGTTTTTGTCTTTTAAGTTTTTATTTTCATTTTCTCTTTTGATTATTTTTTTATTGATTTCTCATTGCCTATTTAATTATTTTCTAATATTATTATTTTTTGACTTAACATAATGGCCAATTGTGCTAAAAAAATGAACAACAACAACAACAACAACAACAATAATCCCACTAGGTGGGTTACATGAATCCTTTATATTGTGTCCATTATGTGTCAAATTGTATAAGATCATTATTTATACATCTTAATTTAGGTCTACCTCCTTTCTTAACATAAGGCAAATCTAATGCATCTCTCCTAATATCATACTGCTTTTATGTGCCAACCATCTAAGCATCTCCTTTTTATCTATATTGGAATACTCCAACTTTTTTCCCAACACACTCATTTTGCATTCTATCTCTAAGGTAAAAAACTCATCCACCTAAGCATCCTCATCTCTAAACTTAACTTAGTCTTATGCTTCTCTTTTATTGGCCAACATTCGCACCATAAGTCATTTCTTACCACCATCTTATAAAATTTTCCTTAAGTTTAAGTGGAACTTTTCTAAACATAATAGAGCATTCCTCCACTTCAACCATCCAACTTGAATTCTACTTTCTCATCTATTTCACCATCATTTTGGACAATAGAGCCTAAATATCAGAATCGCTACTCTTATTAATGACTTGATCACCAGTCACAACACTATCTTAAAACTTCTACTAAAATTACACTCCATATATTCGGTTTAGATCTACTTAACCCTTAAAAAGTTGACCTCCAATTCAAGTTTCGTTGGACTCCTCTCTAGTCTTATCAACAAGAAGAATGTCATCAAAAAAGCATACACCAAGGTACATCTTCTTGTAAATGCCTAGAACATCCATAACTAAAGTAAAAGATAAGGCTTAATGTTGATCCTTGAAATCCAACCAAATAGGAAAATATTTTGTCAATCCTCCTTGTGTTTGGACACAAATGTTGTCTAGTATACATATCCTTTATAACTTGAATATAACCAATATTAACTCTTTTCGTTAGAACTCTCCAAAGAACATCTCTTGAGACTTTATCATAAGCTTTCTCTAAATCAATAAATATCATATGTAGATCCTTCTTACTTTCTCTATGCTTCTCTATCAACCCTCTTAACAAATGTATAGCATCCATAGTAGATCTACGGCATGAAACCAAACGATTGTCGAAACTACGTATCACATCGTAACCTATGCTCAATTACTTCTCTCCATAATTTTAATGTATGGCTGTGTAACTAAAAAATGAACCTATTTGAAAATATGCATTCATGTCGAAATACCATAAGAAGGTACAAAAAAGGTTATGTTTACTTAAAATATAAATTTTATGTTAAGAAAATTACTGGTGGTGTTAAAAGATTGAATGATCACTCAACCTGCCCACACCTTAATGTTGAACATGTAAAAAAGTGCTAAATGGTGATTTATAGCATATTTATGAATTATTTACAATTATATATATATATTAGTTTTTTAATTTGAGGCTTTTACCCCACACCTCACCAAGCAAAATGCCTCTTTAAATCTTGATTTTATAAAAAAGTGACATAAAAAATAAACCATGACATGGTAACTAAAGTAGTATAAAAAAATCTAGAATATTAATGTGCTCATCTCAATGTGCATAATTTGTATTTTGGTAGATATAAACTTTTAGATTTGCATCAAAGCATTCCCTTTTCATTTTAAATTTCAACAATCTGTAATGGTATAGTCATTTGTTGTGTACCCTAAAGCCCACCATTACATCAAACACCCCAAGTATTGAATGTAATAATGTATTGGTATAAGTAAATTAACATGAAAGAAATGTTCAGATTGCTAAGGACCCTAACCTTGTTCGTCATCTCTAATAGCATTTCAACCATCCAAGATTAGTGAGGGATCCACTTAACTGGAAATCATGTCCTAGATGTGTCTTATATAAACTGGGTGGTTATGACGTGAAAGCCTAAAGTGATGGGCCAACTAACCAAAACTATCAACAAACGCTGGGTATTTTTGCCTCTCTTTATGGCTACGTCTCTATTTATTATTTATTGATATTTAATGGAGCCAAAGATAGGTTCCACTAGGTATTACTAAACTTCTGAGGATCTCTGTGTCTATTGAAGAGAGGCTAGAACCTATAATGGTAGCAATCGAAGTTGCTCCTGAGGCAGCACATGATAATGGCTAAAGGTGTTCTTGTTTTACATACGGGTGATCATGTAATGTGACACTGTTTAATGAAATAACCTTCCTATAGCTAGAAGTTTCTCTTATGGATGCAATTATGGATGATGGATTGGGAATCTAGGATGAAGGCATGTTGAAGAACTCATTATGGCAAAAGATTATTCGTAAATTCTGAGGCAATACTTGGTTCCGGGGATTTTGTAACACTTAGTTTCTTATTGCCTTTAAAATTTTGTGATGGTGTGTCTTCAAGTTGACATTATATATATCATCGTTAAGCATCCACTGTTAAATGTAAATATATGACCATTAATATTGTTAAAGCATTAGGCATTCTTAAGGTGACGTGGTTGCCTGTGGCTTGAGGCATTAATAGTCACCCGAAGCACTTCATAAGTGAAACTATTGAAAATGAAATAGCCATTTCATTTAATAATTTTATTTCTATTTTGAAGAAGGCTTCTAAAAGATAAATGATAATTATTATATTAAACAAGGTGAACTATTTTTTAGCATCTCTGATTCTAAAATCATTCTAATTAGAGAATCTAGAACATCCTTACCCAAAAATCTTATTTCCATAGCTTAATGAATCTTTTTAACTTCATAACATGTAAAGTCTAAGTAGATTTAATCCTCACTACCATCTATTCCATCTTTAACATCTTTTAATTTAAAATATATATTTTTATCTTTTCATGCTTATCCTCTTCTTCTTTAGCATTCATTATTGTAGAAAAATAAAAGAATGGAGAAAATTGTCAAGAATTTTTATTGCTATCACTTTGTATAAGTGGGGAGGTATATATATTTTTTAGAGGCATTACAAAATAGGAATACATTAAAAAAAGTAGGGGAAAAAAAAAAGAAAGAAAGATGGCTCTCTGTGGAGGTACACATATTGTTATCCAAGGGCTTTAGAGTAATTGATCTAACGATACAATGCTTTGATCCATATGCTTTAAACACTTTACTATGATTGGAGGGTGAGTGAGCCCCATCATAGGAGAAAGAGATGGCAATATTGTAGCATGCTGTAGTAACCTGAAATTCAACCTTCCCCCCCTTCACTCAAATTAGAT
Organism: Cymbidium sinense; assembly: GCA_021442155.1. Classification (NCBI taxonomy): domain Eukaryota; kingdom Viridiplantae; phylum Streptophyta; class Magnoliopsida; order Asparagales; family Orchidaceae; genus Cymbidium; species Cymbidium sinense. The sequence goes on along the minus strand of CM038224.1, from coordinate 124,496,007 downwards.
GGTAGTAATCTCAAGTTTGTCTATAATATTTTTAAATATGGTGTTCGTGGTCTTTTAGTGAATATGTCAGCTAGTTGATTTTTTGTAGGCACATATGAAATGCAAATCAACCCACTTTCTAATTTCTCTTTTATGAAGTGTTTATTAATCTCAACATGCTCGGTATAATCATATTGCACTGTATTATGTACATTATTGATGGTTGATTTATTATCACAATATATTTTTATAAGCTTTTTCACCTTATTTTTAAATCTTTTAGTATAATTTATATTGATAGAAACTCATAGATCCTTTGCGTAATGACTCTGAACTTGGCTTTAACACTCAATTTTGAAATCATAATCTATTTTTTTCTCCCCCAAATTATGAGATTTTCTTAAAAAAGTGTACATTGAAGTGGATATTCCATCCACTAGTAATCCATTATAGTCTACATGTCAATTTGTATGATATCATTTCTTTTGTCTAAAATTTCTTATCGTAAACTTGATTTAAGATAAATGAGAATTATATAGGTGATTTGAAGATATAAGAGTTTGTGTATAAATTAGTTACATAGACTTATTGTGAAGGTAGTGTCAGGATGAGCGTGAGATAAATAGATTAGTTTTCTTTATAATTTTTGATATTATTTTGTATCTACATTAGTTCTTTTTTCATCAAGATTTAATTTTTGTTCTAATTCAATTGAAGTTTCACATGACTTGGACTTTGTATTCTAGTTTTTTTAGCAAGTTTAAAACATATATTTTTTTGGGAGGGAAATATCTCTTATTTAGATTGAACGATTTCTATGCCCAAGAAATACTTTAGTTTTTCAAGTTCATTAATTTTTTAATTCTTTAGGAAGTTTTTTCTTGAAAGTTTTTCTTTTATCGTCGTCTCCTATAATAATCATATCGTCAACACAGAAGAAGACTTTATCATCAGGAGAGTACTTTATGAAGAGATTATGATCTTCTTGGTTTTGTTTGTATCTAACTTCTACCATAATTTTTATAAAATTGCAAAACTAAGCTCTTGGTGATTATTTTAGTTCCTATATGGCTTTCAATGTACATACTTGATTCTTTTAAAAGGAGCTATTGAACCTTAGTGGTTGATTCATATAAACCTCTTTTTCGACATTCCCATATGAGAAAGTATTTTTTTCACATCATATTGTTATATCGGCTACTCATAATTTGTCGCTAGGTATATTAAAATGCGAATTGTGTTCATGTTTATGACGGGAGTAAATATTTTTTATGATAATTGATCTCATATGATTAAGTATGTATTTTTATTATTAATCTTTTTTTGTATATTTCTAGGTTCTCATCTACTTTGTATTTGTTTGTGAAAATTCATTTGTCTTTTATCATCTTTTATTTATTTATTTATTTTTTTTTGATAACTCAACGACCTCTCATATATGATTTTTTTTAAGGCATACATCTCTTCTGTCGTGATCTATTTTCAATTATTATTTTTGTGTTCCAAATAGAGCTTGTGGAATAGAAATGAGGCTAGTGTTGATATTGGTTAGAAAGATTTTATAAGAGGATGAAAATTTATGGAATAATCTATAATGAGATGTAGGATATAAATGAGTAGTAATGAGTTGAGAAATATTATTTGGTAATATTTTCAAGCCTTAGACTTGTCGGAGATCCTAACTTGGCTTGTTCCTTATTTAAATCTAAAGAAATACAATTAGTACAAGATTTGTATTTATAGTATTTTGAGCTATAGGAATGTTAAGATGAAAAATAATATCAAACTTATTTTTAAGTTGTGGGAATATATCTTTGAAGATGAGTTTGAGTAAAAAAGTTATGAATTTCATAAATTGACATTCATTGAAATGAAATTTTTTGTTGTGGGTGGTTGATAGCACTTGTATCCCTTTTATATGACATAATATTTAATGAATAAAAATATTAGAATATTTGGATTAATCTTTCTCTTGTATTATTTATAGATATGAACATAGTCGATGCATCCAAAATTTCAAGAGAATCTTTGAAAAGCTATTTGTAGGAAAGAATATTGTCAAATATTTTAAGAGATTTTTAGAATCAATTATTTTGAAAGGTTTTGTATTAATTAAATATGTAGTTATTAGAGTAACTTCTTACCAATATTTTTTTTAACATTTGATTATGGAGAAGTATCCTAATGACCTCCAAAAAGTAGCATTTTTTATATCGATCCATTTTTTTGAGGAATGTTAAGGCGGTAAGATTGGTGAATAATATTTTTTTTAAAGGAAAAATGATAATATATAATTAAAATAATCACTGGTATTAATAGACTAGAAAAATTTGATATTGAAGTTGAATTGATTCTCTATCATGATAATGAATATAAGGAGTATAGTGTTAACATGGATTTTTATTTAATTAAATATATTTATGTCATTTGAGTGTAGTCATCAATAAATCTAACAAAGTTAGTTGCTCTAGAGATATTAAAGATTTTAGATGATCTCGAGTTATTAGAATGAATCAATACAAAATGATTAGCTGATCTGAAATTACTTTCATAAAAATACGACAATATTTAGCAATTTCATAAATTTTATAATGAAAATCATTAATATTTGTCTTTATGAAAAGAGAAGGAAACATATATTGAAGATTTTTAAAAGATGGGTGTTCTAATCTATAATAGTTTATTCAGATGATGTCGGTGGTGCAAGAGATGAAGGAGCATGATAATTTCTCAATCTTTAAAAAGATATAACCAATTATTTTCTTTAGCTTGCCCAATCATCTTAGCCATAGTGAGATCTTGAAAAATATAATGATCATTAAATGAGATGATTTTGTGGTTAGAATCTTTAGTAAATTTGTGGATAGATAAAATGTTGATTGCAAGGTGTAGAACATGTAATATATTATTGAGGGTTAAGTTAGGAGAATTTGAAATATCATTTTATTCTATAATAGTAGTTAAAGATTTATTTGAAATTTTTGTTTTCTATTATTGAGGTAAGGTTTGTAAGTTTGAAATATGTTAATGAGTTTTCTCATATGGTTAACAACTCTAAAATTTAAGATCTTGGAAGAGAAAAATATTTGAAGCACTAAATATTATTTAGAGATTATATTATTCTGAGTAAAAGAGCAAAATTCATATAGTTTTTTTAAAGAATTGAGACAACCCCTTATTTATTAATTTATTCTATGTTGAGTCCTTCAAACTCCACTGGGTGAACCTATTTTTTTATTTTCATCTTTATTTTTTTCATAACCTTAGGGCTTTTAATGTAGCTTATAACATTTATTTTTGATGTGCCCTTTTTTTGTAGTTGCACTAGAAATTGTCTTTGAAAGAAGATTATTATTATTATTTTATAGAATTTTGTGATAAAAAATTTCTTGTCTTACTATTTATAAGTTGTCTTGGCAAATATCTTGATGGATGGATCTTGTTCATTACCGTATTCTTACCTTCTTTAGGTTGTACGAGAGAGTATATTTCATTCATAGAAGGGAATTCTTTTCTACTTAAGATTTGGATCTGAATTTGGTCAAAATCATTGTAGAGTCTAATAAAAAATATAAAGATTCTATCTCCCTCTATAAAATATTTGAGGGTCACTACATCTCATAGTATGACATCTTGAGATCTTGATAATAGTCTAACTACAACTAATAAACTTTCATGACATTGAAGTATTTAATAACATGAAGGTTATCTTGTTTCATAGTATTGAGCTCTATCTTGATTTTATAGATGACTGTAATAATTTTACCTTTGAGTAGGTTTTTTTAATTGCATTTTAAATCTTTTTTGTGATGAAGAGGAACATAAAAAAGCCCACTGATCGTTGGTAGTATGGTATTTGATAACCATGTCATGATTATGGAATTAATTTCTTCCCAAAGTACAAATTTTAGATTTTTAGGCTTTCGGGGTATAGAACTACAAGTTAGATTTTCCTCTTTCATTTGAAAGGTCTTCACAATTTAATATCATTTAATATAATTTTTTTATTCAAGTGATAAGATGCTTGAAATATTTGATGCTCTCCCTTAATCTTATTTTTATCATTAATTATGATCAACTATTTTGAAGGAATATTAAAATACTCAAACATAGTGAATAGAAGGAGAATCCGATGAAAGAAATATGAGGGGAGATACCATGCAGAAAGGTTGAAAGGAAAATATTAACCTTGCTTTGATACCATGCAGAAAATAAAAGAATAGAGAAATTTCTCAAAAAAATTTATTTCTCTTACTTGGGACGAGGGCGGATATATATACATCTCCAAGAGACGTTATAAATAGGATTAAATAAAAAAAGAGGGAAAAAAAATAAGGAACTGATTGTCTTATTTGGAGGCATTCAGAATATAATCTAAGGGTCATAAAATAATTAATCTAACGATATAAGACTTTGATCCATGTTCCTTGAGTATTTTGCTATGATTAGAGGGTGAGTGGGCTCCACCATAACAGAAGATAGTTTTATAGCCACAACATTATAGTATGCTGCAATGTTACGCAACTATAACCCAAAATTCAACAATTACTCTTGATATAACATTTTTTAACTACATTTGATCTAAATTATTTTCTAATGCACATGAATGTATCGTGTAAAGATGATCGCTATTTAATATGAACGTGCATTGATCCATGATGGAATTATGGACATTTGGAGTGGTGATTATTTACCTTCAACCTTTAGGTTTGTATTCCATCATATCTTTGTAATTAGTTATCCAATCTTGATTCATATAGGGCTAGATTTAACTTCTTTTGATGGCTTTGTTACTTGATACCTTATCTCTTTCTAAGGTAGATGAAATAGAAGCAAATTAAGCCTCCTCATCTTTGAAGTTCCTTCTGTTTATTTCCTGTAATCCAAAGGTTTTTTTTTTTGGCGATTGTAACTATTTGTGAAATTTCTATAGGAAAAGCCATTGGTTGTTAATTTCTTTAAAAAATATAGGCAATAGGATGTCAAAATTTTAGAATGAGTATTGATAAAACTCAGTTGTTCTACTAGAACATAGGATGTTGTATTTGATCATGAAAATTTGTATAAGACAATAGATTTTTTTGAAGTGCAACTGAAAAATATTTACCAACTTTCAATGTTGCATTTGAAAAACAACTAGAACATCTTTTTATATCCAGGTGATAAAAGGTTTCATAGCTTTTAGGGTAGCAACATTGAGGGTTGTTGAATTTTGAGTTTGTTGTAGGTACTATAACACGCTATAGTACCGCTCTTTTGTCTCACATCTATGGTAGGGCCCACTCACTCTTCAATTATAATAAAGAGCTTAAGATATAAGGATCAATGTCTTGTACCATTTGATTAATTACTTTATAGTCTTCGGATTGCAATTTGTGTACCTCCTTATAGAGCCATCGGCCCCTTCTTATTTTTCTCCTCTTTTTTAATTTTATTTTATTTTATAATACTTTTTAGAGATGCATATATATTTCTGCTTACACAAACTTAAATAAATTTTTTTAAAGAGTTTTATCTATTCTCTTATTTTTTACAAAAAATTTTTATTTTATTTTTTGTATCGTATCAAAGAGATTAGGGTTTTAATTCCAACCTTTATTCAGTTTCTAAGGTTAGTGTTTCTTACTTTCAACTTTATTTTTTTTTTGTTGAATTCTCTTTGTATTCATTATATTTGGGATTTTTTGACTTTCCTCCAAAGAGTCCAACTATAATTAATAGTGAAAATCATACATATTAAGAGAGAACTCTAGAGATTTGAAGCATCTTATCGCTTGAATATAAAATTTTTTCTTAAATAGTCTTAAATTGTGAAGACCTTTTTGAAATGAAAGGAAAAGATCCAACACCTTGTGGATCTACCTTTATAGCCTAAAGACTTAAAGTTTGTATTTTAATATAAAATTAATTCCATGATCATGATATGGTTATAGAAAATCATGCTATTACAGATCAATTATCTTTTATATTCCTCTCTATTGCAAATAAGATTTTAGATGTCATTAAATAAACTTACTCAAAGGTGAAAGATGTTGCACTGAACTTATCTTTAAAGTCAAGATAAAGTTTAACATTATCAAATAAGATAATTTTCATATCATTAAATATTTTAATGCTATGAAGATTTATTGATTGGAGTTGAACTACTATTAAAATCTCAAGATGTCATGTTGTAAGGATGTAGTGATCCTTAAACAATTTATATAGTGAGAGAGAATCTTTGAGTTCTTGCAGGTCATGATAATGATTTTGATCAAATTAGGTTCAAATCTTAAATAGAGAAAATCTTTCTTTTTTAAATGAAATATTCTATCTTGTGCAAGAAGGAAGAAGGAGGTAATAATCAATATCCAGCTCTCGAAATATCTATCATGATAGCTTTTGAATCTTAAAGTAAAGGATTTTCTATCACAAAATTTTCTTTTAAAGATAATCTTTGATGTAACTACTATAAAATGATAAGGCACATCAAAGAAAAATGTTGGTATCTCCATAAAAAGTCCCAAAGTTAGGGGAAATAGAGGCAAAAATTGAAAAAAGACAAGTTTATTTAGTTGAGTCAAAATGATTGAATTTAGAAGGAATTACTAAATTATGGAGGTTTTTCAATTCTTTAGAAAAGCATCCAAATTTGTTCTCTTGCTAAGAATAGTATGATTTTTAATTCTTATGTTTTTAGTATTTTAAATAAATTTTTTTTTTCCGTGGATTCTAGATTTAGGAGCCATTGATCATATGACAAACTTAATATATTTCGAACTTATAAATCCCGTCTCAATAATGAAAACAAATAAAATTTGTAGATAGATTTTTAACAATTATTGTAGGACAGGGATACATCTCAATTTAGCCCAAGTAAACCCTCAATAAGGTGCTACATGTTTCAAAGCTTTCGGTTAACATTTTATCTATTTATCAATTTATCAAAAGATAATAACTGCAAAGTTATTATCATTGTGCTTTTAGAACTTCATCGCAAAGAAGATGATTTAGCAAGCCAAAAAAAAAAAATTGATGGGCTATACTTTCTTAAAGACTGAAATTAGTTGCTATGCTCCTTCGCTTCTAACACCACCGACATCATTTGGATATATCATTATAGATTAGGACACCCTTCTTTTAAAATTTTTCAATGAATCAGTGTATGTTTCTTTTTCTTTTCATAAATATAAACATTAAAGATATTAATTGTGAAACTTATGAAATTGTTAATATCAGTGTTTTTTTTAAAGTGAGCCAAGATCCTCTAATCCTTTTTTGTTGATTCATTCTAATATTTAGGACCTTTTAAAATCTCATATCTCTAGTGCCACTAGTTTTGTTATCTTTATTGATAACTATACTCAAATAATATGATTATATTTAATTAAATAAAAATTTGATGTTAACATGATATTTTTCTATATTCACTGTCATGATAAGAAATCAATTTAACTTTAATTTCAAATTTTTCTGGACTGATAATATTTGTGATTATTTTAATAACATATTTTCTTTCTTTTAGAAATAGTGTATTATTCATCAATTTTCTTGCTCTATCACTCCTTAATAAAATGGAGCGGCTGAAAGGAAAATTCACAACCTTTTGGAAGTCACTAAGACATATCTCCTTTACAATTAAATGCCAAAATAATATTGGGGAGAAGTTATTCTAATAGTTATCTATTTAATCAATAGAATACCCTTTAAAGTAATTGATTCTAAAATTCTTTAAATTATTTGGCTGAATTTTTTCCTAAAGACAATTCTCAAAAATCACTTTTGAAGTTTTTTGATGCATCACATGTATTCATGTCCATAAATAATATATGTTAAAATTTGATCTAAAGATCTCAAGTGTATATTTATCGAATATTCTATGACACAAATGTGATACAAATGCTATCATTCATCCAAAAAGGTTTCCTCACTTCAATGGATGTTATTTTTAATGAAATTTATAGCATATTTACTTAAACTTATTTTCTTTGAGAAAATTCTGAACTTAAAGATAAGTTAAGAATATTTTTTATCTTGATATTCCTGCAGTTCAAAATTTTATAAATAGAAATATTTGATTAGCTATATCTGTTCAAGTCTATACAAGAAGAAACAAGCCCAAGTAGGATCTCTAGCAAGTCTATGATTCAAAACCATTAGTAAATAATAATGATCAATCTATTACTTTTCATTTATATCTTATCTTATAATAAATCTTCCATAATTTTTTTTCACTCATAAAGTCTTTTAACCAACGTCAACAACAACTTTTTTTTTTCACAAATTCTATTTAAGACACTTGAAAATAAGAATTGAAAAGTTCATGAGAGAAAAGATCAATATCTTAGAAAAAATCATATATAAAGATGTTGAATTACCAAAAAGAAAGAAAACGGATGCAATTGGATCTTCACAATCAAATGCAAAATAATTGAAACTTATGAAAAATACAAAGCAAGATTGTTAATAAAAGGATATATCTATCATATGTGATTGACTATCAAGAAATTTTTGCTCTTATTTTAAAAATGAATAATATTCACATTTTGATATCCTTATTAGCAAATTATGGGAGACTTATATAACAATATGATATAAAAATATTTTTTATATGAAGATGTCGATGAAGAGCTTTATATGGATTTACTTTTAGGATTTGATTTCTCCTTAAAAAATAATTAGGCATGTAGATTAAAAAAATGTCTTATATGAAGTAAAACAATCACCAAGGGCGTGGTTTGATAGCTTTACAAAAGTATGGTGGGAGTTAGATAAAAATAAAGCAAGAAGATCACACTCTTTTCATTAACCACTCTCCTGATGATAAAGCTTCAATTCTTATTGTATATGTTGATGATGTGATTATTATAAAAGATGATAATAAGAAAAAAATTCCTTAGAAAAAGGCTCGTTGAAGAATTCAAAATCAAAGAATTAGAAAATTTTAAATATTTTTTAGTCATAGAAGTGGTCTAATCTAAACAAGAGATATTTCTCTCCCAACAAAAATATGTTATAAACTTGTTAAATTAAATCAAGATGGTAGAGTGTAAGCCATATGAAACTCTAATAGAATTAAGACAAAAATTATAACTTAATGAATAAAGAACTAATGTGAATATGAGATAATATCAAATGTTAATAAGAAAACTAATTTACTTATTTTATATTTTTCCTGACATTGTATTCATAGTAAGTCTATTCAATCAATTTATGCATAAACCCAGTGAATCACATCTTCCAATCAATTATAAAATTCTAAGATATCATAAATCAAGCTTAGGAAAAGGAATTCTATACAAAAAGAATGATATCTTTCAAATTGCATGATATTTGGATATAGATTATGTTGGATCTTCATTGGGTAGAAGTTCCACTTTAGTGTATTGTATATTCTTGAGAGGAAATCTCATAACTTAGAGAAGTGAAAAATAACTTGTGGTTTTTAGATCAAGTGTTGAAGCTAAGTTCAGAATTATTGTTAAGGGATATGTGAGCTTCTATGGATCAAAATCACATTACAAGATTTTAAAAATCAAGTGAAAAGAACCTATGAAAATATACTGTGATAATAAATCGGTTATAAACATTGCAATTCAGTACATGATCAAGTCAAGTATGTCAAGGTTGATAAACACTTTATAAAAGATAAATTAAAAATGAGCTAATTTGCACTCCATATGTGCATATAGGGAATTAGCTAATCGATATATTCACCAAAGGACCATATAGCCCTACATTTAAAAATATTATAAATAAATTTATAATAGCAGATTTCTATCATCTAATTTGAGTGAGAATGTTGAATTTTTGGTTTATTTTAGCATGCTAAAGTACCACTCCCTCTCTCTTATATGATGGGACCCATTTACTATCTTATCACAGTGAAGAGTTTACGACATGTGGATCAAGGTTTTGTGATGTAAGATCAATTACTTTATTGCCCTTAGATTGAAATCCGTGTGCCTTCCTAAGGTCCATCAGCCACTTTTTATTTTTTCTCCACTTTTTCTTATTTTATTCTTATTTTATAATGCTTATTGGAGATGTATATGTACCGCCCTTTTGTACAAAGTGAAGAAAAAAGAAAAAATTTTAGAGTTTTCTCTATTCTTTTTTTTTCCTACAAAAATTTTCCATTCTTTAATTTTTAATGAAAGTTGCTGCCTTCTTCAACATAAAATTTTAAAATAAGTTGTTCAATTATAATATATGTGAAATTGTGACTTTGAACCATTTGGAATTGGGTAAGCCATACTATGCTTTTGCAAGTAATATGCTTGCTTTATTTTATTGCTGTGAACCTTATGACTTCTCTGATGATGTTAACATCTTAGCTAGTAAGCAGTTTAAAATGAGGGAGAAGTGGCAAGGGCGCTTGAAGAACTTAAAAAGAGGAATTGGTGAATTGAGAAGTGATTAGTCCTGTGCAGTGTTAGATTTGATATTGAAAGCTGGGATACTAGGAATTCATAAACATTTTGATCGTGAATTCCATTTCTATGCTGGATGGTATACATCTTGAAATGTTTTATTATTGTTTTTCCCTGTTGCTCTTCGATTGAAGAAGCAAAGAGATTGTTGGTATCTAGCTGCCATAAATACACATTGATGTTACCATCTTTGGTTAGACCCATCATTTTACACCAACCCTGACCCGTTTTATCATTTTTTTAATAATCTCTGTTTCTGGAGACATTCATCAATACATTGTAGGCCTTCATGGTTCTCCCTTGCTTCCTACGTACCTTCACTATACTTTTGTTGATGCTCAACATAAACTTGAATGTAAAGGTCATATGGATTCAAGTTTGAAGGTGTCAGCTCAATTTGAAATTGAACATCTTGATTTTGATGCAAACCTAGTTCTAGGCAAGTTGGAAATAATCAATTTAGAGATAATTTTTGAACTGGTACTAACCAAGCTAATTAATTTTCAACATATTTTGAAATTTTAAATTGAGTGCATATAAGATGGGCATGCCGAGTCAAACTTTCAAAAGGAGTACTACCCGGAGATTTCGCCCTCATTTTGTGAGCATTTTAGATCGGGTTCTAGCTTTCTTATAGGCACAAGCATCTATGATTAATTACCCTTCCAAAATGATGAGAGAAATTTTTATTAAGATTAGTCATTAAGTTGCTAAATGCTTAATGTATGGTAACATCAATTGTAATTTAAAATTTAAGAAATTCTTTGTTATTAACTTAAGGCATATGATTGGAGAAATGATGATGCTCCCGATCAAGATCCCATAGTTTCGTTATCCTGGGCTGTCATGGTCCCTAACCTACTTAGTCAACGAGGTAGTTAACTCAACTTGATCGAAAAATCCTTGTCAGCAGCCATGAGTTGTTTTGTCGAAGGGGACCTTATAAACTGGGTTAATATTTTTTTAAAGAGATAATTTTAAGTCCATCTTAATTAAGAGTTTTTTTTTCTTATCAAATGCACTCTAGTGTTAATCCCATGAGCATTCATATAATATTTTAAGTTTTTTTTTTGTACCTTGGAGAGAGTTGTATCCTTCTAGTTTGAAAGAGAAGGGGAGCGTGTGTAAAGTTTTTCTATTACTTGTTAAAGAGAGAGGCTTCTCCATCCATCTTGGCTTTTTAGGCTAAAGGGGAGAGATGAATTTTTGGAGGAGACCTACAGTGGGCGTAGATTTGTTGAGTCAAATCACTGTAAATGTTGTACCCCATTTTTTTTAATCTCTCTGCTATTCTTTTATTTGTGTTTGGATTGAATTCTTATAGATAGTTCATAGCTCAAGGGATAAAGCTATTGGGGAATATATAAGTTACAATCCTGATCATAATTTAGTGGGACTATTTGACAACAAATCACCTAGCTAGAGAGCTCTAGTGTAACCACACTTTATATTGTGTCATTTAGCAGTAAAATCATGCGGATAGAGAACACGAGCCACATTCTTATTGTCATAAGATTGTTTGAGAGTGAACATAATAATATATTTGATTTGACATTGGCTTCTTTTGTTACAAGAAGTTTTTTAAAATTATTACCCCCTTACAAACAATTTTAGATGGATGGTAGATATGCTTTAAGTCATTTAATGATAGCTTTCGTTTAAGTGATTTCCATGATTTTAAAATTTTCTTGAATAACTTAAAATTATTAAAAGTTTGAACTTTAAATGGTTTAACACTAAGATTTTAGAAGTTTGATGATAATAATCTCTATAGTTGAAATCTTCAATTAGCATGGCCATCATCGAGGTATTTAGATAGTCATTCCATGGCTATAATGATGGAATTAACATCTCAAACAAAAAATATTATAACAATATTAAAAGGTTTTGTTAACCCAAACCTAATATGAATACTCAACTGGGAATCAACTTGTGTGGCATTCTCAGACACCAAGTTTAAAAACTTAAAACATATATTGGGTCACATGTGAGTATTTTCAATTTTATTGATTTGCGTGCAATCTAGGAGACTTGCATGCTTCTGAAAGCAACATGATTTATAAAATATGTAGTATAAATTAAAGTGTCTCGTAATGCATGCAAATGTCTCAATTTAGTTTGCTTGTACGAAGTGCATGCAAGATTATATTCTTTAAGTCTCTTACATGTATTTCAATACAATGCGATTGAATATAGTGTTGTCTCGTAATATGTGCAAATATTTCATTTCTCTCTTTGAAATCCTGCATAAAATTTGAAACACTTGAATAGGATATAAGATCATTTTGAAATATATGCAATGAAATCATTTCATCCAAGCATATCACATATTTTGAGTTTTTCAATTGAAGTTAGGTATTACCCATTGATGCTTTTATACCCCATCTTTTATTGCATTTCCCAATTTTTTTACAACCACCTTTTGGTGTATTTAAATTATCATTAATCATGGTAGGCCCACAAATGATTAATTTAAGGCTATAAATGGAGGGGTACCCTTCCCTTTTTCTTTGTGATTGCTTGCAAGTTTGAGATGTTCTAGAGAGTTCTTGCTTGTATTCCAAACGAGGCTCTATTTCCTTCAACTGTTATGTATAAGTGTCATTTGATCAATTATGAATTTAGTTTTGCTTTCATTTTGCAATTTCACATTTTAGTGTTCAATTTATAATGCTTCATTCATTTAAATTATTATTTTCTTATGAAACATAATATAAGATTTACCAACATATATGAAGTAAATACAAAACACTAATGGCGTACTATCAATCCTATAAAATATCTAAGAATCTAATTGAAACAACAAGAATAATGCTCATAATAAAAAATTGTATGTTTATCTTTTAATAAACAACAACTACTTACCTCAAGGCAGGTGGTACAAAATTCTAAACTTATTTATGGTTCAATTGCCAAAAGTTTAGTGCACTCAACTCGAATGTCCTATACAAAACAAACTAGTTAAATGAAAGCATGCATTGATTGGGGTGTAAGTGAGCTGAATTAGCTCGAGTTTGACTCGTTTAGGAAGCTCGGCTCATCGAGCCATGAGCTCGAGTTCGAGCTCAATTCATGTCTAGTAAGATAATTGAGCTCGAGCTTGAGTTTAACCCAACTCAACTCGAGAGCTCGTTGAGCAACTTAAAACACAAATTCGCCTGATGTGAACTCGGTTCACATTCACGCGTATTTTGTTTGGTTGAGGTTGAGGACTCAAGAAACCCATAAGGTCCCAATAGCTTGTGAAATCCATAACCCCCATTTGAATACACTCACAGATACCCTAAAGTCCCATTCACAAATTGCGACCTTTGTCCTGTCCCCACGATTGTAAATTCGCTCAATGCTCACTCTCTCTCTTGTTGACCTCCACATAAATTACATAAATCAAATCGAAGCAAGCACAATGACTTCGATGAACCGCGGATGCGATGTCACACAAATCGAAGTCAAAATACTTCAGTTGTCACCGAAATTGATCGAAACAACTTCCGATTGACAAATGGACTTCGTCGTTGTGTCTATAACGCCAAAATTGATCAAAATATACATCTTGTGCAATCTGTCGGTTGATCGATGTAGAATATGAGCTATCGATACGTTTTTGCACATATCAGAGTCAGAAGGCCTCAACAATGACCAAACGCCTTCATTGACAAAATTAATTGCACCTTTATCACGAAAATATCAGAACCTATCAAATGAGACTACACAATTATTTCGAATGAGTTGTGCGAGTATCAAGCGGATCAATGCAATATCATGCACTTCAAGTTGAAATTGACTTGATTTGACGCTGAAATTAATTAAACAATCTCCAATCGTGAAACAGACTATGTTGTTGGGTATAGAAGGTCAAAATTACAAAGAGATCAACACCCATATTGCATAGAATCACTACACAAAAAATTTTGCCAAATTTGCATGGATTTTGAGGCAATGATATGCAAAGCGAGGAAGCTCCCAGTCAAATTACAGCCGCGTCGCGCCATCCTCTCCCATCAAATGTGCGGCCCATATCTCCTCATGTCTTGCTCCATTTCTTCCCCTCACCTCCAGCGCACAAGTAGTCAGCATATTCCCCCACTCTCTCCTTCTCTGTTCTCTGCTGCACTCCTCTCTCGCAGAATTCCTAATCTCCCATTCTCCGCTCCCTCCGACTTGCTGTAGTCTCTCTCTCTCTCTATCTTTCTCCCATTACCAACCAGCTAGCATTTCTGTGAACAGAGGCGCCATGATTTGCCGAGCCCACACTCTCGTCGACCTTGTTCCCATTCTATGGCTGGCGTTGATCCTCTTCCTCTCGATACTAGCGCCTCAATTCAAAGGCACAACCTCGTCTTGTCAAACTCTGACACTCCTCTCACATCTCTTCACTCCCACTGAGCTCACATGCAAAGAAAGCTGGCTCTTCCATTTCTTCACACACCAATTTCTACTCTCTTTCCTCCCCTCCATAACTCTCTCGCATCTCTCAACCACAGCTAAGTCGTATCCTCACCTCCATATCCACCTCCTTGTTGTCCTCTCTCTGTGTGTGCGCGCGCGCGCGCGCAATCTAAATAGTTAAAAAAAAAAGAGGTAAGGAGAGTAAAATTTCCTCTCCCTCCCCACCTATTTGCTTTGAAAATTTGTACTCCTCGAAATCCGTGCCACATCACCCCAATTTATGTGCAAAGGTAAAATGCTAAAACCAATTGAGTACCCTCGCATGTTATTCCAATATGGCAGGAAAAATGTCTAAGAATTACTTAAGTACCTGTGCACGTTATTCTAACGTAGCGGGGAAACTTGCAAATTAAGTACTCGTGAGCATTATTCCAACACGACGATGAAAAATTGTGTCTTGCTTGTGCAGGTGTTTGAAGGCCTATGTGTCGCTTTGTATAAGCGAGGTAGGTACGAAGATCCCCCTAGCCGTGATATTGCAAGATATCGACCATGCAGCTTCTTATAAATGTAGTGAGCAGGCTCAGAACTCTCGAGGTAGTCTCCTATATGGAAACAATATCGGGATATTGCCGAAATTCCATCGAACCTTCACACTAATAAAGAATTCAAACTAAATTGAAATAATATGAATTAAAATCTAAAACTAAAATCTAAATTAAAAATCGAGCTCCACAAGTACACTTGAAAGCCTGTGTTGTTTTTTATAAACGCTGAATTAAGACTTTAGACTACAGACATAAAGACAAGAACTATGCTTATAAGTGCGAGAAGACCAACACTCTAATGTAGTGTCCTCTGCAGCGTATATGTTGCCTAAATTTCATCAAACTCTAAACTTATATATATATATATATATATATATATATATATATATATATAAAGAGGATAGTTGGAACTCAAATTGAAATCTTGAATTGATACTAAGTTGAACGTGAATTGCAAAGTTCAAAAATGAGAATGAACTTGCAAGAATCAGATTAAGTTAAACTTACAATTAACAAAATATTTGCCCATTACCAAATGACATATCTCACTGAAGGTTCAACTTGTGCATTTGAATGTAGAATTGAGATATGTGAGATCAACAACATATCTCAATACCTATCTTCAAACAAAATTCATTAAAGAGTTGCAGTGGCGTAAGTGACTCATTGATGAGCATAAGCAAGATATTTAATGAATATTGGATTTAATCACAATTCACTTCGAACAAATTGATGGAGATCAAGAGGAATTGTATGGGATTTGCAATGAATGAAGGCAATTCTTCCAAGAATACTCATAATGTGAAGAAATCACTCGTTAAATTCAAATGCTTCATTGAAAAATTTAGAGAGTTTAGCTTTATGCGTGCTTCAAAGGCAACTCTAGGTTTAAACTCAATGCCTTGAAGAGTGCGCAAGCAATCTTAATCAACCCACATATGCCCGGACACGTGTTACACTCCTGACTTAGTGTTTGAAGATATTGTGCAAGTTGAAGATAAATTTAGCTCAAACCATTTTGGTTCTAAGAAATGTGTAAACGTTTTGATAAAATGATAACTATTTTGAAAATGTACCCACATTGATTATAAAGATGCAAGCTCTAAGTATTGATGTTTATGTGCATAATACACACTTCTAAACAGGCTGCTTCGCTTATATGATGAAGTCATACGTCCCACTTAATTAATCCGATTCTCCTCTTACAAAATTGAAGTTAGTCTATGAAACTAGAAGTTTGTTAGAACTTGGAATATATGCTCTCTAAAATTAATGAAATTAATAGATATTATGGTTCAGTAGAAAGATAAATATTTTGTATTCAAAACAAAATGGGTTGGGGAGGAGAAGATTGATAGTTTATGTTTTATACTTTAAGATTTGAGAAGTTGAATTGATTATAGTATTAATATTGAAAAGGATTATGTTATAAATATTAATAAATTTGGAGATAAAATTATAGTTTTAAAGATTATTATGAAAGATTATCAATGTTATAAGTGTTTATGCTCCTCAAGTAAGGATGTAAGAAAAATTTTGGAATGAATTAGAGAGATTAATACAAAGATATATCTTAAAGAAAAAAATTTATTGGATGAGATTTAAATGGATATGTTGATAAGGTAGAAGATTTTAAAGATATGTGGTGTATTTTATTTAATAATGAAGAAGGTATAATTATATTAGATTTTATTTTAGCTTATTATTTTGTATTTGCTAATACTGTATCTAAGAAAAGATATGAGCATATTATTACTTATAAAAATGGATCTACTAAAACATAGATTAATTATTTTCTTATAAGAAAAATAGATCGCTTAGATTGTAAAAATTATAAGGTCATTTCGAGTGAAAGTTTTAGTACCAAATATCGGCTGTTAGTTTTAGGTTTTAATATGAAAAATAAATCAAAATATTATCCTATGATTAGATGGGGTCACTTAAAGAACATTAATAAAATATTTTAATAAATACAAGATTTAGAATTTGAGATGTTCATTTAATGTAAAAGTTTGAAAAGAAATTAAGTAGTTAAAAAATTACTTAGAATAAAAAAGAACTTTAATAAAATAGTTAATGGTGATAACGCAAAGAAAAGAAGAAATAAGTTGTTATAAAATTTAGTTTAGAAAAGAGAATTAGGAAAGATATAAGTGGAGATTCTAAGAAAGAATATGCAAAAAAATCTTTTGATTTATAATATTGATACAAAGTGAAAGATATTCTCAGTATCTTTCATATCCATTTATCCACTCGAAGTGAGTGAAATTAAGTTGTTAAAAATCGAGAATAAAAAGTTCTTTTAAAAAATAGGTGGAGTTAGAATGCAAAGAAGAAAGAAAGAAGATTATTATAAAATTTAGTTTAGATGTAAAACTCAGAATTAGTAAAGATATAAAGTGAGAGATTCTAAGAAAGAACAGATGAAAAAAGCTTAGTGATTTATACAATAGATTGGATACTAAAGAAGGTGAAAGATGTCATTCTTTCGTAGTCATCTTTCATATCCATTTCTATCCACTCAAGAGTGTGTTGTATCTATGCCGCTTAAGAAATCACTCATCATCTAAGTTGATTTGTTGACTTAATGAAATTTGACTATTTTCATATTTAGTCCAATCTCTAGTGGCATGCCTTTCTCCATAGACCTTTTCTAACCCTGTATAATTTGCGATAGAAATATTTAGGAAAGTAGCATCTTTAGGAAAAGTCTACAACACAAAAAAGAAGGCTTAGTCTTACTTTTAGTATTTTCATTTTTTGAATATGAGATACTTGAGTAGAAGCACTACCTGAATGTGAGATGCATATTCTTCTGGATCCATCAAAATAATTTTGTTAGTTTCATCCCAAGATACTCTTGATTTTTTCTTTAACTCTTGAATATGATTTCATATACTTCGTTGATGCCAAATTTGATTTTGTTGTCATTATAACATTGATGCCATATCTATCACTGAAGGCACCTTAGTAGATAACATCCTTAAAGTTTTGAGAACTTCACATATTTGTGTTGACGTACTCGGACATGATTTATGGGAGCCCAGTAACCCACTTCGGTTTCAAGCTCCACAAAATTTGTTCTCTTTCTACTTTTTGAAGCAGAAGCTATTGATTATTGTGTATCCTTTATTCCTGTAAAGAATAGATAACATTTCACCAACTTTTGTTTATATATCTGCATTAGTAAACTAAACAATTGTAGTCATAACAAATATATGAACATTTCTATCTAATAAAGTAAAAGTTTTATAGAAAAGATAAAGAACATTACAATTTATATTCATCATATATTTATATTAATAAAAATGTACATTTATATCCAAAATAAGTATAATTTAATGCAATTTTCAACATCCAAAAATGACATATACCGATTGAAAAAGGTAAATGCTTGGCAAAAAATTATAAAGTAGTGCAAAAATAAGTTATATTAAGGATGTATAATTGTTATATTTTCTTTAATATCCAGTATTCTTCATCCTATTCCACATAGTTAAAACTATTTGGTCTCTTTTTGCTTACCATTCATGTGATTCATCTGACATAAGTTCATATCATTTCCTAACACGGCTCTTTTAACCTACTCATCTTTTGAGAGAATGAAGTCATCTCCACCTTTAGCTATAATGCAATTGTGTAATATGCAACATACAAGAACAATATCAAGTTGAGTTTCTAAAGGAAAGTAAGACTCGCACTTTAGAATTGTGAAATGATTCTTCAATGAACCGAATGCATGTTCCACGCGCGAGATGAATGTGCGATTGAATAATTCTTTGTTTTTTGGTATGGAACTAAACTCTTTAAGTGATATCAGAAGACGAACAGATAGAAAATCTTTTTTAGTGGAATATCTCCCATCCACTAGATAATACTTACCTGCAATTTTCACAATAGACGTACAGTAAGAGTAGTGTGACTGCTTATTAAACTTTATGTAAAGTTCTCTATACATTCAGGAACATATAGACCATCTAATCATTCTAATGCATTTATAAGAATAGTTGCATCATGTGTTGAATCCTCTCAACCAGTTTGCACATACGTGAACTTTAGGTCAAAGTCCACTGCTACTAATACATTTTGACTTGGGTAAGACTTTTTTTTTTCTAAATGCAGATTCATATTCTTTTGGTACTTTAGCTCGAATATGTGTTATATCTATATTGCCAATACAAACTTATTTTATTAAAAATCAAATTAAGATAATTATCATAAAGTTAAATTATGTAATCGTAAATATGAAGTTTAGTTATACCTTAAAAAAAGCATGAACTGACTATTTGATTGCATCTTGTGAAATAAGAGAAGGGTCTAATCAATTCCTGACGCAACTCTTCTATGGCATGTATTCTTGCATTCAAGTATCTACTAACAGTTTCTCCATATCTTTGAAAGTTAAAATGAATGGCTGACTAACACTAATAAAAAATATTTTAAGAAGAAAGTACAAAGTTTTAAAATTTGAGATGTTCATATCATTTAATGCTATGAAAAAATAAAGAATTAAAGAAAATAAAAATTACTAGAATAAAAAGAGAACTTTTAATAAAAGTAGTTAGTGGTTGAGTTAGAATGCAAAGAAAAAAAAGAAAAATAAAGTTGTTATAAGATATTTAGTTTATTTATTATTTATTTTGGTTTACTTTATTTTTATTTTTATTTAGGTTTATCTTTTATTTCTATTTAGTTTAGTTATTTATTTTAAGTTTATTTTTGCCTAGTTTTTATTTTTTTAGTTTATTTTTTTTTTTAGGTTTAGTTTATTTTTGGATTGAGTTTTATTTTTATTTTATTTTTAGGTTTAGGTTTTTATTTTTAGTTTTAGGTTTAGGTTTAGGATTTTATTTTATTTTTTAAGTTTAGTTCAGGTTTTATTTTAGGTTTATTTTTAGGTTTTATTTTTTAGTTTAGATTTATGTTTATTTTAAGTTTATTTTATTTTATTTAGTTTATGTTTAGGTTTAGGTTTAGTTTATTTTAGGTTTAGGTTATTTATTTTAGTTTAGGTTTAGGTATTTTTTATTTTATTTTAGGTTTAGGTTTTTTTAATATATATTTTATTTTTTTTAGCTTTCATTTTATTTAGTTTTATTTTATTTTATTTTAGGTTTTATTTTATTTTTATTTTCAGTTTTATTATATTTAGGTTTATTTAGATGAAAAAAGAGAATTAGAAAATATATAAAATTCTGTAGAGATTAAGAAAGTTAATAGATCTGAAAAAATTCTTTAGTGATTTATACAATGATTTGTTAAAGAAGATGAAGATGTCATTCTTTCATAATCATCTTTCATATCCATTTCTATCCACTCAGTAACTTGTGTTGTATCTATACCAGTTTCTAAGAAATCATTGTTCTCATCATCTAAGTTGATTTGTTGAGTCTCTAATGAAATATGACTATTTTCATATTTAGTCCAATCTCTAGTGGCATGCCTTTCTCCACAAACTTTTCTAACCCTGTATAATTTGCGATAGAAATATTTAGGAAAGTAGCATCTTTAGGAGAAGCCTACAACACAAACAAGAAGGCTTAGTCTTACTTTTATTATTTTCATTTTTTGAATATGAGATACTTGAGTAGAAGCACTATTTGAATATGAGATGCATATTCTTTTACAACAACAACAACAACAACAACAAATTTTAATCCCATTCTACATGAATCCTTCTCTTATCAGATCCTATTATGTCTCATTTAAATCAAGTATACTAAGATCATTTTTATACATCTTAACCAAGTCTTTAGTTTACCTCTACCTTTCTTAACATAAGGTAAATTTAATGCATCTACTATTCATCTTGGATAAGCTTATGTGGCCAAACCATCAAGGCGACTCTTCTAATCTTATCTACCAGAGCTATTCCAACTTTTCCCGAATATACTCATTTTATATTCTATCTCTAGTAAAGCCACTCATCCACCTAAGCATCCTCATCTCAACACTTAACTTAGTCTTATGCTTCTTTATTGGCCAACAGCACCATAAGTCATTGTGTCTTATCACCATCTTATAAAAATTTTCTCTTAAGTTTAAGTGATTTTTCTATCACATAATGACATTATTCCTCCACTTCAACTATCCAACTTGAATTCTACTAATAACATCTCCATCTATTTTACCATCATTTGAACAATAGAGCCTAAATATCAAACGCTTACTCTTATAATGACTTGTTCACCTAATGTCACAACACTACCACTAGAGCTTCTACAACTAAAATTACACTCCATATATTCAATTTTAGATCTACTTAAACGAAAACCTTTAGACTCTAGAGTTGACCTAATGTCACTGCATATTCTTCTGATCCATCAAAATAATTTTCTTAGTTTCATGCCAAGATACTCCTGATTTATTCTTTAACTCTTGAATATGATTTCATATATTTCGTTGATGCCAAATTTGATTTTTGCATTGCTCACCTATAACATTGATGCCATATCTATCCTTCAGCTTCTGAACGACCTTAGTAGATAACATCCTTAAAGTTTTGAGAACTTCACATATTTGTGTTGACGTACTCGGACATGATTTATGGGAGCCCAGTAACCCACTTCAGTTTCAAGCTCCACATAAATTTTTTTCTCTTTCTGCTTTTTGAAGAAGAAGCTATTGATTATTGTATATCCTTTATTCCTGTAAAGAATAAATAACATTTCACCAACTTTTGTTTATATATTTGCATTAGTAAACTAAACAATTGCTGTCATAACAAATATATGAGCATTTCTATCTATAAAAGTAAAAAGTTTTATAGAAAAATAAAGAACATTACAATTTATATTCATCATATATTTATATTAATGAAAATGTTATATCCAAAATAAGTATAATTTAATGCAATTTTCAACATCCAAAAATGACATACCGATTGAAAAAGGTAAATGCTTGCCAAAAAAATTATAAAGTAGTGCAAAAATAAGTTATATTAAGGATGTATAATTGTTATATTTTCTTTAATATCCAATATTCTTCATCCTTTCCACATAGTTAAAACTATTCGGTCTCTTTTTGCCAACCATTCATGTGATTCATTTGACATAAGTTCATATCATTTCCTAGCACGGCTCTTTTAACCTACTCATCTTTTGAGAGAATGAAGTCATCTCCACCTTCAATTATAATGCAATTGTGTAATATGCAACATACAAGAACAATATCAAGTTTTGTTTCTAAAGGAAAGTAAGGCTCGCACTTTAGAATTGTGAAACGATTCTTCAATGAACCGAATGCATGTTCCACTGTTGTGCGTAGAGATGAATGTCGCAGATTGAATAATTCTTTGTTATTTCTTGGTATGCTAGAACTAAACTCTTTTAAGTGATATCTTGTAGCACGATATGGAGATAGAAAATCTTTTTAAGTGGAATATCCCCCATCCACTAGATAATACTTGCAATTTTCACAGTAGACATACAGTAAGAGTATTGTGACTGCTTATTAAACTTTATGTAAAGTAAGTTCTCCATACATTCAGGAACATATAGACCATATAATCATTCTAATGCATTTATAAGAATAGTTGCATCATGTGTTGAACCCTCTCAACCAGCTTGCACATATGTGAATTTTAAGTCAAAGTCCACTGCTACTAATACATTTTGACTTGGGTAAGGCTTTTTTCTTCTAATTGGATTCATATTCTTTTGGTACTTTAGCTCGAATATGTGTTCTATCTATATTGCCAATACAAATTTATTTTATTAAAAATCAAATTAAGATAATTATCATAAAGCTAAATTATGTAATTGTAAATATGAAGTTTAGTTATATCTTAAAAAAAAGCATGAACTGACTATTTGATTGTATCTTGTGTGGTACCTGAAGAGAAGGTGGTCTAATCAATTCTTGACGCAACTCTTCTATGGCATGTATTCTTGCATTCAAGTATCTACTAACAGTTTCTCCATATCTTTGAAAGTTAAAATGAATGACTCGATTATGAATACTATATCTAAGTGTATGTAAACATAACAACTTGTTCTTACATATACACGTAGACAAAACAAGTAATCTTCATGTGCACAATAAATTACATAATTTTAAGAAATGTTATTTCTTCATTCTCACCGTATCAACACAATCAAAGTCAAATTCACGATATAATCTAGATAGGTATGTCCGATATTGTATATTTCGTTCAGGATTAGACTTTCACTTTTGACGTCAAATCTCATGCATTCCTACAAATATAACACCCATTGCGGCAGTGATAACCGCATGGATTGCTAAACGGTTCAAACCTAACTCTATCTCATCCTAGATGTTATCTGAGTTTGACAAGTGATCTTCATCATATTGTAATTGTTCATTCATCTATATAAATGGAAGCGAACACACATTTTAATTAGGTTGCAAACTTTGTCTGGTTGTAGTCTAGAACATCTATAATATTTTTTGAATGGATAATGTCAGTAGGAACATGTAGAAAATCTAGGTGCAACTATACACAAGAACAATAAAAATTATAAGTTAAGAGATCATATAATCTGAAATCAGTAAGCCAATCACAAAAGTTTAATAGATGATGATAGATGGCAAGTGACTTGATAAATTTTCCAAATTCCATTAGGTCATTGTCACGTTTCATCATCAACATCATTAGCATCATACCAACTATTTACTGTCAGATTGTTCTTGATATGATACGTGATGTTAACTCAATCTTTTTCACTTCAACAAAGAGATTTTACCAGAGGATGATTTTGTAGAGATTAAGGATTCGTATTGAGGTAAAAAATTTGATCGCAATGATTTACTTTAGAGTATATTTTCAACAACTATGTTATTATTATTTTAATATTACAACAACAACAACAAGCCTTAATCCCATTAGGTGGGGTTGGCTACATGAATCCTTCGTCTCCATTGTGTCCTATTATGTGTCAAATTCTCATTTAATTCAAGTATACTAAGATCATTTTTATACATCTTAACCAAGTCTTTTAGTCTACCTCTACCTTTCTTAATAAGACAAATCTAATGCATCTACTCTCCTAATCGTATCGGACGTACATTTCTTATGTGGCCAAACCATCTAAGGCGACTCTTCCTAATCTTATCTACCAGAGCTACTCCAACTTTTTCCTAACATACTCATTTTGCATTCTATCTCTAAGAGTAAAGCCACTCATCCATCCACAGCATCCTCATCTCGTAACACTTAACTTAGTCTTATGCTTCTTTTATTGGCCAACATGCACCATAAGTCATTGCGTGTCTTACCACCATCTTATAAAATTTTCCTTAAGCTTTTCTATCACATAAGCCGATGCATTCCTCCACTTCAACCATCCAACTTGAATTCTACTAATAACATCTCCATCTATTTCACCATCATTTTGAACAATAGAGCTTAAATATCTTAATCGCCATCATTATTAATGACATCACCTAAAGTCACAACACTATCACTAAAACTTCTACAACTAAAATTACACTCCATATATTCAGTTTTAGATCTACTTAAACGAAAACCTTTAGACTCTAAAGTTGACCTCCATAATTCAAGTTTCTGTTGGACTCCTCTAGTCTTATCAACAAGAAGAATGTCATCAGCAAAAAGCATACACCAAGGTACATCTTGTAAATGCCTCGTAAGAACATCCATAACTAAAGTAAAAAAGATAAGGGCTTAATGTTGATCCTTGATGTAATCCAACTGAAATAGGAAAATATTTTGTCAATCCTCCTTGTGTTTGGACACAGTAACTCTAGTATGCATATCCTTAATGACTTGAATATAACCAATATTAACTCCTTTCTGTAACTCTCCAAAGAACATCTCTTGAGATTTTATCATAAGCTTTCTAAATCAATAAATATCATTTTAGATCCTTCTTACTTTCTCATGCTTCTCCATCAAACCTCTTAACAAATGTATAGCATTCATAGTAGATCTACCTGGCATGAAACCAAACTGATTGTGAGAACTTTTGTATCACATCGTAACCTATGCTCAATTACTCTCTCTCATAATTCTCCACCCATCTCTTATCTTTTTTTATTTTCCTTGTCCCCACAGAAAGCCCATTGCCGCAACCACCTGCAGCCCTTACTTCCTCTTCATGTTGGACTCTTCTTCCCTCATTCCAATTTCACGTGGTTAGCTGTTAGGTGAAGAAGGGGAGATATTGGCTTTGATGTTCTGTGTTAATTTGTCCCATTATCTAGATTACAAAATCCATGAATCAGGATTTAAGACAAAGGTGAAGGGAGCTAGAGTTCCGTAGGAATTAAAGCTGACATTTTCACTGTCAAGTTCTCTTTAAATCAAAGTCTTATTTGAATGCTTTCCAGTCCCTTCCAAACAATTTGCTTATTGTTGAGCTTTGGGTAAAAGGGAGGGATTTGAGATTCTATGAAATTTAGGGTCTATTTGAGATAGGGTCTATAAATTAACACTACCATTGCCGGTCCCAAGTCCGGATGCAAAAAGTGGAGGGTTCGTAGGTAGTATGAAAAATTTGTAAATAATATTTTACATGAATCCTTTAAATCATTGTGCTATTTTAATATTATATGAAAAAAATATATTATGCTCCCGTGTAACAAGTAAAATTTCCTTTAACTCAGTCGTCATACTTCATAGATTTTGATTTCTCAGTAGATTTCATACTAATATTTTTCAAAAGATAAAGGATGAAGAAAATTGAAACCAGACCAACTATTAAAGGCTTGTTTGAATGCGTTTTTATTTTTCTATAATTATATTGACAAGTTATTATGAATCCATTTTATTAAACAATTTCAAAAAAAATTCTCTTCAAGCAAAT
Organism: Cymbidium sinense; assembly: GCA_021442155.1. Taxonomy (NCBI): domain Eukaryota; kingdom Viridiplantae; phylum Streptophyta; class Magnoliopsida; order Asparagales; family Orchidaceae; genus Cymbidium; species Cymbidium sinense. The sequence goes on along the minus strand of CM038224.1, from coordinate 124,469,892 downwards.
TTTTTGCACGTACCCCTACTCTTCGGCAACCTTCTGCTGATACAAAGTAGGTAAAAAGCATTATACTGCCAACAAGAATTATCATACAATTTATTGTTCATGCAACCTACATAGGCTTTATATGTCTTAAAAAAGTTCTGAATCTTCACATAACAACGCATAATTGTAGAGGTCACAGCAGGACCAAAAAAAATTATATAAAAAAATTTACTGTAGAAAGAACCCTAAATCATCACTGTTCGGGGCCGTCTCCGGCGTCAGAAGGTTTAGTGATAGTCAAGCGAATAAATAGCTGGACCTCACCACGCTGTAGCAAAGGGGAAATCCGTTAGAGACACAAATGGTGGAAGGAATGTGCAAAGCCAAGAACAAGTAGGAAGAATTGGCCGACAAGAACTCCCGGAGGCAAAGAACTTACCATCAGTGGAGAATCGCATGATTGGCGACGAGAAGCAATTGTTCTCATGAGGTAGGCTGCGTCATGAAGTTTTGAGAGATGGGAAGTGTCTCGCGAGGTTGCAATATATTTGTTTTCCCCTGAATTCGATCAAATTTCTTATACACGAGAAATAGTCTATTTGGTGTTATTTAAAACTCTCAAATATTTTACTTTACTTTTATGTTGTGATATAACCAAATGCTGGAAATATTACTTTTCTTGCTTTTAAACTACTTTACTCTAAAAAAATCAAAACAAACAGCCCCCTAATTTAAATGCTTAGAAGTTCAATGCAAGCATATGAATGAAACAAGCCTATTGTTTATTTTAGAATGGTTTCCTGCTTACAAACATTGCATCATGATGTGTGCTACATCATGAATGTTTCTTAAAGCAATACACATTTAGATTTATCATATACATGCAAACAACAAGATGAATTACATACATGCATTACAAAGCAGTGCCAATTTAAATCTAAAATGTTGAGCGGTAAGTGTTTTTGGATGACTTAACGCTTTATGAGAAATTCCTCTAAATTCTATTTCAAATACCTTGAAAAGCATGTGAGTCCTTAAAACAATTACATGAAAATCAATCGTGTTAAATCACCTGTATGAGTCCTAATATAGTGTTAAATTCATAAATTCAGTGTTTAAGGATGTTGTACTAGCTAGAACTAAATAGACTAAAGTCTATCTTACCTCAAAATGCGTGCAAACATTTTATAAATTGATAATCATTTTGAAAATATATGTATCCTTCGTGAACTTAATTCTTAAAGACTGATATATGTGCATATTTCAAATGCGCCACTTTGTTTACATGGTGAAGTCATAAGTCTTACTCAACCGACATGTTGACAATATTAGTTGAAATTTAAATACTCAATCACTAAAAAGAGAATTTGTCTTACATTTCCTTCCATCAAAAGTCTTAATTGTAAAAATTCATATTCAAACCTACAAATTCTCGCTTCAAGATGAAAAATGCAATCACTAGTTTTAATTAAAGACCCAACCCTTTGTAGCAAGCAAGCAAAGTTGATAAGGTCTATATTTTGAAGATGATTGTGTTGAATGAAGATTTCAATTGTAGGAGATATTGTCATCAAGATGCGTTTAAAATTTCAGATCAAATTAATCTAAATTAAATATTCATATAAATGCAAAATTGAATAAGTTACTAAGTTCTGAATGCTTAAATAAAACTCATCATCTGAAACACTTAAGTACACTTGACCCACTCACAATTGTTTGTTAAGAGTAATAAGTTAAAAAACTTTAACTCATAAAGAAGTTAATGTCAAGTCAAGTGTTATATTATATTTATTCTCAATAATCTCTACGCCGAGAAGGATGCTTTAATGTCAGTAATTTTATAGCTTCATATATGAAGCAATTACGCAAAGCTAATTGTGATTTGTCATTAAATTATACCATTATATTATATATTATCATGTATATTTGATGATTGTGAATTATATGGTGCATTTGATATGACACAAAATCCTCTATCAGTTATGATGGACTTAAAACTATCTTCTTAGATAAATATCAACTTAGGTGTATAAGGTTACCTTGGATGAAGTAACCCATGGCAACTGATATGAACCCTTCGGTTTGGTTGGATCGTTATCTCCTACGATTAAGTAGAGTGATGACATGGATAACAAAATTATGAAATTGATGATATCATTTCTCCCACCATCCATTTTAAGTTAAAAGATAATAAATTTCATAGTTTTAAATTAAAAATTCCAACCATTGTTATTATACACTAAACAATTAACGATTTAACTAACCATAATCGAGAGTTCTCTCTCAGTATTAGGAGATGTAATTAACTATAAGTGCTTGTGCCTATAGGAAACTTGAATCAAATCTAAAGTCTTCACAAAATGAGGGTGAAATCTCTAAGTAGTATCTTATCTATCATTTCATCTGATTTCTGAAAATTTGACCGACATTGCTTGAACTCTCGACTAGGGCTGCAAATGAGCCGAGCGTTCAACAAGCTACTCGTGACTGACTGAGAGCTTCGTTGTCGTTCATTTAACTAATCGAACGAGCTTGAACATTTTGTAAATACTCTTAAATGAATAAATTTGAACAAATTGTTGTTCAGTCATTTTTGTTCATGAACAGATCATCGTTTAAAGTTCGTTAAGAGCTTCGACAAAGCTGCTCATAAACGATCATTTATATTTTCAACACGCCGCCGCTGCTCGATTAAGGCTCATTTATTTCATTAAACGAGATGCTTGTTAACGGGCTCAATAAGCCCAATTTGAACCGAGCTCGCAAACAAGCTCGAACAAAATTTTTTTAAATGAGCTCGAGCTTGAACACCATCCTAAAAGTTCGAATCGAGCTCGAGCTCAATAATGACAAATGAGCTTGAACTTGAACAAGCCTCTACTCGGCTCGGCTCGGTTCGTTTGCAGCCCCACTCTCAACATCGAGAGATCGAATGCGAATTTTGGAGCCGTAATCATATTGCCTACTAAATAAGATTAACAGGTTTTCATCTGCATATTAACCCAAGTCCACGTAATTAGATTTATAGCATATAACAGATTTGGAAATTTTGCCATGAATAAATCCGAAAGCTGAAAAAAAAAACATTTTACTTTCTACATGCTTTTTTTTTTTTTCATGAGCCAAAGTCTGGTAATAATATACTGTACATTTCCGATTCCAATTGAAAATGGCTTTGCTGATGGTATTTTGTTATATATTTTCTCCAGCAAATGAGAGCACGAGAAGGCGCCTCATTGGCTATACTGTTGCAGAGTACATTGCACTGGCTGCTGCAAGTCTTCTCCAGGTAGTTTATATCAGACGCCTTTTTAGCAAGACTGTGGCTTATAATAGAATTTAACATGACAACTTGGCCCCCATTTTTTTTAGTATTTAACGAGCATTTTCTCTATAACTTATTGAGGTTTAAAGCCCTCTGATTTAGATTTTGTACCTTACAAACACATCTTTTGATCCAGTGTGATTTAATTTTGCTAAGTACTTACTGATTGCCTTTTTTACTTTAGCATCATGAATTTAAAGGCTCTCAGTGTGTGGGATCTATTTAAAGATTGAATTACATGACAAGAAATTCATTTGGCCTTATTATATCTGAAATGACTCTCCAGAACTTTGGAATAATAGTGTAAATAAGTTGCGTTTGGCTGAGTTTAATTGGTGCATTGCTCAATTTATAAAGAAAATGAATCAGAATTTTTTATTTCTGTTCAGTTCAGTTCATTTATTTATAGAGTTGAACACACAAGTTGTACTTTGATTCATATTAGTAAATGAGCTTGTAGAATTAAGTTAAATTTGAACTAATTATCATTTCATATTCAATCGAACAAGAATATTGAATTTTGTTTGCAACAGTGATTGTGAATTATCATATTTATTTATTTATTTATTTATTTGCCCACTTATGTCTGTAAGATAGTACTTTATTGTGATATAAGTGTATTCAAATTTGATTTACATAATATCATCATTTCATATTTCAATCAAACTTTAATTTTAAACAGTTAAATCTTTATTATTACATCATATTTATTCTTTTTTTTTTTATGCTTTTTTATGTCTGTAAGATATTAAATGTATATCTTTTATGTATGATGTAAATTTTCCTTAAATTTAAGATCTTGACAATATTTTCAAAGTCTATCAATTAGACTAATTGACATCTATATGATGGTGAAATGAATTATTGGTTTGAGTTAGGCTATGTGATTGGTTGAATTTGAAATGAAGTATGATGTAGAAATAATGTATTTGCATTATTTAAAATTATTTGATAGAGAATATTTTAAATTTAGAAATTTATTTTTTAATGTTTAGTAAAATAAAATAATGTAAGGTAAAATAGTAGTGGTGATTGATATAAGTTGGTAGTTGGCGATTAGTGGCAGTGAGTGGTGTTGGGTGCTTGATGATGGTTAGTGGTGGGGGGTGATGGTGGCTAAAGGTGGTGATGATAGGCGGTGGCAAATGACAATGATTGATGGTGGTGATGATGGGCAGTAGTGGTTTTGAGTAACAATGATGGTTGATAGTAGATAGTAATAAAATATTTGTAATGTATTTAAAAATTATTTATTTTTAATGAATTTTAAATACATAAAAAATAAACTAATCGGTGAATTTAGAATTTATTGAAGAAATATATTATATTTAGAATATAATGGATCAAATACTTGAATTTTTAAAATATATGTATTTATTTAACACTATAAATATATCATATTAAATACTCTCTAATTCAAAACTCCAATATAATGTCTAAATGTCATACTAAAAAAATAATTATTGCTAAAGAATTTCCCTCATATATATATATATATATATAATCAATACCTTAAAATATTCTGCACAAAGGAAAATTTAGATAACAAATATTTAATAAATATTAGAATCAAAGCTTAATTTATATCATCAGAGTATAATTTGCAGTAGCAAGTTTCATTTCACATCACCTAAAATATTGCACATGCTAAATGAATTGTGCCAACATGTGGTTCATTCTATATATATATATATATATATATATATATATATATATATATATATATATATATATATATATATATATATTGTGTTCATGCTATAATTAAAATATAAGTCTATCTTCATGATATTTAAATATAAATACAAAACTTTTTCTTTGTATATGACATTCCTATATAACAAAATTCTATATTAGTAATAGATATATAGATGTGCTCATTTGAACAATAAATGTCTCTAATGTAATTATATTTCAATAAAATAAGTTTGTAGTAGTTTTTATTATTGTTATCAAATAATAGTTATAATAGTTGACATTTGTAGCGATCTTAATCATTACAAAATTCATTGTGATAAGTTAGCAATGGTTATAGATAATCGTTGCTAGGTAGCAGTAATAAAAATTAATATTATAATTATTTATTAAGATATATATATATATATATATATCATATTATTTTTATATAAATAATATTCAAATTTTTAATATTACATTAAAAATAGCATCATGATTAAATTTTTAAAGTGAAATATAATTTTTTATGCACATGAAAAATATGTTATTTGTAAATATCAAATTTTAAATGTCAGATATGTAAATGCACATAACTTGTATGTTGTATAAGTTTAGTATATAAAATTTTCTTATTTAGTTTGTGCTAAGTAGTATTTTATTAGTCCTCTTTCTCCTTGCATGAAATTTTAAGTATAATTTTAAAAAAAAATTTTATAAATCAGTCCTTCCTGCAGTGCTTCGCAGCTCAACCACAGCTCTATCAGACCTAATATTCTAATTTCTTAATTATTTGGAGTAGGCATGTTAGCCTATTACAAATAAATAAATATTATTCCTAAACACTTTTTATATTTTATTCACCCATAAAATGAGGAAATAAAGAAGGCCAAATCTTCAACGAGAGTAGAGATGACTAGGTTCCAATGCACCTTAATTTTACTTTTGACTAATTAGTCATACCACAAAATATATTTTATTGATGAAATAAAAAAAAATTGAAGAAAATTCAATCATGATACTATTTTATTAAAATTTAATTAAAATAATTATATATTAATTAATTTATTATAATATATTATTAACAAATCAATATTTATATTAATTCCGAATATTGTAGCCCATGTATTTATATCAACTATTGTAAGATTTTCTCACTGATATTAGAGAGTTCCCTCTATATATATATATATATATATATATATATATATATATATATATATATATATATATATATATATATATATATATATATAAAATATAATTATATTAATAAAATTGTTTATTAATTTTTATATATTATTTATATTTCTTTTCTATTAATAACAAGCAAGTAAAAATTAAATTTGTCCAAATGATTTTATACCAATAATTTTAATGATTATTGATAATCAATTAAAACTTATATTATAGATATATAATTTGATGAATAATTTTCATTATTAAAAGACATTAAAAGGTCTGCTAAGAAAATAGTCAAAAAAAAGCAAGTCATTTTATATCCTCTTGATATGACACTTAAAATACTACTAGTCGAAGAACGAATCTTGATGTTAAAAGCAAGCTGATCCGAAGTTAAACCGATGAGATCAAGACTTAAAATATCTTTGGAAATTTTGGGATATCGGTTAAATCCCTAAATAGCTCTCAAATATAAAGTGTTTATATAAATCGTCTCGAGCGGATCTAACGAGCTCAAGATCTTATAATTTTGACTTCATTTGAGCATTCAAATACACAAAATACATCATATGATCAAGGGAATCATCATGAGCTGTCCGATGGAGAGAAGTGACTCGGATTTTGCATGTATTTACAGAGACGTCACTCCTCCAATCTATAAATAGCCCCTCATTCCTCATATGAGTGGAGGCCAAGCAAGAGAGAGGAGAGAGCTCTAAAGCTTGAAAATCCTCCAGGCATAATCGTGCACCACTCGACGGTCGCCGACCACCCAGGTTACCATCGCCGGCCGTCACCGATCCTTGCCGTCATCAATCTCCGCTCCATCATGACGACCTTCATCGTTGTTTCACCGTTTCACCATCATTTGCTACCACTAAGAATCTTACAACTCAACGTGACTATATGGTTGTTGTTGTCTGATTTTGGGATTCCCATTGTCAGCCCTTCTTATGTACAATTATGTAATCTCGTTATTAGGAAAACTTGTACTCCAAAATAAATATATAGTGGAAGCTTTTTACTGGGCTAGGCCTCGTAGTTTTTTCCCTCTTTTCGAGGTTTTTCACGTAAATATTCTGGAGTTTTCTTGTTCACTCTTTAAATACTGTATGTCCGGATTTCACAAGGCTGGCGAAACTTTCACTCTACAACCGGTTTTCTATCACGCTTGACCGCGGGAGAAACCGATTCATTATTTCATTTTATATGACCAAGTTTTTCAACAAGATTAAAACCACCATGGAGCATTTCAAGCTTTTAAGGAGCGCAAGCAAAGAATCATCAAACTGCTTCCTTGATTTTAAAACCGGGGCAACTCTTAATCTCAGAAGATCGTTTATGTTAAGCATCTAATCGATTACCATCCCAAGTAACAAGTCAAAGTTGGAGGATATTTTAACATTGAGAAGAGATATAGCTTTGCAAATTATGATTTTCCAATCATACTCATAAAAAAATAAGACCAAGGTTAAGGAGCAACTTTGGCTACAACCACAAACGGATATTTCGAATCGACCTCTTCCATACAAGTTAATGTCATCGAGCAAAGACTCTTACAAACAACCTAGGATAGGTCAAAAGGTCCTTGGTGGACTTCCCACGACCTCTTCCACATAAGTTAACGTCATCGGGTAATACTCTGACAAACAACCTTAGATGGGTCAAAATCCTCAGCGGATTCAATTCAACCTCTTCCACACAGGTTAACGTCAACAGGTAACACTCTGATAAATAACCTCAGATGGGTCAAAATCCTCAACGAATTCAATTCGACCTCTTCCATACAGGTTAACGTCATCGGGTAACACCCTGACAAACAACCTCGGATAGGTCAAAAATCCTCAGCGGATTCAATTCAACCTCTTCCACACAGGTTAACGTCATCGAGCAAAGACTTTGACAAACAACCTAGGATAGGTCAAAAGGTCCTTAGTGGACTTTCCACGGCCTCTTCCACACAGGTTAACGTCTTTGGGTAACACTCTGACAAACAACCTCGGATGGGTCAAAATCCTCAGCGGATTCAATTCAACCTCTTCCACACGTTAACGCCATCGTAACACCGACAAATAACCTCGATAGGTCAAAATCCTCCGGATTCAATTCAACCTCTTCCACATGGTTAACGCCATCGAGCAAAGACTCGACAAACAACCCAGGATAGTCAAAGGTCCTTAGTAGACTTCCCATTCCTCCACACGTTAACATCATCTGCAACACTCGACAAACAACCTCGGATGGGTCAAAATCCTCAGCGGATTCAATTCAACCTCTTCTACACAGGTTAGCATCATCGGATAACACTCTGATGAACAACCTCGGATGGGTGAAAATCCTCAGTGGATTCAATTCAACCTCTTCCATACAGGTTAACGTCATTGAGTCACACTCTGACAAACAACCTCGGATGGGTCAAAATTCTCAACGGATTCAAGACATCTTCCATGTTAACGCCATCGTAACACCATGACAAACAACCGGATATGCAAAAAATCCTCAATCGGATAATTCAACCTCTTCCACACGTTAACGCCATCGCAAAGACTCGACAAACCTGGATAGGTCAAAAGGTCCTTAGTGGACTTCCCACGCCTCTTCCAGTGTTAACGCCATCGGATAACACTCGACAAACAACCGGATGGTCAAAATCTCGAATTAATTCAACATCTTCCACATAGTTTAACGTCATCGGGTAACACTCTGACAAACAATCTCGGATGGGTCAAAATCCTCAATGGATTTAATTCAACCTCTTCCACACAAGTTAACATCATCAGGTAACACACTGATAAACAACCTTGGATGGGTCAAAATCCTCAGCGGATTCAATTTAACTTTTTCCATATAGGTTAACGTCATTGAGTCGCACTTTGACAAACAATCTCGGATAGGTCAAAAATCATCGCCAGTGTCATCGCCGCCAACTCCGCCGGCCACCGCCACCATCGCCGCAATCTTCGCCGGACTACACCGCTGCGTCATCTCGCCGACATGCGTTGCCGCTCGCCGCATCGACGCCGCCAGCTGACTACTGCGCGATAGCCGACCACCCGTTGGCGCTAACCACTGCCGCCTTACCGCCGCAGACTACTGCCGCCTCACCACCGACCATCGCTGAGATTTTCGCCGGCTACCATCGCCGTCAATCATCTACATGCTGCCGCCATGCTGATTATCGTCGCATTACCGCTGACGCCTTCTGCCGGCCGCCAACCCATAGTGGCCACCGCCACCGGCCACCATCGTCAAGCATCGCCGTCAACCCCCGTCTCCGGTTATCATCTCCTTGATCGCCTCCAAACCAGGTCGGTCCGACGAGGTCAGTTGACACCTTTTCAAGGGAAAACTGGAGCCTTGTCGTATGAACTACGGGTCTTGATCGCCTTCGAACCCGGTCGGTCGACGAGGTCAGTTAACACCTCTTTCGAGGGAAAATTGGAGCCTTGCCGTATGAACTACGGGCCTTGATCGCCTCCAAATGATATTCTCTCAAGAAGAAGAGAAGGTGCCTTCTCCCTTGGCCCTATGAGGATTTTTATAGACCCTTTATAGGGGAAAAGGTTAAAACCGAAAAGCGCAAACAAAAAACCGCCAAACGGAAAAGCGACGTTTCAGATGCGTCTGCCGGACTCTAGGTTGCATACACGCAGATCACCGCACTCAGCTGCGCCTGCACTCTTCCCACATCGGTTCGCGCTCCCCACGCGCTCGACATCTTCATCCGCATCCGCGCCCGCCATGCGGTGACTCCACGCCAATTCGCCACGATCCACGCCATGGCACTCGCGGAGCCTGCTCGCATTCATGCCAGAATTCAAATTCGCGACGCGATACCTACACACATCCGCGGACTGATGCTTAGAAGTTATAATCTCGGCTCCATGAAAATCTGTTCTCTCAAAATGTGTGATTAATGGACTCTCAAATTTCATTGAAGAATTTGTTATTTTCAAGTATTTGACATATATATTTTTGGATGGTTGAGATAATGTCATCCAAAAATATGGGGGCAACTGATATGACACTTAAAATACTACTAGTCGAAGCACGAATCTTAATGCTAAAAGCAAGCTGATCCGAAGTTGAAACTGATCGAGATCAAGCACTTAAAATATTCTTGAAAACTTTGGGATATTAGTTAAATCTCTAAATAGCTCTCAAATATAAAGTGTTTATAGTCAAATCGAGCGTCTCGACGAGCCGGATCTAACGAGCCCAAGATCTTATAATTTTGACTTCATTTGAGAATTCAAATACACAAAATACATCATATGATCAAGGGAATCATCATGAGTCGTCCAATGGAGAGGAGTGGTTCGGATTTTACATGTATTTACAGAGACGTCACTCCTCTAATCTATAAATAGCCCCTCATTCCTCATATGAGTGGAGGCCAAGCAAGAGAGAGGAGAGAGCTCTAAAGCTTGAAAATCCTCCGCATAATCATTCACCACTGACGCCGACCACCCCCCGGTTAATAACCACACTGGCCGCCGTGGCCACCGTGATCCTCGCCGCCATCAATCTCCGTCGGTCTCCATCACGACACCTTCATCGCCGTCGTTCTCCCGTTTCATCATTTGCTACCACTAGCAACCGTTAATCAACGCGACTGACTATATGGTTGTTGTCGATTTTGGGATTCCCTCTTCTTCATAATTACGTAATCCCATTATCGGAAAACTTGTACTCAAAATAAATATATAGTGGAAGTTTTTTCTTGGACTAAGTCATGCGTTTTTTCCCTCTTTTCAAGGTTTTCCACGTAAATATTCTGGAGTTTTCTTGTTCACTCTTTAAATACATGTGTGTGTGTTGGATTTTACAACAAGGCTAAGACGTAAACTTTCACTCTACCGCAACTGATTTTCTAGCATGCAACACCTCTTTTTTTTCAAATTATTAAAATTAGGATTAACTCTATTAGTTACTATATTAACTATTAAATGAACTTTTTTTTTCTATCAAAAATGTAAGAAATTTTCTATAAAATAAAATTAGAAATAAAGAAATAAATACTGTTTTAGTCGTTTAAATTAAGAAAGATATAATGATAAAATTATTTTAATTAACTATAACAACAAAGTCATTAATCATCATAATGCAATCTTTGACAGTTGACTTGTACTAAATATTATTTCAATTTCACATTCAAAATAGGATAATAAAAAAATAAATTAAAATTATTTAATGATTTTAAATTTAATAATAATATTAATAAATTAATATAACAAATTAGTTGAATCATTATTGTTTTACTTTTGTGGCCTTAATCGAGTATTAATTAATTATTATTAATAAAAATTTAGAAATATTTACGTAATTTTAGGTTTTTAATTTTACTGAATTATGTTTATGGAAAGCATTTAATTAATTAAAAATATTCGAATTTAATATCACCTGCATGCAATTTGTGCGGAAGGATTTTTTTTTTTTTTTTTTCAAGAAATGAAAAATAGAAAAAGCCGATTCCTCCACGTGGCAGCGATTGTGTCGACCATCGCCGATTCGCCGTGGACAAAATAATTCTGGAAAATGAAGTGAGACGAATAAAGGCATATGGATCTGCTCATTCCCATGGAGTTCCGGACACCAAAAGGCTTCGCACTCTCCTCTCTTTTGCATAGCCGGAGTGTTTTTATTCGTTTATGTTCGTGTTTCGTATTTACATCATGCAGCTGATTGGTAGTATTCGGCCGCCGGCGTTTCCTCCGGATAAGTCGGCCCTTCCAAATGGCGTGGGGAATACAGCACCTTCTGCGACGTGGCGGTCGGCTTAAACTTTTTTTTTTTTATATATTTATTTTGTGGGAATAAAAAATAATTAAATATTTAATATCTTTATTATATTTTAAAAATGATATAAAATAAAATAATAAATATTTATGGTTAATTATATAGAAATAATAAATAATAAAATATTTATAATTATCATAAGAATAAATATCATAACAATTTTGGCTCATATTTTTTTAAAAAAAATTATTTTGATGAAAATTAAATGATATTATGATTTTATTTTATTTTGTTATTATTATTATTATTATTTATTGAGACAAGTTATTAACGGTAACACATGGACAATAATTATAGGTTATTATCCCCATCAGATTATAATCATCGAAAGTGGCGGACCGAGAAAAAAATAGATGGGCTCGAACGTAAAGGTAAGTTGATGTCTCCAGATTATTTTACAAGAACACGCCACAAAGTGAGGTAGACACCGTTATCAAAAATAAATAAATTAATAAATTATACGTCATTATTATACACATATATATATATATATATATATATATATATATATATATATATATATATATATATATATATATATATATATATATAATCTTTTAGAGACTCAAAATTTAATTCAAATAAAAATATTATTATATAATGAGGGATACTATATAATTAGAACTCAATCTTCAAAAGCTTGATTTATTCAAATATTTTCATGCTAAGCATCTTCTTCATCTTATTGATCCTCTTTCAAAGATTTGGCAACATCTCCTCTTTAATGTTTGGAAATAATTTAAATATTAATTAAATAGCATTTAAGCATAATCTGAATATGACTTAAATTTTATTTGAACTATATTTGAATGAGGTTTATCTTTTTGTCTTATTTTTAAGTATAAAATTGATTTATTTTGAGTAACTTTGCTATGTATACAAATGGCATGATAATCATACTTGATGAGATGCATTAACAGTACTTGGGATATAGTTATGTGATGGATAAAATCTTTGCTTCTGAGAAATCTTCCATCATATAGATTTTAAGTACTCATGAGTTGCAATTATCTAAGACCTTAATTCATCAACTAGTGAATTTATTTTTATTATTAGGGTTTAAAAACCTTTTATAAGAGGAGTTTAAAGGAGATGATTATAAGTAAATAATCTAATTAACAATTATCTATAGTGATAGTAAGTTTAAATATTTGTGCATTATTTAGAAAAATATATAAAAATTTGTCTTTTAATTATATATTTGTTGCGTGCTAGAAAATCAGTTGCGGTAGAATAAAAGTTTACGCCTTAATTTTATTATGAAATCTAGCACACACAGAGATGTTTAAATAATGAATAAGAACACTCAAGAATTTTATGTAAAAACTCAAGAGGGGAAAAAATGGGCTAGCAAGAATTTTCAACTAGTATCTGTTCGAGTACAAAGTCTTCCATAACGGATTACATAATCAGAGAAGTCGATAATGGAAATCCAGAATCATGTAACATCGCCTATCAATGGTTATCTAGAGTAGTTGTTTTTTGATGATGAGCGAAATCTCGTGACGAGCCAAGATGGCCGCGACAATGGTCGAATGGCATGGTATTCGATGCAATGATCGATGGTGGTGGTCGACGGCTGGGTCGCGATGTCGGCGCGCCGACCAAGATGCGGATATGGTGATGACCGATGACGATGATCAAGTGGCAGCGCCATGACGTGGTTAACGGCAGCTGACCGCTACGGCGGGTGGCGATGATGAGCGATGATGGTCGGGGATGACCGACAACGGTTGATGCAGGACCGGGTGGCAACATGGCGTGGTTGTGACCGCCGAAAGGCCGCATGATTATGCTTGGAGAATCGTTGTGAAGAATGAATGGCTATTTATAGATTAGAGAGATGACGTTTCCGTAAATACATGCAAAATTCAAATCACTCCATGGGATGGCTCAAAACGATTCTCTTGATCATCTAATATATTTTAAGTATTTGAATGCTAAAATGAAGTCAGAATTAAGAGATCTAGAGTTTGTTAAATCCGGCTCGTCAAGACGCTCGATTTGATCATAAACACTTCATCTTTAAGAACTGTTTAGGGATTTAATTGAAATTCTAAAGTTTCCAATGAAATTTTAAGTGCTTGATCTCGACAAGTTTTCGACTTAGGATCAGATTACTTTTGATATCAAGATTCATGCTACGACTAGCAGAATTTTTATTGTCATATCAATATTGATGATATCCTACTCACTTATGAGAATTATAATATCATTTTTACTAAATATATAAAAGTTAAAAATTGTTCTTTACATATCCTTTAGAAAGACTTTGATGAAAGGGGATGTTGAAAGAGCTAAAGAGCTAAATTAGAATCCAACATGCATTAAGGGAAATACCCTGAAAAAAAAAGAAGAAAAGCTTAACCTAGTTTATTATCAATAGATATACCATAGTATTATATTTAGGATTTTTGAAGTCAAACCAAAATTTTTTAAAAAAATTGTATTGAGTATCTTGGGCAAAATATTGAGGATAAGAAATAAAGTGCTAATAGAAAAATATATTTCTTCAATGTTAGTCAATTAATGATTAAAAATATATGGTATATATAAAGTATTATTATTTAAATGTTAGATTAGGTTAATTATTATTGTGAGTTAACTTTCAAACTTGCATTGAATTATTTGTTTATGTGTGATCATTGGCTCTATATTGGTGCACAAAATTGATAGAGAAGAACTTCAATGTAGATAATAGTAGATAGAAACAATGATCGTAAGGAGTTCTATCGAAATTAAGAAATTTAGGCCTGCCTGTCATTCACACCAAAATAGATAGAGTTTTTCGAAAAAATCTGCCAGTGAAGGAAGACCCCTTGGAGATAAGAGAAAATAATTAGCTAATATTTGAGCATAAATTAAATGCTATGATTGATTTTGTGTAGAGTTCTATACATAAGGAGGAGGAAAATAAATAAAAATATTGATTGTGGCACATAAGTGGGGTTTAAGGAGGGTAGAAGAGAGGTCCTTATTATTGATTCAATTATTCATATTGAGGTTGGCGATTAGATGATAAAGGAGAAAGATGATATTATAGATGATCTTATCACTTGTAACAAGAAGCAATTATATTTTTCTTCAATGTTTAGATGACAAAATTTTAAGACAAATCTAAAAAAAAGATAGATAGGGGAGCAGTGCAGTAGCAATGCGATGCGAAAATACACCGCTCTATTATTTAGAAACTGCATTTCAAGAATTCTGTGATGAAAAAAATTATATTTTTTCAATCTAATTACTATGAAGAAGTTAAATGATTTAATTTTTTATAAAATAAAAATTTATATAATCATCATAGTTTCTTCTGTAACACTGCACGACTATTTTTTTATAAAGTTATAACTATCTCTTAATATTATTTATATAAGCATTCAATATTTTATTATCACACTAAAATTTAACCCAGGTTAAGCTTTGACCGTGGATAGTCACGGGCACAAGGGGCAAGTGGGTTGGAGTAGGTAAAACTCGGATCCTGATCGAGAACTTGGGCTGATTAGGTCAAATTCAAATATAAAGTTGACATTAAAATATTTAATTAGGTGGATAAGCACGATTATTAAAGTCAGAATGACGAGTTCTCAGATTTGCATTAATTAATTAAAAATTATATTACGCTAAACATTTTCTCTAAGCGTGCCGGCATCTTCATTAACGTTAATGACCGAGTGATTAGGGCTTGCGTGTGTACTTTGGTTACCATTACCGCATGTGAAGTTACCTCGTGCTACTGTTATTATTATTATTATTTTTTACGTTTTGGCCGTCGATTTGGAAGGGGATTAATGTCTTATTTCGTAGTTATCTTGATTTAATTTAGCTTTGATGTTTGGATTAAGTCTGGTACCACGTTGTTTTTAAAATAATTAATAGGCGATCTCTTTTATTTTTTATATTTTATATTTTATTATATTTTGATTTAAAATAAAATATATTTAATGATAATAATTGTTATTTAAAAGGCTCTAAAAATAGAAACATCTAAAGATTATTTTCGTTTCATTAAAAAAATATAATTTATTTTTAAAAATAACATAAAAATAAAAACAAACAACATAAATTAAAATTAATCCTAAATTATTTTTTTTTCAAATTTCTATTTTCATATTTTAATAGTTATTTTTAAAATGCAAAAATAATTTTGATATTTTTTTTTAACATAGCTGATATTTTTTTCTTATTGATTTTATTTGATTAATTAAAAAATATAAGATTTTACTGTTTATACTAATGATTTTATTTTGTGCTATAACATAAATAAAATACAAATAATGCAAACTAAAAGAAAATAAAAGATAAAAAGAAAGATATCAAATAGCTCGTATTTAAGTTTTTATAAAATGAGGCTTAGGGAGAGGGTGGTTTTCAAACATTCTAGAACACGAATTTCAGTTCAAATCAAAATAAACAAGACGTTCTCAAATAGTTAAATTCTTGCTCTTTAGAGTCAATCTGTATGTTTAGTCTAATGTCTTCATGTTCTAAAAAAGACATATGATGCATCATCCCTTTGTTTTTATTTGATTTGATATATATATATATATATATATATATATATATATATATATATATATATATATATATATATATATATATATCAATTATTATGGTTTTCTTCTTTTATTATTTTTTTCAATTACATATCAATATATTATAAAGAAAATTATTTGATTAAGAATAAATTTTGATGTGAGGATGTGAATTAAAAAATTTAGGAATTAGAATTGAGATCAATTGAACTTTGTATTTAGCGAACTTATATTCAAAATATATATGTTGGATGAGATAAATCTAACAAGTCAATGGGGGAGAATATTCTAAGGGGTTGTTTGAATGTCTGAAAAAGGAAAATGAATGAAATATGGATGTTAGTTTAAAAATGAATATAGATAAAAGAAATAAAATGCAAAAATACAAGATAAAAAAGATTATTTTATAGTTATTTGGTTGAGAATTTTATGAATTCATGACTTTACCTTTTTTCTGTTTCGTAAAAAAATGTAATGTAAAGATTAGGTTACAACGACGACAGGACGGCTGTGCGGCGACCGGCGGCGACCCATCGGCGATGGGGCTGAAGCGGAGGCGGTGGCGGCGCGTGCAGAACGACTAACACTTATCAGATTTGGAATTCGCCCAAATTGGGCAAATTCCAAATACACAAAAAATGACCTTTGTAATGTATTTTAAATACATTATATTATCTTGAAAATTTTACTTTGCACCGTGTCAAACACAAAAAAAGTAAAAACCCCTTCATTTACGTTACTTTACACCCAAAATTTAAGCAATCAAACAGCCCCATAGTGTAAAGTGAATGCAATGTATTTGGAATGTTTTAAGGTTATTTGATTGGGAACTCTATGCTTGGTAAAATAAATATAATGTAATATATTTTTGGGGTTCTGCGGCGCCCGATGCTGTGGGCGACAAGAGGTTCTACAAAGGAGGAAAATACGGCAATGGGAGGCGAATGCGAGGTGGTGGCAAGGAGGTGATACGTCATGACGGACGACGAAAGCGGTGGCCTTTGTATGAAGCAATTAATTGGCTGGCGCAATAATATTTTAACTGGTGTATTTAGAATTTGCCTAAATCAGGCGAATTCCAAATACACCAAAAAGAACCCTTTCAATGTATTCTAAATACTTCACTTTATTTTGAAATTTTACTTTGCACCATGCCAAACACATAAAAAATAAAAATACATTGGATTCACTTTACTTTACTTCACTTTACACTCAAACCAAACAATCCCTAAGTAATTTGATGGAGTGTTTAAAATCTTAACAAAAGTAAATAAATTGCCTACACAACAAGTGGATATGAAGTGGAGAGAGTTTTAAATTTAATGAATTTTACAATTTTGGTTACCGATCATTATTGATATTCATCATTGATAATCATTATCGCTCACTCCTTATTGACCAATATAATGACCACCGACATCCATAATCATTGGCTATTGTTGTCTGTCAGCTGGCATCTTCCAATAATTACATAGCATCTAAAAACATCCAACCACCTTTATCCATCATCAATTGATGCTAATGATCATTATCACCCAAGTATCTTCACCAGCCATTAGCTGACAATACTCTCATTGAAAACCAAAACAAAAATCTAAAGTTTATAATACCACTTTCTTCAATCAAAGAGATTTTTTTTTATTTTTTTGTAATATTCATTCCATATAGTTAATTATTTTAGTTAATATAATCACATGACTTTTATAAGGATATTTAAATAAAAACTCTTATCCTTGCTTTACCCAAGTTGTCTTAATGGCTTGACCCAAGGCTGAATCAAAGTAGCTCCTTGTCGAAACACATGGATCAACAATTTGCCCAAAATAATAGTTTGACAAGATGGGTTATCATTCCACCTACAACTCATTATCAAACCCTTCCATTTATGTCATCTAATTAACAATGGAAATCCTCTCATTATCTCCTCAACTAATGACTTCTACCATAATGCCCATCAATTCACTTCCAATTCAGGCATGGCTTTTGATTGACCCTCTTATATACTGCCTAGTATCTCCATAAATCTCTAACTAATGATCCCTTTAATGCTAGAATAAGAGGCTCTTCTAGCTAGCACCTTCATTTCCATTAGTTTCATTGCCTTCTCGATTTTATTCACCTCTTCATTAATAAGTCACTCCTTTGCTCTTCCCACAACCACTAAACATCCATCAACATACTTAGAACGTGCGCTCTTACACATCAACATATTCCCAATAGTGTAAAGACGTTTATTCATCGACATAATAATGACTCACATTTTTTATAACTTTAACGCCTTTATCGACATTACTCGTACAAACATTCCATTTAGTTTGATATAGCCATCTCTGTTAGGCCCCTAACATGTCATTGCCAACTTTCAACCTAATTAAAGACTATTTATCCCAACACGAGCTAAGATGTATCTAGTATCCCATCCATACATAATAAGCCACTAAAGATTAAAAGCATACCCGTGTGGTATTTATTTTTGGGATGCGGGACACCATGCAGATCTTAGGTGGTACTTATTGAAGTGATCGGGTACGACATTAAGGGATGATGTACTATCTCGAAAGATAGAAATCACCACCCTATAATGGACCTAATCATCTAATAAGGACTTCTAAGGTATGATGAGTCTTCGAATATACTAGAGATCTTTCCCCTACTTTACATGGAAGAGTAAAGTAGGGTTTATTTCAAGCCGGGTGTATTAAGTTCCCTATGAAGGCAAACCCTCACAATTAATTACATCCTAAGGAATGAGAATTCCTTAAGAATACTCTCGCTTAAAGTAAATAATTAGGGTCTCTAAAGATTTCAAGGTTAAGACTATCAAAGGATTGGCTATTTTAGAAAATCAAATGGGATAGATCAAGGAGAAGACCTATTTTTGAAATCCAAAGGGAGAAAGTAGGAAATGCTCAATATACTAGGAAGCCTAGTGAGCATTCCAATCTATCCTATAGTTGGGCTTTATATTTTTGAAATTGAAGAGAGTTAATTATTTGAGTTGGCATTTTATTAGATTGTTAGGGCTTATAATTCCACAACATAAGATTGTAAAAATGCCTAAGAGGTGAGGATTTATGCTTGTAGCCTAAAGAAAATAACTACTTCAGATTCCTAAACTAATGAGCCTTGGTACAAAATAAAGGCACGACCTAAATCTAAGGCAAAAATGGGTAATGATTTACCTCCACAAGAGAGAATAAACCACCCGACTGCTGGACTTATTACCACTTGGAGTGACAGCCAGCTAACTCCCCCTATACTTTAAATCCATATAGACAAGTCTTATGCTTTGCAAGATGGCTAGGTTGTTGTTCATTTAGAAAGGAGACTAAGTCCTTAAACTCACTCCCTAATAGACTAGAGCATGAGTGATATGAATCCATGACTTAATCTAATGCAAATTTTATCAAATTTATTTGATTCTATTGGACTTTTTATTTTGACACATGCTATGGGATTTTGTATGCCTAAATGCATGAGAATTTGATTATGGGCCAAATCAAAAGAGAAAGGGGTGTTCTTCCACCAAAGGCTCTCACAGGTTAAGCCTTGATTCTCTAGCAAAGATGGAAGTCCCCTCTTAAGAAGAGTGAAATAATATGACATGCATAATATTATACATTCATCCATTCACCTAAGGGGTTGCTAAAAATTTTATTATCTTGATTTAATTCTTAGGCTTTTATGTGAGGTTATGAGTTATTTTAAAATTTAAGTTATGAGTTGTTAATTGGGGTAAAAAAATTAATTTTTATCATAAGAGCCTACCGCATCCAGGCCACACATTCAAGCATCAATCATAAAGAAACTATGAAAAGCATGCTGCTCTAATGCGCAATGTAAACACAACATCAAATAATTTTATAGATTACCGTAAAAGAATAAAAGATCACTGCGGTAGGGTCCCACTGTACACCTCGAAAAGAGAAAAAAAGAGACGGGTAGCCGAGCTCTACCCTTATACAACCCGGATTACAAAAAAAAATAATACATGCTAGGGTCTTCTTTTCTTCATTTCTTCTTTCTCTTTCTTTTGATTTGATTTGTTCCAAAGGCATCACAAGGCACCCCAGGGACTAAGCCTTTTGGCCACATCTCATCCTAATCTCCCATAATACTAATCCTAATTCCTAATGCAAAATTACATCAAAAATAGGAAAAGTAAATCTACCTACACCTATAAAATAAATGTTAGCTAAACACGTCATACAACCCAAGCAGTTATATGAATAATTTGGACTTAGCACCCCACACATGGGTAACCAAGCTCACATGTCCTAACGTATTACGCTTAGGGCTAAGCAACATGCATAAAAGTATTTATATTTTATTACTCTTAAGCACAACCCCGCAAAAAAATATGATTGCTAATAATGGTCTAACTTCATTATAAACATACATAATCCAGTCTAAAAATATTACATCAAAAATAAAATAACATCATCATACGCCCTAACTTAGCACTAAAAGTGGTGACTTAATATTCTAATGTGTGTGCTTAAGGCTTATGTAGCAAGACTTTATTATGTTTCTTTAGTTTAAGTTTCAATTTGGAGTTTGAATTTGTTTAAATTTTACCTTTGGGTGATTTCAATTTAAATAATTTAATGATTTATTTTTCATTTTTATTTCAATTTTATTTAGTTAAAGTGATGTTTAAGTTTTCAAGAATGAAGAGTAGAATAAATTCCATTTGTAGATAGAACTCATCCTATTCTACATCCTAATTCCTGAAGAATCTAACTAAGGTCCTTAAGTATCTTAATTAGCCCATTTGAATTTGTATAATTTATTCGATTTGATTTATTTGATTTGATTTAGAGCTTAGGATTTGAGTTTGTTTAAGTATTTGATTGATTGATTTTGGATTAAATGTTTAATTGCATCTTGATAATTCAATATCATTAATATCTAATGAAGTTTAAGTTTGTTTAAGTTCATGTGTTTTTGGTTGATTATTTTTTAGATTTTGATTTAATTAAATCTTTATAATTCAATATCCTTAATATATAATGAAGTTTAAGTTTGTTTAAGTTCATGTTCTTTTGATTGATTAATTTTAGATTAGATGTCTTTGGTTTAGTTAAATCTTGATAATTCAATATCCTATTTAATTTTCTTTTTGACTATGGTTATGTGACTTGACTTTATGTTTATTTGATTTGATTATATGGTTCATTCATTTGTAGTTTGATCATTAGATTAATTGAGATTTTATTTTGATTTTTAGTTGAGTTTGATTCCTTGTAATTAGGATTTTATCTTTAATCATATCCATTTGCCATGTTCATCAAAGTTTGGTTTGCATTTTGATTTCATACATTGGATAGTTGATTAATTTATCTTATTTAAGTAGGTTGAATGAGATTTGATTTGATTACATATTAAATTGATGAGAGTCTTTCTTAATTTAATTTAATTTAATTTAAGTTGATTTAATTTGATTTGATTAGCTTTATTAGTCAATGGGTTTGCTTAGGTTCAACGTGATTATGTAATTAGTTTAATTAAGAAGTGTATTTATATTAATTATAAAGGTTTGTTTAATTTTTAATTTGATTTCATATTTGTTTAGACTAATGATGTAATTAATGACTTAATAATTTAGGTTTAATTTAGTTTTGATTAATATTTAATTACATTTATGTTTGATTAAGCTTAGGTTTAATATGATTAATTTAATTAAAAGAGGTGTGATTAATTATTAAATTATATAAAGATTTGTTTAATCATTAATTTGATTTCATATTTATTTAGGTTAATGATATAATTAGTGAGTTAATGATTTAAGTTTAAATTTGGATTTGATTAGCATTTAATTACATTTTATGTTAAGCTTTTAGTTTAATATGATTAATTTAATTGACTTAATTAGTTTATTTAAAGGCGTGATTAAATTAATTGGTAGATTAATTAGGTTTTTGATTTGGATTAATTTTAATGTGATTTATAAAATTAATTTAGTTTATTAAGATGATGAATTAATTTATTAAGTTTGCATTAATTAGTGTAATTAAGTTTGATTAAGGGTAAAATTTTAAATTATTAGATTAATTAAGGGTTTATTTAATTAAAGATTAATGACTTAATGATTTAGGTTTAATTTAGGTTTTGATTAGTGTTTAATTGCATCTTATTATGGATTGCTTTTTAATAATATGAATTAATTAATTAGTTTACTGAGTTGATTAAATTTAATTGGGGTTTAATTTAAGCTTAATTTTAGAGTTAGCTTCAATGTAACTTATTTAAATTAATTTGATTAATTAAAGTGATGGATTAATTTATTAAGTTTGCATTAATTAGATGTTTGGCTAATTAAGTTTGATTAACAGTAATTAAAATTTTAAATCATTAGATTAATTAAAGATTTATTTAATTAGAGATTAATGACTTAATTTTCCACATGTGAATGATTTGGTTAAGTGTTTTCTTTAAGTTTGATTTGATGGAAGGATTATTGTTATTACCATCATTGTTATTAAGTGAATTAATTGTTTATTTCATTTCAATTAAGTTTGATTATTTATGATTAGAGTTTTATTTGATTTGATTTATTTATTATATTTGTTTGATTTCATTAACATGTCTGATTTAGTTATTAGGTTGAAATATTTATTGGTTAATTAACTATCTTATTCCAAATGGATGTTATTTAATCATATGTTAATTCAGTTTACTTTAATTTTATTTGGTTTAATTCGATTAGTATCAATGATTAAAGTTCCTAAATTTGTTGAATTTTGGGTTTGATTTAAGATTTAATCTTTTAATTAAGTTTTATCAACCAAAATAGGTTTAATCATATTTAATTTTTATCTTCTCTAAAGATGATAATTTTCTAATTTGAGGTTTGATTAATAATTGCTTAAGTGCTATTTCATTTATGATTTTGATTTAATATTTATTATATTTTAATTAACTCCTTAATTGATTAAACTCTAATATTAAGTATTTGTTTAGGGTTCATTAAGATTCATAAGATCACATTATTTTTTTAAAAGTCCTAGATGTCAATTGAAGTGATTTAAGCCATTTTGATAGGGATAAACAAACCGGAAAGTATTAGACAAGTTACCCAAGCTCTACTATAAGAGATCGCTCATGATCGCTTGATTAATTAATCAAGCAAGCTTGAACACTTTTGTGAATACTGATTGGTAAATGAACAAGCTAACAACTCATAGCTCGATTTGATTATGATCGGGAACAAGATTACTTTAATGTTCATGAACAAGCTCGTCTAAGCTCGATAACGCCGACATGATCTGGATAAAGATGCATATTGTTTAATGTCTATGAACATACATGGACAAGCTGTTGCCTAAGTGGAGTAAATTTTAGGAAAAATATTTAACATTTATGAAAATGCAAACATTAACTAAATTAAAATATATTTATATTTTTATGAATTTTAATTTTAATATTATATAATAAAAATTTCTTAACTTTAAATTGTAATAAAAATTTCTTAATTTTAATTTTAATATTACATAATAATCAGCCCGGAGTCCGTTCAGACCGTTTCGTCTGTCACTCGTAGCTCGAGAGTCGCGAGGCTTGAGTGAGTGAGTCTGAGTCCGATCGTGGCTGGGCGAAGGAGCTCGAAGCTTGCTGCTCAATCAGTCGTTTGTTTATTGATGGACGGTAGCTATTAGCTAATCTGATACCGATAGGCGATAAGTAATAAGATGTAACCCTAAGCAGCTGAGGCTCTTATTCCTAATTCCCCTTACAGTCACCTCATACTTCTTCTCTTCGGTTCTTCCTTGCAAAGAAAACCCTAGAGGCTAGAGCCGCGGAAGAGAAAAATTTTGGATTCTTCATAGAGTTCGACTGTGTTATATATTGTGGTCAAGGTAAGTGATTTATTATTTTCAGTTTACATTTGTGTAGAAGTTCGACAAATGAGAGGAAATGAACTTTGAAATATTTGATTGAGAGAATCTTGGTCGTGTCATTTACTGTCGTGAACTCTTAGTAATGAGAGGAAAATCTTTGTAGAGAAGTTTGATTGGTTTATTTCTATTATGTCATTATTTTAGGTTATGCCCTAAATAAATTAAATGTTTTGACAAATCGTGGCTTCGAGTAATGTTGTTGTTCGACAATGTAAGTTTATGTTTGACAGTTTGAGACTTTGAGTTTATTTCCCTTTTTTTTGTTTTGAATTCTGATTCAATTATCTTGAGGTAAAATGTGGTTTATTCTTCTTGGCTCTTGCTGTCAACTTCAATTTTTTGGTTGTTTGCAAGCATGTGAGCATGTTAAGCTAGAAATCATACTGTGGAATCACTGGAATGTAATTTATATCTTGACTCTTGCAGTTGTGATTTATATCTTGGCCTAAAATCATCCTTTTAATATCTTGGCTCTTGTAGTTGTTTATTTTTTTTTTGAGATGTTGGAAAAAGTAGCTGAACGTATTTTATTATAGATTTATTTTTTCACAAACTAACTATTCTTTCTTGATAGTTTAAGTGTGGACAAAAGAATGACATGTTTTAAAAGGGGAAGGGAGTGTTGATTCAATTGCCAAATGAGTTTTAAGTTTTAAGGTCTTGTGATTATGTGCTGAAATGCGAATTCTGAAATATTGGCTATCTTTAGTATCTTATGGTATTGATATAAGAAGAAGTATTGAGAGGTGTGAAGGGTGTGACCGTGTGAGCATATAGGGTTGCAAAGAGTTATGTATTTATGTTCATCTATTTCCTTTGTGAATAGTCGAATGGACTCATAAAAAAATTGCATTCATCTAATCATCAATGGTTAATTATCAATCGCAATTGAGAGGTTCTTAATTTTTATGCATTGATAACATGATGTATTATCATTTAGTTATACATTGGCTATTTTTCATTTCTGAAATGCAGATAGTAAGATTACAAGATTGTTTCCCATTTCACAAAAATTCTATTTTTTTTTACCCTTGGATTAGAAAATACTTTTGAGTATGAAAATTTTTTATGAATTATTGATTGTCATTAATGGTATCTTGGAATACATTACAACCTTACTAGCTTTATAACTTCTTTTGCTTCCTTTGGATGAACGCTATGAGCGTATTATAGAGATTGTTGGATTTGTGAGACTTGCAAGTTACATTTTTTTAAAAATCTCAATTGAGGTATCTTTTTGAAATAAAGACCTATGAAATTATTATTATTACTTTTTTACTATTATGTCATTTTCTACGTGCTCATCTTTTATTACTTTTTATATTAAAGGTATGTCTTGCAGTCAATCAAAGGAAGATGTTAGTCCTATAGGACCTATTATTAGTCCTATACAAGTGCCTATGAGAGAGTTTAGTGTAGGGTCCTCATCGAGCCCAATAGTAGTTGAGATGCCTATGAGAAACATAATTGTTCCAATTAATGACAAACAAATAGAGAAAACTGATCCTTTTTCTAAGAAAGTAAGAAGAAAAACTTCATCGGTATGGAATGATTTTACTTTGATCAAACTCAATGATGGAACTGAGAGGGTACAGTGTAATCATTATAAGCATAAGCTTACAAAGAGCAAATGTGGTGCTACTACACAATATAAGTGACATTTATTTCATTATGGTAGGAGAATGATGCAGCTTGAATGGCAACTTAATATTTCAATTCAACCACCAATGATTGCAGGTATCATTGAATCTGTGAGTGCTTGTAGTGTTGCTAATTGGAGATATGATCATACTGAATAAGGGAATTAATTTCTCATATGATAATGGTACATGAGTTGTCATTTAAATTTGTAGAATATGAGATGTTCAACATTATCATGAAAGCTTCTAGTCCACATTATGAAAGGATATCACGGAGTACAGTGAAAAATGATTGTGTAGCAAGCTATGAAATTAGGAAAAAAAGATTGAAACACTTATTAGATATGGTCAGTAGAGTTAGTGTCACAACTGATCTATGAAAATCTGGTTAAGATATACATTATATGGTCTTGACATGTCATTTTGTAGATGCTGATTGAAATTTTCAAAAAAGAGTGCTTAACTTTGTTGACGTGCCCCCGCCTCATAGAGCAGCAAACATATATGGCATATTATATAAGTGCTTAAAGGATTGGGGCATTGAAAATAAAGTTTCAACAATAACAGTGGATAATGCAGCATATAATACATTGGCGATTAATATATTGAAAGCAAGTCTAGAGTTCCATAAGAAACTTTCTCTTGGTGGAAGAATTTTTCATTTGCGTTGTTGTGCACATATCTTGAATTTGTTAGTTCAAGATGGAATTTCTGAAATTAAAAGTATAATTGATTTGGTTAGAGGTGAAATATGTCCGCAAAGATCGACATGATCCAAGAGATAGCTCAATAGTTGCATTTACTAAAGAAGAAATTGATTCTAGATTGTGTCATTAGATGGAATGCTACTTATGAAATGCTATCTTCTGCACTAGAGTTCAAGGAGGTATTTTCAAGGTTTCATGATAGAGATCTGTGTTACACTTAATGTCCAAGTCAAGAAGATTGGCCAAAATTAGATGATGTTTGTTCTTTTCTTGAGGTGTTTAGTTAAGCCACAAAATTGAATATTAGGTTTACTTCTAAACTTTGCATATTTTCTAATTACTTTTGCAATTCATTTGATTTATAGTCAATTAAATTAATTTAATTTTATAATTATGGTAGGTTCCGAATATCCCACCGCCAACTTATTTTGGTCGGAATTATGGGGGATCAAATAGATGTTGGATGATAATTCTCTTAGTGGGAACCCACATATTAAGGAAATGGCAATCCGAATGAAAGAAAAATTTGATAAGTATTGGAGAAGTTATAATCTTTTAATATCAGTGCTTTTAGACCAAATAAAATGAAGATGATAAATTTTGCATTTAACTCTATATACTCAAGAAATTGCAATGCATTGATGATGAGGTACCAAAATTTATATGAACTTTATAATGAGTATGTTGAGGATTATAGAGCTAATAATGCAGACAAGGTTGCTCTAGAAGGTGAATCAAGTTGTGTTTCGGGAAGTGCTTCTAATTTTAAAAGGAGACCAGTATATAGAAAGAGAAAGTATGAGACTTACATCAGAATAGATTACACTAATCAAATTGTTAAATCTGAGCTTGAGGTTTATTTGGATGATGGGGTTGTCATTGAGAGTGAGAACTCAAATAATTTTGATTGCTTAGATTGGTGGAAGGCAAACAGTGTGAAATACCGTATTTTATCAAGGATGACCTTTGATATACTTTTTATTCCAATAATAATAGTTGCCTCAGAATCAACTTTTAGTGCTGGTGGTAGAATCATTGATCAATATCGTGCTTCTTTAGGGACGAAAATAGTTCAATATTTATTATGCGGGAGTGACTGGTATCGAAGTTTCTATGGAATTAAAAGAAAGGCAAAGGTTAGTGGCTTATTTTACTTTACTCTGCATTACAAATTTAACTATTTTGACATTAATATTTATATATGTTATGTTGTACAGGGCAAAGAGGAGATGAAAGAAGTTCTTTTACCTTAAAATGTTATGGATTCAATGTTTGGAACTTTAAAATGAAACTTTGCTGATTTTGAACTAGTTTGATGTATTATTATCTTTTTCTCTTGAACTCTTTATGAAGTCCTGAATGTCATAAGATTATTACATGTTTTTCATATCAACAAAATTATTTATTGGAAATGTAATGTTTCATCCTGAGTTTATGTTATAGCATAAGCTTACAAGGAACAAAAATGGTGCTACTACGCATTTAGCATAAACTTTCAGGTACTGTTTCAGATTCTGCACATTAATTTTTATAAATTTCTATTGTTCATGAATGATATATGCTTATTTATGCACATTTACATAATTCTTTCAAGCTAGAAATAATATTGGTCAAGTATTGGCAATGAAAGCAATGATGATATTCCAGATTCTATTTGGGAGTGAATGTTTTAATGTATAATATGCGTTATAGTAGTAGTTGCCCTTCTCTTTAACTATTGCTAGTAGCCATTATGTTGAGGTCCTATTAAAATGCATTTGTGATGTTACTTAATCTATAGATTTTGGATCTTCAATGTAATGTTTGTTGCTCTTTCTTTTAGAGTTGATGGTAGCTATTATGTGAAGCTTAATTTGTAGTAGCCCTTCTCTGTAAGTACTATTGACAGCCATTAAGTTGAAGTCCTATTGATATGTGTTTGTGATGGTAAGTAATTTATAGAATTTGGATCTTCAATGTAATGTTTGTTGCCCTTTCTTTCAGAGTTGATGGCAGCTACTATGTGATGATTAATTTTAATATGAGCTTGAGCCAATATTGACATCTTTTGTGGCACAAATTACATATCATTCTTATTTGTTGATCTTTATTTATTGTTTCTTTTTTCATCCAATTTAACTTTTATCGTGAAAGTTAATGTTTCAATCTGTGTTTATGCTATAGCATAAGCTTACAATGAGCAAAGATGGTGCTACTACGCATTTAGCATAAGCTTTCAGGTACTGTTTCAGATTCTGCATATTAATTTTTATAAATTTCTATTGTTCATGAATGCTAGATGTTTATTTATGCACATTTACATAATTCTTTCAAGCTTGAAATAGTATTGGTCAAGTATTGATAATGAAAGCAATGATGATATTCCATATTCTATTTGGGAGTGATTGTTTTAATGAATGATATGCACTATAATAGTAGTTTCCCTTCTCTTTAAGTATTGGTAGCCATTATGTTGAAGCCCTATTGAAATATATATGTGTTGATACGATACATAATTTATAGAATTTGGATCTTCAATGTAATGTTTGTTGCCCTTTCTTTTAGAGTTGATGGTAGCTACTATGTGATGAATAATTTTTTAATTTGAGCTTGAGCCAATATTAATATTTTATGTTTCGGCTGCTTGTGTGGGTTGGTATGTTGATTTTCTGGTTTGATTAATTTTTGGTTGGCTTCTTACTTTTGCTCTTAGTGGATGGTACTGCCATAATGCCATTGATTATGTGTCATAAGGTGTAAGCTTTGCTATAAGCTGATTGGTTTTTTCTATTTTTTGGCGACCTTGTGGGCTGCTCCTAAACTGCTGTTCCTAATTTTAGTTGTTTGGTTGTTTCTGCTGTAGCTCAGACAAGTTGTAGATTTCTGAAGTTTTTATATATGATTCATGATGTTTACATTGATAAAGTATGACTTTGAACTGAGGAATTAGCTCTAGTCTGCGATTTCCTACAGACTAGTATCATTCAAAAATGCTAACTGGTGCCTTTCATACTTGAAATTGACAATTTAAAGTAGATTTTTATGCCTAATGATCTCTGTTGGGGAATACATCTATTTTAGATCATGGAATTATTTAATATGATAAGCTCCTAATTATATTTTAGATGGAGCTGTAGCTAAATTTTCTATCGTTTCCTAATTGCTAAATTTTTTTCATAGTTGTGTTGGGCTAATGGGCTTATTAAGTTTATGTTATGCTCCTAGAAAATTTCGATGTTGAACATGTTTCATGGGTGACGGGTGTTCCTGATGGTTTGGGATCTGTTTTGTAGTGTTGGTGGTTTGGCTATCTGTTTTGTAGTCTTTGTTGGTTGTTCGGCCTATTCGTACTGCCTGGTTTGCAATTGCTTCTATCTAGATCCATTGTCCTTCTGTCAAAGATGATTGGTTTGGGAATTGGGACTTGTAGCTAACTTTTCTTTCTTTAAGTTTAAGCTTATTACCAATATATCTATTTGAGTTCTTGCAAGCTTATATTACTAATATTTGAGTTCTTGCAATTCAGTGACTTTTTCAATCTTGATTACATTTGAGATTCAACAACTTATTATCATTGTGATCTCTTATTTCTTGGAGGGTTGCCTTGGCTGGAGTTTATCTCCTTTATTTTCTTTTGCCATTAGACTTTTAGTTTTTGTATTTTATTTTATTGTACTTAGTTTGAAGACTATTCTCTTTATGCTATCTTATATTCTTGTACCTCTTTGAGCATTAGGTTTTGAGAGTTGTCCCCTTTAAGGACTTTGTATTTTTTTTCTTAAATGCAACAAAATTTTTTTTAGCTAAATAAAATAAAACGGCTGCCAACAGGTCCTCCTTCTATTATAGAAGGTAATATATAATCTTTTTAGCATTTTTCAAATATTTTTATTATTTTCTTATCATTGATTGATGTTCTTTAAAAATATTACAATTATTTTACAAATTTTTATTGTTTATTTATTCATGATTGCTAAATGCTTATTTATGCACATTTATTGGTTGTTCACTTATTCATGAACACAAATTCTGCTCGTTAAAGTACTCGATAAGACTCGTTTATTTAGTGCTTGTTAAGGCTCGTTTACTTACTGCTCGTTAAGGCTCGTTTAGTTACTGCTCGATAAGGCTTGATAACAGTGCTCGTTAAGACACTCGATTAAGTTTGTTTATCATAATAATCAAGCTAATCGATAAAAGCTCGATTAACTTTAAACGAACCAAACACAAACTAATCTCAAACCAAGCTTGAACAACTCGGTTGTTAAACGAACCGAGCTCGAACACAGACACACAAGCTCAAAATGAGCTTGAACCAAGCTCGAGGTCCAAAGATGTTATCAAGCTCAAGCCTGAACATGCCTTGGCTCGGTTTGGTTCGGTTCGTTTGCAGCCCTACATTTTGAAGATTTTTGTAAATTTCTGAATTTTTATTTGATTCATTTTACTAAAATGGACAATCTGAACTTTAAACTTTAATTTCTCTTAATCCAGAATTTCTTTTCAGTTGAATTTTTTATGGTAGGTGTGTTTTAACTTTAATTTTAATCCCAGAAAATTTCAAATTAATCTGACTTATATTTTTGGTTTAATTAATAAAATTTAATTTTTACTAAAACTCAAATTAAGCTCACAATACTAAGTAACCTTTAGGGATTTTGAGTTTGTTGGATTTCTCCCAGAAATACAAATCCAACGAGCCCTTGTTTGTAATTTTTTGTTAAGTATTTTATTTTCTATGAAGTTTTGAAGTTTTAGGTGATTTAAATTTTTTTTTTTAATAAAATGGAAATATGTGGTACCGGCGGGAAGGGAAAATGACTTCGCGGCTTCAGCCATCGATGGATCGGATGGTCGTATCACATCGAGGCCAAGATCGCGCCATCGACGTGGGACGGTTGCGGTGATCGCGTAGAGCGATCCGGCTCGGATCGCGCGACGCGGATGATGAATCGAATTGCATCAAGCGTCGAAGGCGGATCCGTGATCTAGATCATCCGATCCCGAACCACGGATTGACGGCGTAAGCCTAGCGTGACAGTGTTTTCGCTTTTTTTTTTTGTAAAAATGAGAGTTTCTAAGCCAAAACTTATCCAAATGGACCCATTTTTGCACCGATTCGCATAAAAAAATTATATTTCCTAATTGGGATGATTTAAAGTAAAAATGCGGGATTATCTAGGAGAAATTTCTAAAATCACAAGAAAATTAATGCAAAATGTGTGAAATCTTAAGTCCAGCTACGGTTTAACGAAATTTACTTCGCCGGAGATGATTTTCGACGGCGGCGGTGAAGATCCAAGCGAGCTCTTAGGTATGTGAGGAAGCTTTGGAGTGATCTTTAGCCCTTATCTCCCTTTGGAATGTCGTCTTCTTCGATGTCTACCGTCGCCTCGCAGGAAGAGCAATTATTTGTGTTTTTGAGCTAAAAAATGGCTCAAAAAGTGGGGGATGGGCTCCTTTTTTGTTTTGGGGAGATTTTGGAGGCTAAATGGTGGTGAGAGGAAGAGATCTAAAGCCTCATCTCCCCCTCCTTTTATAATGGCCAAAAATATAATCTTTTTTTGAATTTTTTGGCTCCAAATTGATTGTCAACTTGTTAGGGTGGTTGGGATGGATGATAGATTAATTGAGGACTTTAGATTTTTTTCCAAAGTCTTCTCTTGTTGCCATATAATCAAATTTATTTAATGCAAATGTTGGGGATGAGTTAAGTGTATGTGATAAGGAAATTAAATGAGGTTGGGTGTAATCCTATATGGAGGAGGATCCATGAGGGATTTAAATAGGTTGGGTTAGTTTTGAGCTAATTCCAAATGGGTTTGGATCGGGTTTGATCAGCCCCCAATGGGTTTTGACTTGGTTTCAAGAGATTTGGCCCAATTTGGATTATATGGGTCATTTGGGTCAAATTGACACATTTGACCAAAATTGGCCAAATTAGCTTGGGTTATGGGTTGATTCATGTTCAATTGGCTAATTGAACATGAATGTGGTTTTTGGTTTAAATTAATTTGAATTTAATTTGGATTTAGGCCAAATTGACCCTTTAGGCCAATTTGGGCTAGGTTGATCAAATTGGGCTTGATTGATCAAATTGGGTTTATTTATAGCTTTGGTCAAGTTCAATAATCAATTTGGAATGAACTTGAGCCATTGGTTGCAATCAATTTGGGTTAGATCATGATTTGACCTGATTTGGTCCTTTAGGCCAATTTGGGTCAATTGGATCAAATGACCAATTAGGCTTGGTTTGGCCCAATTGATTGCAATTGATCATCCTAGAGTGATTAACAGTCATGGTAGAAGATTTTGGTGAGCTTAGTTCAATTTGGGTTGGATTAGAAGTTGGCTCAAATGGGTCTTTTAGGTTACTTTAGGTCAAGTGGACCTAAGTGAGTCAATTGGTTTTGTTTTGGTTTGATTTGAGTTTAGTTAAACTTATATATAAGCTCTAGATTGGAATATAAATTCAATAGCAATCAATTTGGAGTCTAAGAGATCTTGGCTCATTTGAAATTTTCAAGTCAAAAGGGCTAGTTGGGTTTAACTTGGGTTAGTTTTGATTTGATTTGATGATTGTAGGTTTCATTTATATTTGGGTATATAATTGAATGAATAATTGGTTCAAGAGAAAATTCATTGGTTTTGATTTTATCTGGATAAAATTTGGCTAAGTCCAAAGAATTTGCTTAAAAGGTTTAGATTGAGTTTGGATTTAAATTTTGATATAGTTTTGGTCATTTGAATTTATATTTCATTTATATTTATGAATATAAATGAAGGAATGATTGATTTATAAAGAGATCAATTGAGTTTGATTTGATTTAAGGAGTTTTGGCTAAGCTTATGAATGTGATTCATATGGCTTAGAGAGGGGTTTTAGGATTTGAATTTGATTTTGAGTTTCAATCATTTGGAGTCAAATTTTAAAATTAGATTTGAGAATTGAGTCTGGGTTTGATTTGAGAAAGTGTATCTATATTGGGTTTAGGCTATGGGATAGGTAATTTCCTTAAATCCTAAGGCATATCATAATCTTATGATTAAAACTTTTAAGTCTCTAAACTTAGGTTAGGTGTTCACCTAATCACTGTCTTATGACTAAGGAGTTCTTAGTGTCTAGAAGAGTTCTAAGTCTAAGAAGATGAGATTAAGAGCTTACTCCAAAAGTGAGGTCAACAACCCACATCTCTTTTAGGTGGTGATAATGAGTCATTGGGACAATTAGAAGAAATTTTATTTTGACTTTTTAGACATATATAGCATAAACTTTATAAATGTGGATGCAACTAATTAGATTGAGATAGTGTATAGAAGGAGAACATTGCTTCCTCTTTTGTCTTCAATCATTCTTTCATTTGCATTGCACATTTCGATGAGGTGATGTGTGTGTGTGTGTGTGTGTTTTGGTGCATATTTTTATATTTTTCTTTTTCAAAATGAAATCCTTCCTAATCCACTGCATCGTTGATGTAGGATACAAAGTTGAACAATTTAAATCTTTATGTTTACGCCTTTGTTAATATTCCAACTAATTCCTCTATTGATGCTCTTAATTGGCACTCATCATTGATGTTCTTCATCAACATTCCATCATGCTGCCTGCCAACTCGTCATCAATGCTCATCTTTAATGCCCTCTACAGTAATCTCCATCGACAATTCTAGTAACACTTTTATCCATTTGATCTATTGATGCCTATATAATTCATCTACTAACATATCTATCAATGCCCTTGTTGATGCCTTATGTTGACACTTTCGGTTATGTACCTCTTATCTAAAATTGGTCATCATTTGACCTCACCTAATAGATCTAACTCACCATTATTTTCACAAATCTCTATGCCACCGACAACTTCTTGTATTCGATCCATATTGGATTCTCTTTCATGGATCCTTTAAGCATCAATCATACTCATTATGCGACAGTAACAATCTTTGAGCAACAAATCTTTAGCCACTTCATCTCTAACTATTGTTATTTTGAAACTCAAGTTAAAATGATCTTATATTCCTCCTCTAATTTGTGAGGGAGGAACAAAGAGAGAATTATCATATATACTAAATAGTATATATAACAATAATATTTTCATTATTTATTATTGTATATATAGAAATATATATAACAAAATAGTTCTCTCATTGTTATGCTGTTTTTTGTGGAAAAAAAAAAACAAAATAATAACCTTAAGGTTTACGTTTGTTTAAATTATTATTATTATTTTATTTCTTTAGAAAAAGGATACTTTATATTTTCCTTGTGCAACAAAAATATTATTCACGTGTCATAATTTTTATATTAATTGTTATATGCCAAAAGTATTTTTAATTTCTATTTTACAATAGAAAATTAAATGAAAAAAAAATATGTGCATTAGTTCATTAGTACAAAATCAAGCTTGTGGCTGTTAGGAACTTCAGAATTAGGTTAATGGCGTTCAAAATGGTGCCATATCAACTATAAAATCTTGCTGGTGTGACTGTGATCGATGTAAACATAAAGAATTTTAGGGTACCATAATAAATGAATAGATGTGCAAAGCTAAAGGCCTGTTTGGGATCAATTTTATTTTGTATTTTTTGATTTTATTTTTATGCGATTTTAAAAATATATTTGTTTAATGTTTTTTAAGTATTTTATTTTTTATTTTTAAAAATAAATAGTATTATTTTTAAAAATATTCAAAACAGTGTTTAGATATTTTGAGTATTTTTAAAAATAACTATTACCACTAAATATATTTTATTTTGAAACAAAATATAAAAAAAATAAAATAAAAACAAAAAACATAAGTGATTCAAATGGCCCCTAAGGGCTGTTTAGGATCAAATTTATTTTGTGTTTTTTTATTATTATTGTTATGATATTTTTAAAATTATATTTATTTAATGTGTTTTTTTAAGTGTTTTAAATTTTTAGTATTAAAAGTAAATAATATTATTTTAAAAAACACTCAAAAATAATTTTTAAATATTTTGACCATTTTTAAAAAATAAATATTATCATTGAATATATTTTATTTTGAAATAAAATATAAATAAATAAAACGATCCCAAACGGCCTCTAACAAAATTGATATTTTTTATCTTAGGAGCACATTGGAATTATTTTTGCTTCCACTTTCTATATTTTATTTTAATTTTATTTTGATTCAAAATAACAAATATTTAATAGTGATTGTCATTTTAAAAAATACTTAGGAGTTTTTTTGGGATCAGTTTTATATTATATTTTTTGTTTAATATTTTTATTTTATTTTGTTTATATTTTATTTCAAAGTAAAATAAGTTTGATGATCATTGTTATTTTTAAAAATAAAAAATATAAAACAAACATGTTTTTAAAAAAAGCATAAAAATAAAAGCAAAAACACAAAATAAAATTGATCTCAAACAACCCCTTAAAATAGTCAAAATTTATATTGAGTATTTTAAAAACAATGAAATTTATTTTTAAAAATAAAAATAAAAATATTTAAAATATATACCAAATAAATTTATTTTTAAAAATAACATAAAATATAAATATAAAATATAAATAAAAATTGATCCAAAACAAATAAGCCCTTACAAAATATTTTATTATCTAACTCAAATGTCAGAAATAAATTTTTATGATTATTGAGTAGATGATATATGATATGCACATATAGCATTTCATCTATCAAATGATCATTTGTTTGGAGCTCTGATTAAACATCATAGGATCACTTAATTCTCAATGGAATATTTTTCTAAATATTTTTGATGCTGAGATTTTTTTTATTTCTTATATTGATGGGGTATATCACAAAGTTCAGATGCATCATGAACTCCACCTTGAAAAGTTTACATATTGAATGCTACATTTTGTGATCTCATTTTGCATGTTAACTTTAATGATAATTATTTTAATAATTATCATGATTAAAATTAAAATTACCTTTAAATGATAGTTTATGCTGCATTATACCAAAAAATCAAAATATAAATATTTTCACAAAAAAACTTATGATGCATTTGAGGCAGTTATAGTTGTCTGAAAAAATAGTGATGAATCTGCTCCAGAAAAAGCAGCTATATGAAGAAACGGTGAGTATATAATTTTTTTTATTTTAATAAAATCAAATCACAACATTTTGGCCACCAACATAAGTAGTTAGATCACATTAGAAAATACAGATTTCTTGCCGCAATTTATTTAAAGCGCAGCTAAAACGTAGCCAGAATGTAGTTGCTAAATGACTCAGCGATGTGTTTTCGCATTGCACCGCTGCCACAACACTACCCAAAATGCACATTGAGCATTATATTGAATATCATCAATCTAATATTTGCAACAACTTATAACAAACAAAAACATCTATTATCACCATCATCATTGTCATCTTCCTCCTCATCTATAGATATGATTTAATATTTTGTTAATAATGATTATTTATCTTGCACATTTGCCACCAATAAAAAAGCATAAATGGAGAGAAAAATATACATATAAATAGATACTAAATCAAATGAAAACTAAAGA
Organism: Cymbidium sinense; assembly: GCA_021442155.1. Lineage (NCBI taxonomy): Eukaryota > Viridiplantae > Streptophyta > Magnoliopsida > Asparagales > Orchidaceae > Cymbidium > Cymbidium sinense. The sequence continues at coordinate 124,432,659 of CM038224.1, read as the reverse complement.
TCAAGGAGAGAACAAAATATAAGGTTTGAAGCACCTAAAGCATTAAGAATTCTAAATTTTATAGAGTTTGTGGGTTTTTACATAACATTCCAAACTTTTGTTTGTTACATCTTAATATCACAAAATTTTAGTCAAATAATTTCAATTAAATATGTACTTAAATACTAGGCATTTTTTTTTTCAAATTTATGAATTTATTTTCTTATATCAAGTTTGATCCAAACTTAAATGTTTCTAGAGGTGTTTAGAAAAAAAATATTAACATTTATAATAGAATAGCCATCATTTTATTGTAAATGAATTGAGAGAGAGAGAGAGAGAGAGAGAGAGAGAGAGAGCATACTTTAACATGATGCCTTACAATAGTAGAGATCTAACTCAATAATTTTGAGAAAGTCATATGTAGAAATATAAGCTAATGTGACTCTGAAATAGGTTGTCATAAGCCAAATTGACTATCAAATTAGAGAAATATATTTTGATCAAGAACTAAGTTGAGAATGCCATTGATCAAGCTTATTATCATGTTTCTTAAATGCTTATAATGGTATGCCTATAATTATAAAAAATATATAACATTTTTAATTATGATATATTGATAATGTGTATTTAAAATATGATTTACTTCTCTGATGCACATATTATTATATTTTTTTAAAAATTATTGAGAATAAATAAGGGGAGACTTCAATAAAGTTATATGCATAAATAATATTATTTGCTAGAAAATTCACAATGATTGATATAAATCAAGCTTTAACTCAGTGAGAATACTCAATTCATAGATCAATAAAAGTGACAAGAGGTAGTGACTTTTTATGTGAAAACTTAAACAAAAAATTATGGGGCATTAGCCCAATCAAAAAGAACTATCAATTCTTTGAAGTTACAAAGTTTAACTCTTCTTCCTACTAAATAAGATAGGGTTACAGTGTTTGAAATACTTGCTTATCATTTTGTGGAAAAACATTAGGTCATAATAGCCTAAAAATAAGGCTATAATAGTCATATGATGGTGCTCCAGTTGTAATAACTAGTAATTATTGCCAATGATGATTGTTGATTATGGTCGGCAATGATTGCTGATATTGGCTAACTTTAAGTTCTCAACTTTAACCTTTGGCTCCCCCTACCCCACATGTCGAGAATATAGTTCTATTTATAAAGTTTTAGAAGAAGTATTTTTGTAAACTTAGCTCAAATATCAAAAATACTTCATCAAATGTTCTCTATTGAAATCTTTAATTATAGATAATTCATTTAATAATTAAGTTTCATAATAAATTTGGAATTAAGTAATCTTAGTCTTGCTAAATTTCACTAATTAAGCCATTTGATTGAACTATAAGCATGTTATATCTAGACATTATTTGACTTTTAATTAATGCTTTACTTTTTTTAATTACACTTCAATGGCTTGATCTAGTCTCATTTAAACTTGGATCAAATTTTTTATGTTGATGTATTTGTCTCATTAAGATATTCAATTTGACTATAAATTTATTAAAATTAAAACTTGAATGATCTTAAATTTAATTCTTAAATATTCCAAGGCATGCTATCATGAGATCCATGCTTGATTTGTTAGATTTTTGGATGATATACTATTTGTCCTTCATTTTTAAATGCAAACTTATATCATTCAGATTTCTATTAATTTTTGTGACATAAGACATTATTTCCTGTCATAAAATTTATAATGATAAATATAATAAAATTTTAGTTCAATAAAAATACCAAACACATATAGATAAAAATGATACGAGGCAACAAGATTTTATAAGATCTAAAAATAAAAAAAATCACGTGTCCTAACTTACTCAAAATAATTAATCAAAATGAACCCTCATATTTGTGAAGATAAAAACTCTTTTTTTTTTAACTAGAGAAGGTGATGTTACAAAGTTTAAAATGCTTGGTTGTTCATTCTATCGTACAAAAATTAGGCCACAATACCCTATCAATAAGGATACAATAATTGCATAGTGGTGATTGGGTAATAATAGTCACTGATGGTGATCTATGATAATTGCTAATGGTGTTCAATAATGACTATTGCCGGTGGTTTATTTTAAATTTTCAAGCTTGACTCTTAGGTGTTGTTATAAAGTATGAAATGCTTGATTGTTCTTTCTATTGTACAAAAATTAGGCTACTATAGTCTAAAAATAAAGCTACAATAATTGCATGGTGGTGATCAAGTTACAATAGCCACTGGTGGTGGTCTACAATAATTACTAATGGTGTTAAATAATAACTATTGGCAATGATAAATTTTAAATTTTCAAGCTTAACTATTAGGTGGTTTTTCTTTTTGTTCTACAAAAATTAAGCCATAAAAGCCTAAAAATAAGACTACAATAATTTCATAGTGGTGATCGAGTTATAATAGCCACTAATGGTGTTCTACGATAATTACTAATGGTGTTCAATAATGACTATTGGTGATAAAAATATTTTAATTTTTAAGCTTTACTCTTTGGTGGTTGTTCTTTATATTGTACAAAAATAGGCCACAATAGCCTAAAAACAAGGCTACAATAATTGCATGGTGGTGATTAGGTTATAATGATCACTGATGGTGCTCTACGATAATTGATAATGGAGTTCAATAATGACTATTAGTAGTGGAAAATTTTAAATTTTCAAGCTTAACTCTTAGGTAATTGTTCTTTCTATTGTATAAAAATTAGGCCACAATAGCCTTAAAATAAGGCTACAATAATTGCATAGTGGTGATAGAGTTTTAATAGCCACTAATGGTGGTCTGCGGTAATTGCTAAAGGTGCTCAGTAATGATTGGTGGTAAATTTTAAAATTTTAAGCTTAACTCTTAGGTGGTTGTTCTTTTTATTGTACAAAAATTAGGCCACAATAGCCTAAAAATAAGACAACTACAATTGCATGGTGGTGATCAGGTTATAGTAGCCACTAATGGTGCTCTAATAATTACTAATGGTGTTCAATAATGAATATTGGTAGTGAAAATTTTAAAATTTTAAGCTTAACTCATAGGTAGTTGTTCTTTCTATTCTACAAAAATTAGTCCACAATAACCTAAAAATAAGGCTATAATAATTGCATGGTGGTGATTGGATTATATAACCACTGATGGTGCTCTACAATAATTGCTAATGGTGTTCATTAATAACTATTGGTGGTGAGATATTTATAATTTTTAACCTTAACTCTTAGGTGAATGATTTTATTGTGCAAAAATTAGGCCACAATATTCCAAAAATAAGGCTACAACAATTGCATGGTGGTGATCGGCTTATAATAGCCACCAATGGTGGTTTGAGATAATTGCTAATGGTGTTCAATAATGACTATTAGTGGTGGTAAATTTTAAATCTTCAAGTTTAACTCTTAGTGCAAATGTTGAGAATGAAGTTTTTAAAGATGCATTTTGATAAAATGAGCAAAATTTCTAAAATACTCCATCGAACTGTCCATATTAAATCTTTTGATCATTTATTATTTTCTCAATATTTAAGTGCCTTAATGATCTCAAAATTAAATAATCTTAGGCTTATTAATTTTTTTATTAACTTGCTTGATTCAACTATAAACATGTGCAAATTGGAGATTGTTTGAACCTCCAATTAATTAATTAAAGCTTATGATTATACTTCAAGAGATTGATTTGGGTTTATTTGAGCTCGGAATGACTCACTTTTAGTATCGATAGGTTCATCTTATCAAGAAGTTCAATTTGACTATAAATTCATTAACATTAGAGTTTGAATGATTCTGAATCTAATTCTGAAAGATTCCAACATATATGCTACCTCAAGATTCTTATTTGATCAGCTAGATTTTTGGTTGATATATCAAATATAATAAAATATTTTCAATTATAAATAGTGCTTTACAAAGTTCACAAGAGTAATATACATGTTACTAGTGATTTTCAATTGATAATTTAATGATTTTTGAGGCGTTGTGTATGCAAGAAAAGGCCATTTGTAAGATGGCTAAATTTGTTAAGTAGATGGACGATGCTAATAGATAGATTCCACTACAAATAAACAATGTATTAATTAGATGGTTGAGACTATTGCATGGGTTGTAAAGCATATACACTACTAACAACTTGAATAAGATTTCTTAAAAATAAAAAATATGCCAAGAAGTTAGTTAAATGATTGCTCGGTAGGTTGGCTGGCATAGTTTACTGTTCGCAAAGAGCATATGTTCAGCTCATGAAATAGTTTGTGTTTCATTTATTAAATAATAAATCCAATATTACATAATTATTTTGAATACTCATTTTCCTAACAAGTCAAATATAAACATAAACATAGGCTTGTTCAATAGTGTTTGCTTCAATATGGACTCAAAATAAAAATAAATAAAAATATATTTTCTTTATTATAACATATGTAAGGAAATATGGTAGATTGGTAGAATCTAGAGGATGAATGTTTTGGTTGCTTTTCTCCATCAGAGCTAGTCTCTCCCATGGTTGTCACACACTTTTAGAATTGATGATTTCATCGTGGGCCTTATAATTTCATCCAATGATGCGACTACCCACTTGTATATAATCAAATTAAATTCATTATTCACCTTCTCTTTCACATTTCAAATAATCTTCTCCGCCAACACTTTTTCTTCATATTTTAGGTAGCCTCTTTTATCATGACATGCTCTTTGATTGCTAACCACAAATTTCATCTATTGGTTGCTAAACAGCCTCCTTCCATGCAACCTCCCTTGTCACATTTATTGCTACATCGACTTTCTTTGTCAATATTTTCAACTCTTCTCTTATTTCATAGGGTTATCTATGTTTGTTGATATTACATGATACCATAGCTACTTGCAAGATTATATGTATAAATACTAAAAAAATTCATTAGAGCTTCTCAAATAATATAACCATATTAGATTTCTCCTCAATCCAAATGCCTAATTTAAGATTGATGCATTTTAAAGTAACTAGTTGTCCTGATAAGGGGGTGTTGGAAAAGTTAGTGGTATGATCATTTCTAACAACTAGATAGAGTTCATGTTTCACATAGGAAAAAAAAAATTGTAGCACCTAATTTGTCACACCTCTATCTGAGCAATACACATTATAAATGGTCAATAATTAATCTCAAGAGAATCTCTTACGCCATGTAAATCTATTCGAATTCTTGTTTGAAAAGGAGAGATAATTGGCTTCTCAAGAATTTGTATATACCATCCACACCATAACCATTTGCATGAACCAAGACATTTTCCTTGGGTGCTATCAAGCTAGCATGGCTCTCCAAAAGATCCCACTCCGCACGAAGGCCTCTAGATTGATGTTATCTAATTGAACTTTATGTCATTCGATAATGCATTATTATTCATTGAATTAATGTCTCAAAAAATCCCACATCATATCAAATTTTCATAACAACCTTGTTATCTTATTATTGCTTGTCATATAGCCAATTTTCTATAGAGGTAATTACCACATCCAAGGCTCATGATTGTATTGCAACTACTCAGTTCCATGTGAACCACAAATCAAATGATCTAGGGATAAATGACTATCATCACCCAAAACCACAAATCAAATGATCTAGGGATAAATGACTATCATCACCCAACTCTAAAAAATTCATGCAAACCACTACTTTTGCTATTAGTACAACCGGTCTTCTCATGAACTTAATAGTTTGCCCACATAACGATAAGGTTGATCTAAGCCATAATTTATTTATTTTTCTCACATGTTAAAGGAATTTTTGAACTATGAAAAACTATTTAGATATTGAACAATGTGATTATATGAGGAAGAATGTGAATTAGAAAGCTTAACACTTTTTTCCTTCATTTTATTGATATTTTTCACTTTTTATAGTGGACATAGGTTATCAAAATCTAGCTATTCAATTATGTTATACTTCTATTTTTGTGATGGTAATTTTTGCTTCTTCAAAAACTCTCTAATAGTGAAGTCAATTTGAAAGTTTCTACTTCAAACTTAGTTGAAACGACACAAAATCATTCAATTCAAGTTCTTCATTCACAAGTTGACCTAAATTAGGATGTTCTACTAATATGGGCTAAAAGATCATATTGGACACAACAAAATTTTCATTCATGTGAAATTTCTCAGGCATACACTAACTTTTAATTTTGTTTTCAAAATTAGTTATTAATTTTTTTTATTAGGGATGATTCATAATCAAGCTTTAATTAAGTTTAATTAATTATATGGCCAGTGCTAATATCTTAAACAAATAAGTTTATCTCTAAAGGCATATGGATTTATAATTTGCTATCAAAATTGACATAATTCAGTTAATACTTGTCTTATATTGTATTATGATTAATAAAATATATTTTCAATCTATTTATATAATTAATACTCACACTTTTGATTTCAAATTTTAGAAAATAATAAAATTAAAATTTTATTTGATCTTAATACTAATTACTCAATATTTTCATCCCATTAATAATTATTGTAATATAAATAAATTTTGAAGTACACATATTATATGAAAATTAAAACAAGGATGCTAATAAGTGATTGAACATGTAACCAAGTCTTCATTAAATTAGTATTTATTGAGGTATTTATAAATTAATCAAAATATTTTGTATGGATTCCACAACCTAACTAACACTTTGGTGAGACTTCAATTTAAATTATTTGGATAAAATAATGTTATTATGATGATAAATAGTCTCCTCTCTGATGGTAATGTTTTGAGACATATGAATGACCCATGTATTAATAATTGACTAGATACAACAATTTGATATGGCGTGACTTGAAAAAAATCTGAATTTGAATTGACTCAATCGACTTTTGAGTCAGGTTTGAACTAAAAGTCTGACCAATTTATCTTTTCTGTTCAGGTTTGAGTTGACTTGTTTGCGTAGGATTAACTCAAATTTGACTTGTAAACTCAATTTTGATTCAAATTTGACCTATATTTGATTGAAATTGTTCAAAATTTGATATAAAATATATATTTAAATAGGTCGTTCGAGTCATGCTTGAATTAGTTGGGTTAAAAGGAGGTGAATTCAAGTCAAGATTTTTGACTAATTTAAAAAAACTAATTAGATTAAGATCATATTTATTTGAGTTGGATCAAATATGAATAAACTTAAATTTGATTCGTTGACTTAAATTAACACCCCTGAAGATGCACTAAAAATATTTATTAAATTTATTTAAAAAATATTATTATATAAGAAGAATTTTAATTATATAAATTTTAAAATGATTTTTTATAAAATAATTTATATCAAAATATTTATTCGGAATAATAAAAACTACAAAATTTCTATTCTAATTATGCTATATTGCACGTTCAATGCAATATGCACCACACAAAATAAAATTCAAACTAATCTGTCGGTTACCGGCGGTAACCTTAAAACAATGGCGCCACACGAAACTTAAGAGCGACCGCAGACTAGATCATCTTTTAACGCAGAAGGCTCTTCAGACTTCAGAAATCACATTACAGGAAGAATCAACACCCCCAAAGTTACCCCAACGTGGTCCCACTCAATCGAACGTGGGGCTGTTTTCGGGTGAAACCGACAACCTCGAAAATAATTAAGAGCCTCAGAGTTGAAAAAAAGAGGCTCGCACGTCTTTCTCGGGTCGCCACGTGGCGAAGCCCTTTCCGTCCTACGTGGCACTTGGAGTCGAACCGGAGCGGGTCTGATTGGGGAAGAAGAAAGAGAAAGACGGAGAGAGAGTTCTTCCAACAGAAATCGCGTCATCAACCTTCCTTGCTTCCTAATAAACCCTCCGCAGAAATAGAAATAGAAAGATTTTGGGGAGAAAACGAGAGAAAAAAATCATTTTGGGAAGGGAAAAAGCGGCGAAAATCTCACTTGATCTCGGCCCCCGAGCTAACCGATCCTTTGTTGGCCGATCGGAGCTGCCTTTCACCGCCGGTTTCGGTCTCTGTGGATTTGATCTGGTTGGGAGTTGGAAGTATAGTGGTTTCCGTGGATCCGAGGGATCGGATCTAGGTTTCGTGGGCGATCCGTGGAAGGGCATCGGATGAGCAGCGCATGTTCCAGTCTCCTCGGAAAACAATGAGATGGGCGTCATTGCTTAAGGACATCAAAGAGAAGGTCGGCCTATCGCATTCCCAGCATCAGCCCGCCAACTCCTTCGGTGCCGGCGCAGCCGTAGCCGCCGCGTCTGGAGCTGGAGCTTCAGGGGCGCCGGATTCTTCCGCGACACCATATGCCTCTCCAAGTTCATCCCCTGCCAGGTTCTTTCTCTATCTCTTGTTCTTTGTTAAAGCTCGCACTTTTCTTTTGATGATTTGATTTACATTTCTCGATCCGGATTTTGGTTTGTTTATATGGTGTCCTTATGATGGTTGAGTGTAAGAGGGGAAATGGTCTCGATCATACAAGAATATCTATTTTGAACTGTTTAGGTGATTGAGACTGGAAAAAGAAAAGGATATTGGTACAGTCGAATGATTTATGAGATTGGGAACTCGTATAGAGTTAGAGTATGGTTCCTTCTGTTTGCATAGTCGCTGTGTATAATAGATGCTCGATCAAGTTTTCACGAGATTGGGAACTCGTATAAAGAGTCAGCGTATGTTTCCTTCTCGTGGCACAGTCGCTGTGTATAATTGGATGCACGATCAACTTATCTTATTTTGCATCCAACTTCATGATCATTGATTCGAATGATGGTTTGTGCAATTAAAGGTTGGCAGTAAATTTGCCTGCAAAGTGGTGATAAGAATTATGGATAGTTGATCCGAGGATAAGTGGCTTGCTGCCAATTATAAGTCGTTTTTGGCCATTGTATACAACTGAAACTGAGTAGTTTTAGGCTCCGTTTGGCTAAGCTTTTCGAATTCCTGAAAAGCTGGTTTAAAAGTATTTCTTGAAAAGCTATTTGTCTTTTGCTTTTTGAAAAGGGGCTAAAACGGAACTTTTAGTGAGATGTAGCTAAAAGCAGTTTTAACTATTCAAACGGGTATCAAAATTAAAAATTCACGCTCTCAAAAGCAAAACGCACTAAAAAAGCTCTCCCAAACGAAGCCTTAATGGAGTACTTTGGGATCAAAAAAATTGAAAAAAAGTCTTACAATGAGATTTTAACATGTATCTGAGAATATTTTTAAAGCATGGTGCGTCATAGAAATTTGACCTTGAGCTTAGCAGATGATTTATATTTTTGAACTTAATAATGTTTTTAATGGAGTTCCATAAGGTACGAAATAAACGTAGTTCACTTGTATTAGATGGATAATAATTACAGGAGATGTGAGGAGGATGATGAACTATCACGTCATTTTAATTGTACTCAAAGCAAAATAAAATGATTTGCAGTAAGGGGGTGTTTATTGAATTATGAGGAATATTTGTTAGAAAAGAGCTTTAGAAATTGCCATGTAGGCTAAATAATGGGAGGATTCAACAAAAACTATGTAGTAAATCCTCAGCTTTATAAACTGCATTACCAGTTGTCCTTGAAGCCGGATATATGAGGGATTAAGGATAATGTTGGCCAGCCCATGGTTCTGTTTGAGTCTCTCAATTAAACTTTAGATGTGCTCATTACTAGAACGGATTCCTTGGTTGGGAGGAGGGCGGGAAATTTGAGTTTCGGTGATAGTGTTTGATAATTCAAGTCAATTAGGATTGCTTTATATCCTAATTTCACCTAATATATCCCAAATATTATAGGTTCTTTATTCGTCAATTTTCTCGACATTTTCATGTGCAACCTTTCACACCTTTCTTTAATGAAAATTTAATTCATAGAATGTTCTTCATCCAAACAAAACCCAACGTTGCATCAAACAAACTCAAGCAAGTCAAAAGGCAGAAGAAAGTGCATAAAAATATATAAGAAATTTAAGCTCAGTTTCTACAGCCCTGACTTGAAATATTCATAACATCATGTCAATGAAGATCATTAGCATTTCATATTTGTTCAGCGTTGTACTGGATTATGTAAGCTCATATATCTAAGTTTTCTGGATACAATTGTAGTATTTGTTCTAAAATACTCACAGCTGGCCTAACATGGCTGAAATATTGCAGGTTGAGTTTGTAAATTCGCATGTTGTTTTCAGTGTTGCCTCAACCTCCGAATTTTTAAGAAAATCCAGCACATTGTAGATAATCTAATTTACTTGTTATAATATTGAATAATCTTCTGGTGATTTTTTTATAGTTCACCAAGAGTATAATTTGTTCAGTAGCTCAATTGTTGTATATCCTCATGCTTAGTTGTTGCAGTATCTCTGTTCCTTATTTCTTGCATGGTTTAACTCTTCAGTTAGTTTAATATTTTATGTCGCAATTTTTTTATAAAAGATTCTCTTGTGATTAGTTTGTTGTGTCATATGGTAGTGCATATTATTAGTTTCTTTTGGAAATGCAGAGGTAAATATGAATTGGAGATTGATTTTAAGAGGTTTTGGGAAGAATTCCGCTCGTCCAGCTCTGAAAAGGTTTTTTTTTTTTAACGTAACATGTTCCATGCACACAACCTCTTTTATTGTATAGTTTACTTTTTTTTTGAACATACTGGTCGTGTAACTTTTTTCTGAAATTTTCTTTGCAGGAGAAAGAAGCGGCCTTGAACATGGCAGTAGATACCTTTTGTAGATTAGTGAAGCAGCAATATGATGTAGCACAGTTAGTTACCAAGTACGAATACCTTCACTTGTATTACTTATTGTTTTTAATATGTTTATGCTGACATTTATCGGCAGTGAAATCTCATTTTATAATGGAAATTCTGGTAACTATCTATATTAACTTGTGTGAACTGTTTTCCTTTTACTTCTTTCATTGAATTACTTGTGTATGCTTTTAAACATGATTAAGTTGGTAAATGGTTGATCTATGGTTGTTATTTGTTTTTCTTTGTGTTCTTGTTTTCAATATTTTCTTGTCAGTTGAAGGCAGGAAAAATGTTTGGATGCTTCAATGGAAATCTATACAACTATTTAAATGTAACATGTGATTCTAGCAATTTATGATCCTAAGCTTTCAATTTTAAAATAATTTCAACTCTTCATTGGCTTCCACCAACATTTATTCAATTATCTTTGAATTCTAAGAGACAATTCTAACCGCAAAATTGGTTTTATAAATTTATTACAACAACAACAACAAGCCTTTATCCCACCAAGTGTGGTCGGCTACATGAATCATTCGTCTCCATTGTGTCCTATTATGTGTCAAATTCTCATTTAATTCAAGTATACTAAGGTCATTTTTTATACATCTTAACCAAGTTTTTTTAGGTCTACCGCTACCTTTCTTAACATAAGGCAAATTTAATGCATCTACTCTCCTAACTGGGTCATCGAACGACCGACACTTTATGTGGCCAAACCATCTAAGGCGACTCTCTCTAATCTTATCTGTCACCGGAGCTACTCCAACTTTTTCCCGAACATACTAATTTCGCATTTTATCTGTAAGAGTAAAGCCACTCATCCACCTGAGCATCTTCATCTCTGTACCACTTAACTTAGTCTTATGCTTCTCTTTTATCGGCCAACATTCTACATCATAAGTCATTGCAGGTCTTACAACCATCTTATAAAATTTTTCCTTAAATCTAAGTGGAACTTTTCTATCACACAACAGGTCAGATGCATTCCTCCACTTCAACCATCTAACTTGAATTCTACTAAGAACATCTCCATCTATTTAACCATCATTTTGAACAATAGAGCCTAAATATCTGAATCGCTCACTCTTATTAATGATTTGTTCACCTAATGTGACAACACTACCACTAGAACTTCTACAACTAAAATTACACTCCATATATTCGCTTTAGATCTACTTAAATGAAAACCTTTAGACTCTAATGTTGACCTCCATAATTCAAGTTTCTCTTGGACTCCCTCTAGTCTTATCAACAAGAAGAATGTCATTAGCAAAAGCACCAAGGTGCATCTTCCTATAAATGCCTAGTAAGAACATCCATAACTAAAGCAAAAAAGATAAGGGCTTAAAGCTAATCCTTGATGTAATCCAATTGAAATGGGAAAATATTTTGTCAATACTCCTTGTGTTTAGACACAAGTAATGCTCAGTATACATATCCTTAATGACTTGAATATAATCAATATTAACTCATTTCGTTTCTAGAACTCTCCAAAGAACATCTCTTGAAACTTTATCATAAGCTTTCTCTAAATCAATAAATATCATATGTAAATCCTCCTTACTTTCTCTATACTTCTCCATCAAACCTCTTAACAAATGTATAGCATCCATAGTAGATCTACCCATGAAACAAACCGATTGTGAAAAACTTTTGTATCACATCATAACCTATGCTCTCAATTACTCTCTCCCATAATTTTAATGTATGACACATTAACTTAATTATCTATTTGCACACTCTTGTGCATCACCTTTATTCTTAAATATAGAACCAACAAACTCTTTATCCATTCTCTTTTAGTCTTTAAAATAACATTAAAAAGATTTGTAAGCCAAGAAATTCCTTGATCTCCTAAACATTTCTATACTTCTATTTGAATATCATCAGGTCCTACTGTTTTTTCACATTTTATTTTCTTTAAAGCTTTTCTAACTTCAGATTTACTAATACGACAATAAAAATAAACTTCTATATTTTTGTTTAGGGTATTAAGGTTTTATAAATTTATTGCTATTTAAATATAAAAGCTCTATTAAATATAACTTTTTCCTTGTAATGTTATTTTTATTTATTTTATTGCTCCTAATTTTTATCACATTATATTTGCATTCTTTTTCTTTTGTAGATAAAAGCCCAATACTCTTCAATAATATAGATAGATATATATATATATATATATATATATATATATTAGATAACTTATAATCTATTTTGTGGCATGAATTTAATTAAATATCATTGTGATGTTTAGTTCATGATTAAAGTGCAATTAATTTTATATACTTTATCATTTTAATTTTATTCTTAAAGTATCTAAATGCATATAATATTTTTTTAAATATTAATTTTTTAATTTATATTACATTCAAAATATTTTGAGAGAGTATGACATTGAAAGTTTTTTAAAACTATTTAGACATTGAATAAATGTCCAATAAATTCAGTCATTTTTTGCAATTTTTTTAGTTGCCACATTATTCAAATATCACTTGTAAATGAGTCATTTATTGTTATAGCCATACATAAAGACACAATGTAATATAAAATTTAATACTTTAAATAAATTATTATTGATGTGCATTTAAGATGTGCATATTTTTCCTAGCATTATAAATGCATTACAAATATATATATTTGAACTAATTTATATGATATCTATCAACTAGCTACGTTAAAGAATTTTTTATTTTTTATTTATTTATATATATTTTTAGAGAATGGTGAGTGATAAATCACAAAATATGTGACTCAAATTCATGTTTTTAGAGAAGTAATCTTTTCAAACACTTGGCCATGGGCCCTTTCATGAACCAAATAGTTTATCTTTTTTTTTTTTTTTTTTTTTTTGTGAAAAGCCTTTGATCATTAGAATTTTTAACTATAATCTTCTTTGCATCCATTAGCTATTTAGGCTATTATAAGGATAAACCACTAAGTTTGGACGAGAGCAAATACTGATTCTCACAAACTTAATAATTATAATTTTTATAATTATGTGGTTAGTTTCACAAAACTATAAACTATACCTTATATATTATCAAATGCCTTAACATACTATTAATGGTCTGTTAAATGGTAGTTTCTTTTACATTTGAATTCCTTTTGATACATAATATGATGCTAATTTGGAAGGACCTGTTACAATATCAAGATCAAGTGCTAAGATATCGTTGTTGAAATCAAGTATCCATAATAAAATTCGTAAATATTGTAATGAAAACTAAAGCATGAAATTTAAACTTTTAGTCTAAAAGTTTTGAATTTTCAATCTTTAGTTTTTTATTTTTATATAAAATACTTAGGATTATTTTCTTTTATTTAAATTAGTTTTAGACTTAAATATGAAGCAATAGGAAATAGAGCGAAATTTGAGTGGATCCATTCCGTTTCCTTAGGTTTAATTGTTTTCTTCTTATTATTTTTTTTTTAAAATTCAAGTTGTTGAATCTGATATAGCCATATAAGTATTGCTTAAAATGAATAATATATATATATATATATATATATATATATATACATATTTATATTTGGGCAAAAATTAGAGAATGAAATTTTTCGAGTTGTGAGCTTGATGGTTGATCCCTCGTCTTTTGGGTTCTTCTTGGTGAAAACCTATTTTTTTTAATACATGTTGATCTCTCTCTCAATCTTTCATAGCATATTCTCACATCTTTTTAGTATCATCTTGAAACATTTCCCACAACATACAACTACAAAAGTAATTCTTAAACCTTTATTGAAGTTGGTCGCCTTTTTTATACCTCTAAGACACCTTGGATCTCCATCATATTCTCCATATCTAGCCTCTACATGTTCTCCTAACATTTGATAGCCTTACTAGCTTTTAAATAACATTCCATAATTACTCAAACCTATTTAAACTAGTCTTTATTTTTTCTCATCATTTGGAATTTCATCAAGCACTCTTTATCACATGTAAAGATATCATCTTGGCATTATCAAATGGTTTCATATCTTGAATCTCCACTATAAGAAATCTTTGATCTAAATCCCTAAGGTGAGCTTCAAGGTTTACCATGGCCTAACTCTTTAGCTGATTCTTTCCTTTCAATATTCATCTCAGATAAAATTATTTCAACCACTCAAGAACTTCCCCTACATTTTAGCCCCTATTATAGCAAGTGAAACTCTTGAATCACCCTTTCTACGATTAGGTCAACATAAAAACATCTTAATCTTTTGGACCTTCAACCATTTGTGCTTATGCTTTATAGATCTATCTTCTACCAAGAGGGAATTTCTAAATTTGGACTAAATTAATTATGTTATTGTGATTTAATAAATCAATGAGAAATCTAGAGATTATTGCATGTTTACGGCAAACCTAAGATATTTTGTACTTAGCTCCAACTAGTTGCATCCATCATAAATTTTAACTTATTATATATGCAAGAATTTACCATTAAATATTTTATTTGGTGAAATCCTTTGTGAGAGAGTATCTCACATACAAATCAACAACCTAATTTGAGTGCAAACCCATATGTAAGAACTTACTTTATATTACTTTGGCCTAACTTATGATCTCTTTGATGATACATAGTTTATAAAATTTTATTTAATTTGCCTTGCCCTATCCTCCTCACCCCCCAAAAAAAGGAAAAAAAAAGGGGTTTAAATCTTATACATACATTCATGGAAAAATCACAATGAGGCTTATGCCTCATTGATGTGATGTAAGGCTTACGTCTCACATGATGCCTCAAGATGCACCTTGCCTTAGTATGTAGTGTAGTATAGTGTATAGTATATATATATATATATATATATTTATATTTGGGCAAAAATTAGAGAATGAAAAAGTTGTGAGCTTGATGGTTGATCCCCGCCTTTTGGGTTCTTCTTGGTGAAAACCTATTTTTTTTAATACATGCTGATCTCTCTCTCAATCTTTCATAGCATATTCTCACATCTTTTTAGTATCATCTTGAAACATTTTCCCACAACATACAACTATAAAAGTAATTCTTAAACCTTTATTGAAGTTGGTCGCCTTTTTTATACCTCTAAAACACCATGGATCTCCATCATATGCTCCATATCTAGCCTCTACATGTTCTCCTAACATTTGATAGCCTTTCTAGCTTTTAAATAACATTCCATAATTACTCAAACCTATTTAAACTAGTCTTTATTTTTTCTCATCATTTGGAATTTCATCAAGCACTCTTTATCACATGTAAAGATATCATCCTTAGCATTATCAAATGGTTTCATATCTTGAATCTCCACTATAAGAAATCTTTGATCTAAATCCCTAAGGTGAGCTTCAAGGTTTACCATGGCCTAACTCTTTAGCTGATTCTTTCCTTTCAATATTCATCTCTGATAAAATTATTTCAACCACTCAAGAACTTCCCCTACATTTTAGCCCCTATTATAGCAAGTGAAACTCTTGAATCACCCTTTCTATGATTAGGTCAACATAAAAACATCTTAATCTTTTGGACCTTCAACCATTTGTGCTTATGCTTTATAGATCTATCTTCTACCAAGAGGGAATTTCTAAATTTGGACTAAATTAATTATGTTATTGTGATTTAATAAATCAATGAGAAATCTAGAGATTATTGCATGTTTACAAACCTAAGATATTTTGTACTTAGCTCCAACTAGTTGCATCCATCATAAATTTTAACTTATTATATATGCAAGAATTTACCATTAAATATTTTATTTGGTGAAATCCTTTGTGAGAGAGTATCTCACATACAAATCAACAACCTAATTTGAGTGCAAACCCATATGTAAGAACTTACTTTATATTACTTTGGCCTAACTTATGATCTCTTTGATGATACATAGTTTATAAAATTTTATTTAATTTGCTTTGCCCTATCCCCCTCACCCCCCAAAAAAAGGAAAAAAAAAGTGGTTTAAATCTTATAAATACATTCATGGAAAAATCACAATGAGGCTTATGCCTCATTGATGTGATGTAAGGCTTACATCTCACATGATGCCTCAAGGTGCACCTTGCCTTAGTATTTGTTAGTCGTACGCTTCTAGATCTAAGTTTAAAAAATCAAATATAAATTTTAATTATCAAAATAACACTACGATCTAAAGATAGATATTACCCAAGCACCTCTCTTCTCGTGCTCTCTTCACTTTTCACATATAGTGCTAGCCACCGTCGTCACCATTTTTATTTGTGATGTTCTTACTTTGATATTAGATGATTGAAGTGGGAGAGAAAATTTTATTATTTTAAACTTATTTTGAATTGTCATATTAATTCTATTTTAATATCTTCTGTTATTTTGATGTTAGTATAATAGTTCTTACTTAATGATTTGATGTTAGAATATTAATTTGTGATATAATACTTTGCACCATTTATTACTTTTTACTATATTAGAATGTTATTTATGTTACATTGTAATATGTTAATAGGTTAGGATTATTATTGCAATGTACTTTGACGTGTGTACAATATTTTTTATTTTGTGCTATTTGTTGATTCTGAGGCTTACGCCTCACTTGAGGCTTATGTCTCATCTTAAGGATGAAAAACTCCTCAATATCTTATTGCACAATTTTAAATTTTGTGGAAAAGCTAAAGATACCTCCTTATATAGAACTAGTAGTCATATCACTCATACTCTTAAATAGAGGCCTATTGTTAGGCTTAGCCTCATCATTAATGGCATAGATTGCTATGATTTTTGTTAAAGGGAGTTGTAAGACCACTATGGAGATCATATGTTTTAAGTGTGATAAGAAGGGCCACATGTAGTGTAGCGCAAGGCCCAAATTTATTTCTAGAGGAGTCTAATTTGCTTGAGGATGATGATTATGAGGTTTTGGATAATACAAACTTATTTGAAGGGGAGATTGATCTTGAGGATGGCCATCAAATTGAAATTATGAGATGTTTGGTCACTTTTATGAGTGAAAAAGAGGATTGAAGGACAACAAATATTTTCTTCATGCATATTCTATGTAATTCAAAAGATTCAAGTTTATCATTAACGGTGGGAGTGTTATTAATATTATATTCACCTACACACTAGTGAGGGCTAATCTTAAGGTTGAGCCTCATCAAGAATTTTTTCATGTGAGTTTGGTAAACCTCCCCATCACTAGTATATGCTTAATTTCACATAAGTTGAGTGATTATGGGGATAGCATTTATTGTGATGTCCTACCTATGAAAAAAAAAAAACACATTTTGTTATGTTGGTCTTAATTATATAATCTAAGTGTTATACATTATGACAGGAAGGTCACATATGTACTTTATCAATGATTTTATAGTTGAGGATAATTAAATATAGACATAGAAAAATCATGTTAGTTTTAAAGAATCAGTTTTGACTTTTTGATAGGTAGATCTATTATAGTTAGTTTCTACAATCATATAAATTTGATAACATCAATAATTTTTAATTTTTTATGAGATTAATGATAAACAAGCACTATTATTTAGCACATACATAATAATAATGACATGTGGAGCTTGAAATGATTCAAGCTAATGTTATGTTAATGATGTTAAAGGTCTAATTTTTATAGCTGCAACAAAAGAGTTGAAAAGTTATGAATCACCTAACTTGTGATAGATTTTAGGTATCAGTGACAAAGTTGGGATAATTTAAAGTTAACTTTTACAACTATTTTATCATTGTGAACATCTTGTTTCTTCTTTAAACATCATTTTCTAAAGACTGTAAACTCACACACTGGAGTAGTCCTTCACTTAAAAGGAAAGCACACAATAAGAGTAAAAGTCTTAAAAAGAACTTTTTATTTTAAAGTCAAGTGCTTAGCATTATAAGAGCCTCCTTATTTATATGATTGATATATATATACAGAGAGAGAGAGAGTTTAAAATACATAAATCTACCTTTAAATTTAAACTTACCACTAAATTTTTATCTACCACCATTATAATCACACCTATCAACGCTACTTTATCTAATAATATCTAATAATATGAAATTCTTATATGAGCCATGCCATAAGAATAACGTAATATATATAAGCTCAAAATATAATAACATAATATTAAAAAATTATAAAAGTCCGATAATACCTAATCCAAACTACAACATAAAGGCCTAATATGTGTTGAATATAGAACTTAAAATTTTATAATGATGATGGTCATGATGACGATGATGCTCTGCTTCACTTCTATTTAACTTGTAAACCCTTATTTGATATTGCATAGCTTAATTCTTTTGTATTACTTTAAATTTTATGTTCATAAGAACAAATGCAATTGAATCCATGGGAGTATAACAGGCATCCATTTTTAAGGCTTTATTATTTCCTTGGGGAATTAGTTGGGCTTTTAGAATTTCTTTTAGGTGGGCCTTGATCTTTTTTTTTTTTTTTTTTGTTAATAATACAAAGTTCTACTTGATTTTTGCAACCTGGCTCTTTATTTCTGTTTTGACAGAAGAACTTGAACGAACTTGATTGCTTATTTTTATGGTATGCACTTTATTTCTTGTAAACATTGGCGCAATATTGTTGATAACGTGTAAAGTATTTGAATGTAATTTCGGATTGCAATTTCTTGTAAAATAATCATTTTTTGCCTTATTTACTGGATTGATAATTCTTTTAAATGTCACACTAAACCTTGGTGCTGTTGGTATGAATTATGGACTGAAAATTTGATCCAGCTTTTTATTCACAGTTTAATTATAATGGTCAATTCCTTTTTTTTTCAAAATTATATTGTATCCCACATGGCGTGTTCATATGATATCATAATAACAACTAATAAAATTGCTCCATTCGCAGGTTAGTTGAAGCACACATTTTTTCTTTTGTTGTTGGAAGAGCCTTTGTAACAGATGTGGAAAAGTTGAGAATGTACACTAAGGGAAGATCCTTGCAAGTTGCGAAGGTCATCAACTTCTTTTCTGAAGTCACAAAGGTTTGTCTCTAAAATATCTAGATATGGTGGTTTCTAAAGTTGCATTTTACCCTTTTTTGGTCGGGGTTTCATTTTGAATTGTAATTTTGCAGGACGGCATTAGCCCAGGTTCAAATTTTTTATATGCTTTAGAAGTTCTTGTGACTGGGGTACGTGGATAGTTTCATCTATTTATTGTTCAAAAGTGCTTATATCTTATTTCATTGCAGTCATTTCAATTCTTTTTCATTTTTCCATATTTCAGCTTAGAAAACAAGATACTACTTCTAAGTTAGGAGCTTACAGAACATTGTTTACATCCATAAAGCGAGCTTGTTGTTATAGTAAACAATAGTAGGATTGAGGGTAGGACGCCATTTTTGTTTAAAATAGACTAGTTTATTAAAAGTATGTATTCTGAGATTATTGCTGCATATGATTCT
Organism: Cymbidium sinense; assembly: GCA_021442155.1. Lineage (NCBI taxonomy): Eukaryota > Viridiplantae > Streptophyta > Magnoliopsida > Asparagales > Orchidaceae > Cymbidium > Cymbidium sinense. The sequence continues at coordinate 124,412,696 of CM038224.1, read as the reverse complement.
CAAGGATTATAATTGAATGTCAGACCATTGAATTCATTCTTTTTTTTTTCTGTGAATGAGTCTCACATCTCATTGTTTCCCTCCGTTTTGCAATTTTTTTTTTTTTTTTTTTTGCACTGGTTGCTGCAGATTATGACTTAAAAGCACAATGTTGAATGCAAAGTAGCAGTTGCAATCTTGCTTTCTTTTCCTTCTCTTTGTTTTTATTTTTATTTTTATTTAGTTTGAATATACTTCTAAGTGATGTGGTTTAAGGGACATGCCATTGTGACAAAGCTTTGAATTAGATGAGGAGTTTACTGGAGTTTATGTTCATGATTTTTGGTTTAATTGATTCAATTTCTTTCTGGAGTAGGAAAATAGTTGGCTGATTTGGGATTATAGTTGTCTGATATCTTCATAGATCTTGCAAATGTTTATCATCAGAGAAGGCTAACTCTCTTGTAGCAAACATTTTAGCATTATGTTACGCATGTATCTTGGTGTATCATGTCTTTCATATCTCAACTTAGGAGTCATGCTCCTAGGGAAATTTGGAGCTTCCAGCTGTAACTTATCCTAAACAATGTTGACCCTTCATCCATAGCTTATCCAGAACGTTGTAGTGAAGATGATTTTCTCATGTGCCCAAATATGTAAATTTACCAAGCGCAGTCAATGAGTGCTGACTATCTAAGTTAATCTACATCATTCTTTTTCATATTTAAAAGTTTTTCTTAGAATGACGTTAATACATGTTAATTCATGATGTTCAGAACATTTTATTTGAATAAAAGCTAGGCAGTGCATGTTCTAATAATTGTGAATACCAAAAACCAAGTTGTACATAACAGAACTTACCTTTGAATCTAGATTAGTTAATTGTGAAGTTGGGCAATACATCATCTCCTTAAGGCATGTTGGTAGGTCATTTCAAAATTATCTTCTTTTTTTCTCGACCGGCTTTTGACAACCCTTTTATTTTATTATTCTAAAATAATGTTATTCTTGCTCTCTTTCTTAACTTTTTATTTTGTATCCTTTATATTGAAAGCTAATTAAATATGCAATTAGAACTTTCTGCTTGTTTAACATGGCAAGTGTGACATTACTCATACATGCCTTTACATTTTCAAACCATTTCGTTCTTAACATTAATTTAGAATATCGGTCACAAGTTTAATTAATAAATTATTTATTTTTTCTCTGCAGCCAGTTGATAAACAGCCATTGTTGGACTCTGGCATTCTTTGCTGCCTTATTCAGATCTTGAATGCCCTACTGAATCCTGATGAGCCTAGTCAAAGGCTGTTTGTAGTAGGTGAAGCACTTTCAAGTGTTAAAAATAGTGATGGAGATACTGTACATGTTCGTCGGCTTGAGGTATGTTACCATATTATAATATCCTTATTATGATTTGCATCCTTACACTTTTTTTTTCTATGAAGATAACTTAAACTTGGTCCCAATGTTGTTGATGTTGCATATTTCTTTTCATTTTTTTTATTTAGTGGTGAGAAATGTAATTGAATTATATATATTTTTCCACTAGCTACTGTTTACATGAACTTCTTCTGGCGTGCAATTCACTCTGATATCTGTTATTTGGCCTCTGTTTTCTTTCTTTTAATTGTGAGCACTAGAGTAGAATATTATTTTCTTTGCATTCCATGTTCCTTTGCTTTTGATTTGTTTTTTAGTCACTGTTGATGTTATTAAATGCTCATTGTGCTATGAAAAAAATTTCCAGCTAGTGTAGTTCAGCAATTATTTTTTGCATGGCTCCATTGTATTTGTTGTGCTTGAATAATACTGCAATCATTAAGCCCAGACAAAGCAGGGGCTTGTTAAAAAAATCAACTTTTTCAGCAAGTACCTGGAAATATAATATCTTTATCTGTTTGGGGAGGGATAGGGAAGAGCTGAATGCATGGTGGCAGCTCTCCACGTAGTTAGCATGCTGTTGTCTTAAACTTCTTTAATGAATCAGCATGACCCCGAGCATATTTGTATTCTAGATAGTTCTGTTATTACTTATTATGGCTATTTATGAATTGACCTTTGCAACATGGAAGCAAGAGTGGTATAGCTTAAGAGATAATTGTATGACTTTACATAAAATTTAGGATGTGATATTAAGGAAATATGTAAAATCTATTGGAATGTATGTTTCCCAATGCTATCTCAATAGTGAAAGCTTTTACTTGGTGTCTTGGCATTCCGTCGTTCTGATCTGCAATCTATGGTTTTAAGATGAGATAACAGTTCTTTTTGTCAACTACCAACTCTTGCCACACTACCTTGGTGAGGTTGATTCTTTACTATTTTTCATAAATTCATATTACTTTGTGTTTAATGGGATGAGCAATAATTGGCATAAATGGCATGATTCTTCTTTTGTGTAATACTAAAATTTTGAAAAGATAAATTTTAAAAAGTCCTAAATTTTTATACCCCAATTTTTGTACAACATGAAAATAATTAGAACATTTTTTATAAAATTCTATGATTTATAACTTAATATATATATATATCCATAAGTTTTTTTATGTATATAAATAAAATTTTTAATCAAATTATTAAGTTAAAATTTGATTAATTATATTTTTCATCCTATTATTATACTACAGCATTCAAAGGTGAAATGCAATTTTTCCGCTTAAATTTGCATGCAATTGGTGACGAGATAATGGATGGTGATGGAATAAGGATTTCTCTCTCTCTCTCTCTCTCTCTCTCTCTCTCTCTATATATATATATATATATATATATATATATATTCTATGTTGAAAATATAATGAACTTAAAAAAATATCATGTTATGTGGTGTAAGTTTGTAATGACGTCTATGATGAGTTGTACATGTGTGGCAACATACTTTCTAGGTGAGTTTTCATGATGGAAAAAGATCCTCAAATGTATCATTTAGGCTGGGTTTTAATTTTATCATGTGTTGTGGATCCAATAAGATCCACTAAATTATAGTGGTTAAAGAACTTAGGCATGCACACATAACATATTTTAAGCTGAAGATAAGATAGTCTCGCTTAAAAAAATAATATATCATTTGTCTATTATGCTGACACCTGCACTTGACTAGCATGGTGCATTGAGGATCGGGTTTTGTATCAACCACCCTATGGTTTTGATATATGGTTTGGAATAATATATGAAGTATGATTTGGTAATGCATATTATGGAAGTTTGATATTATTTATATGGACTTTGATATTTATTAGATGCTCTATAGTTGAATGAATATAATATTTTGGCATGCTTCTGCTCTTGTTTGTATTATCTTATTGAATCTATGTAAGTGTAAGATAGTATTGAATTTGTAGATTTGGGATGTTCACTTGATTGAGTTTATCACTCACTTTATTCTAGTGGGTAAAGTTCCACAATGAGTATTAGTGATAAATTCAATTAGTTGAGTTGTACCTATCTCAATATCATCTTACACTTGACCATGTGGGATCATCATGGTATGATCATGGTGTGGGACGTAATATTTGCTAATATGTAATTTAAGAATCAAATAGTTAGCTTTACTCTGTCAAATTGATAAAATCAATGAAGGCTTTCATGTAGAATAAGATCAGATTAGGCATGGAAAAAAAAAGGAAAAAAGATCAGACTCGTATGCACAATCCTAGGTCTGATTTACCACTAACTCAACATTGTTTGAGAATGCCTGATGGGCAAGATTATCAAGGTTCAGTGTCCTGAAACAGAGAAAAGAAGAATAGGAAAATTTCTTTGTTTTTTTCTATAGGTTGGATGGTGCTGATAACTTCAATACCGAAGACCGCAGGGTTGGAAGCCATCAATCTGTTTGTATTGTAGTATGAGGGCTTGATATTGGATATATATATATATATATATATATATATATATATATATATATCACTTTAACTGGTCTAGCAATTTTCCCCATGCTTTTCGAGCAGTGCTCAAGATTATTTGAAGAATGCCAGAAATTTAGACTTCCAGTGGTGCAAAATGTACCTATGGGATTATGCCATTAATGGCCTATGCTTTTCCTTGTTCCTACTTCGTATGGCTGAAGCAATATAGAAGCTTGAGTGTTTTTTTTCTTTCCAATGGTGTTTAGTTTATAAAGATCACAAGCATATACAAAATTTTAAAAGTTTCATTCAACCAAATGATAAGAATGCTTAATTATTTTCAGAAGGATACTACCAAATATGACATATACTTTTAATTGATGAGGGAGAATTTAAATCATGCAATAAAAAGAAATACTTATGAATGTATCTTGGAGTATGAAGAAATGAACATAACAATTAATTATCATATGATAATATTGTGAAACTTGAATGATGAGAAATTAATATTTCAATATTTATTGTTAAGAGAGCCAAATTGGAATCATTTTGCGGGACCACACCTAATGTGGGATCAAATGACTAGTTATATTAAAAAGTTTCTATATAAGTTTTAGGAGTTTAGAAATAAGTCATATATAAAGAAACTTGATGGTGGAATGAGGAGATATAAAGAGTTATTAAGGAATAGAAAATGTGCTTTCAAAGTGTAAAAAAATTGATACTAGTTTGACTTATAATGGCTATAAGAGAGCTAGAAGACTTGCAAGATGATAGAAAGCTACAGCTTTTGATGGTTATATGATAAGCTACTACGGATGGAGAAAATCAGATATGTAAAAATAGTTAGGACAAGATATATAAGAGATCTTGAGATTTTGCTTAGAAAAGATATTGAGGTCTAAGTTTAAGATGAAGGCATCAATAAAAGATGCAAATTCTACTTTGAGAAATTATGAATGAGAGTTTTAAGAAAAAAAAAACTTTAGAAGACTATAATTAAGAAAATAATAAGGTATATTCAAAATGATCCAAAAAAATTGAGTAGAGATTTTCTAGAAAAAATACATTATTCTTACGGAATGCTTTTGGATAATGTGAGATTATGAGAGAGATTAATGGTAGATGAACTTTAAAAATTATGTCAATTTTGGAGAATTAATTCAATTTTATTGTAAAAAGATTTCTCTTAGAAATAATTTTTTGTATTGAGATAATAAAGAGAAAGTGTATAGAGTAGATAGACAATTTTTATATGATTTCTCTTGATTTTGAGAACTTTTTTAAATGAGTGCCTCGAGAATTGGTTTGATGCATGTTAAGAAAAAAATGTACCAAAAATATGGTGAAGCTCGTTAAATTATGCAGAATGGATTATTAATTAATATTATTATTAGTTATAGAGTGACCAAAGAATTTCTAATTATAATATGATAGCATCAAGTCTCAACAAGACATTTGTATCTTTTTTGTATTTTTTAAAGAGATGCTTATAAAAAATATTCAAACTTAGTAGTTATGATATATGTATTTTGTAGATGCAATAGTTCTAAATGAAGCATCTACTAAAATAACTAAATAATTGCAATAATAGAGGAAATACCTTTAAGATAAGTGACTTTGGGATTAATAGAGCAAATATGCATATATGATATTGTAAGTTTAGTGAGTTATAAAAAAATAAAATATACTTCAAAATTCCCTAACAAAAAATTTGGTCGAGGTATGTCTCAAAATTATTGATTTCATTTTGAGACGAGTCAATACATCAATAATCTATGAAAATTTGTATTGCATTCATCTTAAAGTGAATTCAATACCTTTAAACTTAATTAAGGCTACAGTTTTGTTAGGGTGTCCTTAGCCATATATATTTTTTTAAAAATTATTAGTCTAAATAAAGTAACACTTAGATGTGATAGATTTAAATATTTTTTATCTATCATACAAAATAATATGAATTCGATTTTATAGTTTTGGTTAGGTGGTTAAAATGAATAAGTTCCTTCAAAATAATTTTCTGGAGAAGATTAATTTATCAAATTAAAATTAAACTAGATATGTTGTATGGACGTGAGTTTTTTGGCAGTGAAAAAAGACATCAATAAGCAAATTAAAAAGAATGGATGTTTCCTTGGAAGCAAGGTATTAATGATAAAAAAATAGAATTTTTGCAAGATGGGCATGCAGATTGATTCAATATCTATCTAAAGGTCTTCACTTTTAATAGAGAAAACATTCATTCAGAGCAATTGAATAACATTAGAAACAGAAATGAACCGCTTCCTTATATATTTGGACATAAAAACACTAATGGCTACCTTAGAAACCCCAAAATTTAGTTATAGGCCCACATACAATCGTAAATACATATTCTTGGATGACAAGTTGGTAAGTTGAGGCCAACGTACCTTATATTTAGCTCATTCCGATATAAACCTCCAATTACTAGCATGCTTTATGGGCTTTTCCAACATAGGTGTGCTGGTGCATTGTGTACGTTAGTGTGGAATATACTTTCTGATCTTGTTTAAACAAGTTACTATTTTGTCTAATGAACTCCAACCTTGGCACAGTTATTTAGGCCCAAGCAACTACTGACATCTTCAAATGCTCCAAAATGCAAACTATAAAATAGCGAACATTTGTTTCTCATATTATCAGATGAAAATAATGTAAATTAATTAATGTTTCTTACGACTACAAACTTGAAACACTACGTGAGAAACTATTCTCTTTTGTTATGTGCTTTTATCCTCAGTTATTTTCTTTCAGGTAGAGGGAAGCGTAGTGCATATCATGAAGGCCTTGGCAAGTCACCCTTCGGCTGCGCTAAGTTTGATTGAAGATGATTCACTTCAGCTTCTGTTTCATATGGTTACAAATGGTTCTTTGCATGTTTTCTCTCAATTTAAAGATGGTCTTGTCCGTTTGCATACAATCCAACTACATCGACATGCCATGCAGGTTTGTACACCAATTACTTACGAACCTACATATTTTTATCTTTTCTGTGAGTTAGGCCAACTGTTAAATTCCTAATTTGATTTTTGATTTTTGATTTTTTTTTGTTCTTGTATTTAATATAGATATTAGGCCTTCTTCTTACCAATGATAATGGAAGCACTGCAAACTACATACACAAGCATCATCTGGTATGTTTCCTAGAATGATCTCTCTTTTGGTTGCATTTAACATATAATGTTTTCTAGAAATATTTCTGGCAATTTTAAAAAATGGAATATTATCTCAGAATTTCAAAACCAAACGTTCTTCCCCTTTTTTGTTCCTTGCATGAAATTTGAAAAGTTGATTAGTTCTCTTGAATGAAAAATTAGCTTTTACCTTAACTAGGCATCTAGGATATGTAGGAGTTGAAGCTCAGTCTCAAGAAAGTGATCGTGTGGATTACATGGTATTTGCAAGGTAGATGTGAATGTAACTCCGCCTTGGATTTTTAGTACTTTTGAATAGTTTCTATTCAGCAGATTTTAACATGGCCAGAAGAAGCTTCTGGATGGATGAAATATGGTAGTTATTTTTGTGTACTTTTCTTGCAAGCCAATGCCTTGGCAATAGGGATTTGGATTTGAAAGTACTGAATGAGGTTTCATCTTAAGAAATTGAACGTTACAATGGTATAATCTTAGCATCTTATGCTTTCCAAACATTTTGAAAAGGTGAGTATGTTTCTAGTGCCATTTACTATAGACAATATGTACATCAACTGAGCAAGAGATCAATTGACGTATTGAGGAGGTGCATGTTGGCAAACTAAAGAGGAATTAGAAGTTGCAAAAGGGAATCCCAAGAGGCTTGAATGTTGGTGACTGGAATCTCTAGAAGACTGGTTATTCGAGAACAAAATATGAGGCATCAGTCTATGTAATGTCAAGAAAAGAGAACCTAAAGCTGCCGATAAGTGGAACTGAAAGGTTTACGATAGAATTCCACAACCATTTCTAAAACTACCTCTATTGTTGTCATGGACAAATTTCTGGACATGATAGAGCAAGTTGCTGGAGATTTCATCTGAGGCTCTTCTTGAATAAATTAACAAAGAATGTTTAAGGGATACCACTATGGAAAAGGATCAAATATTAGAGTCGCTGAATCACTTGGACTTGATACTTTCCTTGGTGGCATTGTTGAATGGTGAGATTCGAGTTCAACTCTGTACCCTAACTAGTGTGAGGGGTTGTGCACTTGTCAATCTATGTAAAGCAAGATGTAATATCCATTTCATTAATGCCTAATTAAATTTATTTTAGTTAATTAATGTGGATTGAGCATCCAGTGAGTTAAGCTCGCTGTTTGGATCACGTAATTCTATTTCCTTCCCCACTCTTTCATTTCACTTAGATATTGACCAACCTTTCTTTGTGTCATCACTCTTCATCGCCGATTGGGCCTCGCTATCAATGAGGTGTATCAATGAGGTGGTATGACCAACATTATTGTGTTCACTTTGTCATCAATTGGGAGTACATCAATGAGGTGGTATGTAAAGTGGCCTCATGACACGTGGCGGATCATTTTCAGAATCTTAAATTTGTGGATGAGATGCTATATTATATCAAAGGGTGTATAAATAGTAATTCTCAAAGGATGGTGTGAACTACACTATTAATAAGAGAAAGAATTATCAATCTTTGGATATGGTGGATGATGTGTAGTTTGTTTGAATGAAATTAAAAAATAAAAATAATTAAATAATGCAATTTAAATGAAATATAGTATGTTATGATTGTAGACAACTGCAATTTGACTCTCATCAGATTCAAAATTCTATTCTTACATTTGATAAGAGGTATATCACTACAACTTCAAAAAATTTTGAAGTTAATCAATAATCTTGATAATGTTTTTGAAAGTTATAATTTGTCTAATTGTCAATAAATTGAATGTACTACATAAATGCTTGTGGAATATGTTCAAGTATTTTGACAAAGTGTTGCCACGAAATATGCAAGGTCTAATCTAAAATATGAGCTTAAAGGATGATATTTGTTCTTCATATGAAAACCAATTGTACTATCAATTTGATGATTTCTAAACAAAATAATTATAACATCTTTAAATATTATGCAAGGCTTGTAGTTCTTGTAGCTAAACATTACATTTTCCTAGACTATTATATTATCATTATCAATTTCTTTAAGGTATCTACAAGAAATTATCAAAAAAATTAAGTTACAATTTATTAAAGCCCTTATATGAGGCTTTATATATAGCTTCATACATTAGAATTGTTCTATTTATTTATTTTTATTTTTTTTGAATGATAGCATTTGCATTAAAATAAAAAAGAGAGCTATTACAAGCTAATACAAAAAAAAAAAAAAAAGAGAGAGAGAACTAAGGGGATGCTACATTTTTTTCTATCATCTTCCAAAAATGGCATAAAAATCAGGGGGAATAGTGTACCTATGATGTTGACTATCATTCCATACAAAATTACAATGTTGGGTCTGCTTGGAACAAAAATCAGCAAGCATATTATTTTCCTTTAGTGTATGGTGGAAAACAACCTGCTTGAATTGGAGTAGGAATGCAATGTTTGTACTGAGTTGTGATTGTGAAGATCACCTGTTGCACTTCATAGATTGTTGGAGTAAGTCGATAATGCTTTGTTGTCCCTTTCCACAATAATACCAATTGCTTCGACCATCCAATGCTCAAGGCACTCCTTGATGAATATCACGGCCTCCACTTCCACTTGGGCACTATCCCAATGCTCAAATTGCTTGCCAGCAGCCTTTACCAAGTCTCCTTTTTCATTTTTGACCACCACCCCAATGTTATCATGTAGTTAATGTCCCAAAAGAAAATCAATATCATCTTTAAATATACACTTTTGCAATTACATGTGAGTGCCCCCATCAATATTGAACTTCAGCCAAGAAGGAAGGGGGACACCAAGCTTTGGTGATGAGCATGTAGTTAATGTCCCAAAAAAATCAATATCAACTTCTCTAAAGTCTATTAAATACACACTGATTGCAACTGAAAATCAGAGAGAGAGAGAGAGAGAGAGAGAAAGAGAGGGAGGAAAATTTGAAACCTTAATCACACAACAACCGCCATCCACGTCATTGAAATTGCACAAGTGGGAATGGTTGAAATTGATTTTCTATAAAAGGGAAGGGGTTGATCAGCCGAAACCTTACAGACACATACGAACAAGAGAAAAGGAGAGAGCCGAACTCACCTAAAGCCAAGCCGTCAATTGTCCCTCACATGAAGATGTCAACCTCTTCCTCTTGCATGGAATGTTAGACCGAGCGAGTGCTCCTCATCCCTCAGAGAGATAGAGTTGAGCTGCCCCCTCTTTCGCATCCATGAAGTGCCATAGCTGAACCCCTCTCTTTGACTATTTCATGTGAAATAAAGTCCTAATTCCCATCTTTGCCCCCCTCCTTAAGTCTTGGTTCAGAGCAAACAAGAGTAATTTTGTCAAACAATGAAGAAAATGGCTTTTAGTATGTCAATTTTAGGTAAAATTCAAAAATAAAATTTTATTATAATTAATCTCTTGCTCTACAGGACAAATTGAAGACCTTCATCGTCGATTTGGGTTTGGTACGAGATCAATATACCTCCCTCTATCATTCTTAGATCCGAAGCAAGAGAGAAAAGTGTACATCACTAAACTTTATGATAATTGCACTGCTAAGTTGTCCTACTATCGAAATTTTATGAAATATATTGAATTTAAATTTTTATTCAAAAATTTAAAGATCAGACAAAAATTTATTGAACTTTGAATTATTAAATAAAATTAATCTATAATTTCCAATAAATTTTGAATTAAAGTTACCTGCAATTGATCTCATTAAATATCATTTCATTCATTTGAAAGGAAAGTATGTTAATGAGTAATTGTGGATTGACAGTCTAAAATACATCACAAGAATTCACTATAAAATTAAAATTTATGTTCAATATAAAAAAAGAAAGAAAGAAAAGGGGAGATCGAATCATTGATTTTATTTCAGAAATAAAATAAGATTTGAGTCAATGATTCGTCTCAAATATAGAAGAAGATTGAATTAAATATTCATCTCAAGCGTAAAAGAGATTTGAGTCGAACAGTTATCTCAAAAGATAATTGAATTAATGTTTCATCTCTAAAACAAAGCAAGATTGCTCTATCGACTTAGGTATAAGTCTAATTCTCATTAAAATCGAAGATTTATCTCAAATAAGATTTAAGCTAAATATTATCTAATAAAATTGAATCATTTAAAATTTGAATCAAAGATTTGTTTGATTTGTCTCAATCATTGAATCAAAAATTTAATTTTAAATGTAAAAGAAAATTGAATCAAAAGATTCACCTCAAACATAAATGGAGATCGAATAAAAAATTAATCACGAATATGAAATCGAGGTTAAATCAAATAAGCAATAGCATTTCAAAGGGATGTAAGTCCAACATATATTCATGAATCAAAATATTAAAGTAAGTCATTCCAATGGATGTAAGTCCAACATATATTCATGAATCAAAATATTAAAGTAAGACATTCCAATGGATGTAAGTCTTATGCTTGTATGCAATACATGAATGATATTTCAATAAATATAAGCTCAATTCATGCTTGCAAATCCAAGACCAATCATTAAACACGATATTCTAATAGATGTAACTCCAATCCATGTTTGTCATGCAAACATCACATCATTCAAACTAGCATTCCAATGTATGTAGGCCTAGTCACTTGTTCGTCATGCGAACTTCTCTAAAACTATGACATTTCAAAGAGATATAAGCTCAATTACTTGTTTCCAATGCGAACCTCACTCAATATTGGCAATCCAAAGGATATAAGTCCAATGTTTGTCTGCAAATCAAATTTCACTCTCAAATTATTGCTTTTTAATAGATGTAAGTCCAACTAGTGTTTGTAATGCAAACATGAATTGAAAATCGGCATTCCAATGGATGTAAGCTCAATGTTTATCTGCAATTTAGACTTCAATCAACATATTGAATTTAGCAATCCAATGGATGTCAGTCTATACACATCTGTAAAGCAGATTTTAATCAACACATTAAATCTTGTAGTCCAACGGGATGTAAGTTCAATCCAACTGACATTCCAATGAATGTATGCTCAGTCACTTATTCGTCATGCAAACTTTCTTAAAACTATGGTATTCCAAAGGAATGTTAGTCCAATCTATATTTGTTATGCAAACATTATATCATCCAAATTGGCATTCCATTAGATGTAAGCCTAGTCATTTATTTGCTATGTAAATTTCACTAAAATTATGACATTCCAATGGGATGTAGGTCCTATCACTTGTTTGCATATAAATTTCATGAAAATATGATATTCCAAAAGGATGTAAGTCTAGTCACTGTTCGTCATGCAAACTTCATTACAATTATGGCATTCCAAAGGGGATGTAAGTCCAATCTAAATCTGGCATTCTAAAGAGATGTAAGGCCATATCATAATCAACATTTCAATGGAAGTAAGCCTTATCCTACATTGTAGACTTTATAAAATTAAATTATTTGGTAGACTTACAAATTAAGTTTAGCTTAAATAATTCAAAAAAAATACTTGCACAACAAAACATACACAATAATTCTAGTCTACTTGAGATTGTTGAGAGGAGGCAACTCATGGTTACTAATCAAGTTTCCTAGACATTACGGTTAATAGCCCCTTGATGTTCATAGACTAGAATAATAGTAGCCCCGAGATGACGGAACCATGTGATCTTAATCGGGATTACTCTTCTTTACCCCAAATAGTCATCCACACTACACCACTAGCCATCTATTTATGCTAGATATTCACGTTTATTTCCAACCTTAATCAAGAGTGCTCTCCTATTGCAATAAGAGGGGTAATTAATTATGGATCCTTGGTTCATAAGAAGTAGAACCCATATCAAAATAAACCCTTACATAAGTTTAAGAAAAATTTGGTTGAATAAAATCAATTCTACATCATGAAGAATGAACTCCCTAATGCCTTTAAAGATGGCAGAGATTTTGAGGTATTTTTCTGTGTGATCACACACCAACAAAAGAATCTTGTTTTGTTGGACTTGATCTTAACGAAAAAATTATAGATCGTGATCAAGAAATTATAGATCATGATCAAAATATCTTTATGTGGATGCTGAAGAATGAGAATTTGCATTTACATTAGGACATGATCATAAGCTTGAGTCTTTATTTGAAAAAGGTTAGAAGTTACATTTGAAACTAAAATTGAAGATAAATTCATATTTGAAATTGATCTTCTAATAGAAGTTGAGTCTATTTTTGAATATGTACTTTTCATGTCTACTCTAATTAATAAGTCAATTAAGTAATTGAAAATACAACTCTTGATGAATTATATTTTTTGTCTTTGATTTTTTGCTCAGTGACATATTTATGAAAAGAAATTTATGGACAGAGTAAAGTTGTATTAATACTTTAATGAATTTGTTAATGAAATGACTCCAAAAAAAAAAAAAAGATTTGTAAAACATTATCTATTTGTTTGATTGTAAAGGTACATAATTTTTTCACTATTCATTAGCCATTTAGATTAGTTTTATTTAAAGTGGTTGTCCGCTTTATAGGCATCACATTTTGTCTGCATTTGAGTTTTCTTCATCGTTTCTTCTTTTAAGATTTATTTATAGATTTTTATTAATATCTTTTAAAAAGCGCATTAGTATTTGAGTGTTTCCTTTAATAGCCTCATATTATATTATTCATTTGCATGATTTGCATATGCATGTTCATAAGAAATTGGCTGTTAATTTGTCCTTTATAACTCAACTTTTGATGTGAGCAAGAGGTAGCTAGAGTTTAAATTAGTGACAAGGTAATTTTGAAATATGAATGCTTTTTACACGAACCTTTAAAAATTAAATGCAAGTAATGCAAAATTATTTAAAATCATGTAACATTTTAGGTTAAAAGTTTATAAATTAAGAATTCTTCTGATTCAACTTTATTTCACAAATCTGCAATCAATGTCTTAGATTCTTCTTTTTTTCTATCCTGTGAATTCATATTCAACTTTTCCAGAAAATTCAATATATTTTGGTCTTGAAGTTGTGTTAGATGATGAAATTGTGGATTCCAGAGATATCATGTGAGCTATCATAATAGATTTATATGCGCTGATTCATAAATTATGTTGTGGGAAGCATAACAACTATGCTCAAATGTATTTGGTGAAAATCAAATGCTAAATTTATATGTGTTAATTTTTTTTATCCCAGCTAGAATTATGTGGTATTGTAGCCTTTGTATGTGTTGCAATAGGCAACATATCTTCTACCTGCTTTGTTATGTTTTTATTGTGTCACTTTTTGGGTGGCTTTTTTATTTCAAGTTTAAGGAACTTTTTGTTTTAATACAATCTTAGGTTTCTTTTTAATGTTATGTGCATTTGTTGGATGTTGGATTTGTGAGTGGTGCATGTGCAATAAAGAGAGTTAGCACCTTGCACCAAAGTGAGGCCTTAATTTCCTATTTGGAGAACTTTGACCTTTTTTTTAATCTAAATTTGTAGTCATTGGTTTTGCGAGAGTACTTGCTTTTAATCTAATTAAATACAAATTGAGGTTTTTTATGTCCTTTTGAATTCAATTTGATTGTTATATTTATTTTATTACTTTTATTATGTGTTATTTTATTGTCGAATTTCTTTGATTTGGATGATTGTTAACTTATCATTTAGCATGTATTTTAGGTTACATCAAAAATTAGTAAGTGTTTTTTTAATTGATGGCTTTCATAGTTATTTATTTCATGTTGGATTGTGTGAATTCATTTATCGTATTGAGTTGTAGTAGAAACCTTGAACCATAAAAATACCTTCCATCATAAATCATCGTGCAAAATATCATGAGTAGCTTCTTTTGTATATGAGGAGAAATGGACACAATCTTTTTGGAATTTCAGTTAACTTTTTAAATGGTTTATAATAGAAGTGATAAACTTGTTTCCCAAGATTTAGCTAAAAGTAAAAGTAAACTTGGCACCTAAATTTATTCTATAACTGTTGAGGCTCATCTTAATAGTTGAGATAAAGGAGTGATAATATTTTATAAGTTGTAAATTAAATCAAAACTCATGAAAGTTTAATGTGCAACATGCGTGACCTTATGGAGTGGAACTTATGTTGATTTACTTTGTTGGATGTATCGTTAATTAGGGTATGAAGGTGGAAATCTGTCACCTTATCTCCCTATGAACTCCATTATGAAATAATAGATGTCAAGTGAAAAGAGCTACACTTTCCCTTTGTTATTATGGATCTATGGCTATTATTCCATCATTTGATGTTGGACATTTTAGGATCCAAGGTTTTGATGCTTGTCTTATGTGCAATGTAGATTTATGATCAACGAATGTAGCAAATCTACAACATTCTTATGAAATCAATCTAAACAATTATTTGGTACCTTTGATGAAAAATTTAGAATGAAAAAAATTCTACTTAGTCAAAATGTTTTGGCTATCAAATTAAAAAAAATTTGCAACAAGAAAATTTAAGATAATGAAAGCTTTGCCAGTGATTGATGTTTGTGCAAAAGTATGGTAACTAGATCATCATAGAAATGATAAGAATCTATTCGGCTTTTAGCCAATAACAGTAAATGAAGAGAAGAAGAAGATAAAAGAGAGTGAAGATGAAGAGATTATCTCTAGGCAAGCATGACAGGAGAGATCCTCTCCTGAAATATTTCAACTCTTATGTAATCAATGATTAGAATTCTAGAAAGAAAAGAATGTTTGCACATCCAACAATTTCTATTAGTCTACTTAAGATTTTTTGTATGTTCCTTAATATACCTATTTGTAGTCCTCTCAAAATATTAGATAAGATATATAATTCGCAAAAAGAATTAGGACCATAGGAATTGCAATCATGAAATAGCTTCCAATGGGAGCTTAGTTTTGCAAGTGCATAATAGTCGCTTGAATAGGACCTGTAGTGAAGGAACAACACAGTTGCCATCTCCCAAAGAACACTAAACACCAAAGCAATAGAACAACGCATAAAAGAAGTTGCAACACAAGCTATAATCTCATAGAATAGCCTCAACTGTAAGGTTGCAAAAGAATAGCCATATTAGACAAATTGTGACCCCGACCAAACTTCTAAATAGGCAAAACAACACCCAGGATAGGATAATGACAACCTTACGACTGATCAACATCATATGCATGTAAATGCAGAAGCGTCACCTAACTCAACTACTTAATTACAATCAAGTTTCAAAATACAAAATTTATAATTGCAGATTCAAAATACAAAATGATTGTTTCAACACAGACATCTTGTGCTAATAATGACCATAGACTTTTACATTTGTATCAATTCTGAGACTACTTCATTGCCTCTTCATGTAGTTTCTCTTTGAAGGTTATCTGGTACGATGATTTCTTTTCTCTTGAACAAGCCACGACTCACTAAAGGATGATAATTGGGCTTACTGCATTTGTCAGAAACTTTGTTGAAACTGGAAAGCATTGCTATTAGAAATTATTTAAGCATCCATTTTTAAACTATTCTGGAAGCATAAACTTAGATCTTCACTGGGAATGATTTGATTTTATATTTCTCTGCTAAAAACGTGTCTTCAAGTGCATGGCCAAAAAGGGAAAGAAAGAAAGAAGTCCACTGTCTTAGCAGATGTTCGAATTTCTCTTTCTATCAGTTTATTGCTACTAACTTTGTTTCTTCTGATCTTTCTCGTCAGCACTTACTAGATGCTTGATATTATGTTCAGATCAAAGTTCTTCTTACGGCTGTGAAGGACTTCAATGCTGAGAAAGGAGATCCTGCATATACAATGGGCATTGTAGATTTACTACTTGAATGTGTGGAGTTGTCATCTAGACCTGGTATATTCATCCATGAACTGCCGTTATCTTCTTTGATTCATATTTGTTTAGCTTGTTTTTCCTTTTTGTCCCATTCTTGAAAAATGCTCATTCCAGTTAACTTTCTTAACCTGTTGTTATTTGCTTTTACCTGCAGAAGCTGGTCAGATTAGACTCAGGGAAGATATACACAATGCTCATGGCTATCAATATCTGGTTCAGTTTGCATTGACACTATCTAGCTTGCATAGGAATCGAATCATTCAATCTGCTAATTCAGACTCTTCCTCTCAAAACTCTGATTCAGATGGCCGGCATTCATCCTTATTAAAACAGGAGTTTTCTGGTAGAGGGGATACCCCCCAATCTCAACTTTCTCCAACCCTTTCAAGGCTGCTTGATGTTCTCGTAAGCCTTGCGCAAACAGGCCCTGCAGACCCAATTTCTACTGGAAGAGGTTCAAAATCTAGTTATGGGAAGGCTTCTACTCATAGTCGAAGTCGCACATCATCTCGCGAGAGGTTTGGTGATGAGATTTGGGAAAATGGGAATATGAAGATCAAAGACCTCGAAGCAATTCAGATGCTGCAGGACATTTTTCTGAAGGCAGACAATGTAGATCTGCAAGCAGAGGTGTTGAATAGAATGTTTAAAATATTTTCAAGTCATCTTGACAATTACAAATTGTGTCAGGAGTTGCGGACTGTTCCTCTTTTCATCCTAAATATGGCAGGATTTCCTTCTTCATTTCAAGAAATAATTCTTAAAATCTTGGAATATGCAGTTACTGTTGTGAACTGTATTCCAGAACAAGAGCTGCTGTCACTCTGCTGCTTATTGCAGCAGCCAATTAGCGCTTCACTAAAACATTCAATTCTTGCCTTCTTTGTCAAGCTTTTATCCTTCGATCAGCAGTATAAAAGAGTTTTAAGAGAAGTTGGTGTCCTTGAGGTGCTACTAGATAATCTAAGACAGCACAAGTTTATCTCCGGCATTGAACATCAGAATAATCCATCCAATGCTTTTGAGAGAACACAGGGTTCTAGCGGCTTCAAGAAACATATGGAGGACAAAGATGCCATCCTTTCTTCACCCAGATATGTTGGCTCCGATTCTTCAAAGTTTCCCATATTTGAGGATGAGGGTACCATAGCTGTGGCCTGGGATTGCCTTTCTTCCTTACTGAAGAAAGCTGAAACTAACCAACAATCATTTCGGTCATGTAATGGTGTCAGTACTGTTCTTCCTTTTCTAGCATCAGATATCCATCGATCAGGTGTTTTGCGGCTGTTATCATGTTTGATAATTGAAGATTCTCTTCAGGTATGCAAGTGTATCCATTCTTATAATTTATTTGTTCATTCTTAGACCTTTAAGGATTTACATCATTGATGTCTATGTAACTTTTTTAACAAAAAAAAAATGAGGAATCTCAAGTCTTGTTTACTGTAAATATTTCTGAAGGAAGCTTACATAGACATTGATATTTAAGGTATTGCTGCGCTTGGTTTTAATCATTGACAGTTTTACTTTACCAGGCTCATCACGAGGAATTGGGCTCACTGGTTGAAGTTCTTAAGAGTGGAATGATCACCAGCGTGTCCGGATCTCAATATAAACTTGGAAATGATGCTAAATGTGACACTTTTGGAACATTATGGCGCATACTTGGTTCAAATAATTCTGCACAGCGAGTTTTTGGTGAAGCTACAGCCTTTTCCCTTCTATTGACTACATTACATAGTTTCCAAAGTAGTGATGATACCTCTCCACATTCTTCTTTAACTGTAATCATGAAAGTTTTCAGCTTTCTATTGCGTGTTATAACAGCAGGAGTATGCAATAATCCCATTAATCGTGTAAGACTACATACCATTATGTCTTCACAGACATTTTATGATCTCTTATGTGAGTCTGGTTTGCTATGTGTGGATTGTGAAAAACAAGTCATCCAGTTGTTGCTGGAACTGGCTCTTGAAATTGTGACTCCACCTTCTATGCAAGCAGAAAGTTGTTCATCATCTGATGCTTTTGAGGAATCAAGTTTTCTTTCAAATCATTTGCTTGCTATAGACAGGCCGGACAAAGAGAGGGTATATAATGCTAGTGCTGTGGGAGTGCTGATCCGGTCCTTGTTACTTTTTACTCCAAAAGTGCAACTGGAGGTGCTGAAGTTCATTGTGAAGCTTGCTCACGCTAGTCATTTCAACCTGGAAAGCTTAACTTCTATCGGTAAGAAACATAACAATGAATATTCGTTCTTAAGTTTTCCATAAATAGTAATGGTCTACGCTTAAATTGGGTTCTTCAATACCTAGGTTCTATCGGACTTCTTCTGGAGATGATTAGCCCATTTCTTGATAGCTCATCTCCATTACTATCTCAAACCTTGCAAATTGTGGAGATTCTAGGCGCTTACAGGTAATCATTTTTTATTGTGATTTTAATTAAAATATAGCTGCGTTTGATATCTTATCTAAGTTATGACTAGTATTCAATCATCACAGGCTCTCTTCTTCTGAGCTCCAAATCCTTGTAAGATATATTATTCAAATGAAAGTAAAAAGTTCCGGTCATCTCTTTATTGATATGATGGAGAAACTAATCCAATTGGAAGATATGAGGGTTCAGAGTGTATCTCTTGGTCCTTTTGTTGAGATGGACATGAGTAAAGTTGGTTATGCATCTGTTCAGGTGTCGCTAGGGGAAAGAACGTGGCCTCCTGCTGCTGGATATTCTTTTGTTTGTTGGTTTCAGTTTAGAAACTTGTTAAAAAGTCAGGTTAAGGATTCAGAACCTTCACCCAAGACTGGATATTCTAGAAGTAGCATTTCTGGTGGAGTTATGCTGCGTGTATTTTCAGTTGGAGCTGCTGATGATGGAAATGCATTCTATGCAGATCTTTACCTCCAAGATAACGGGGTTTTAACTCTTGCAACAAGCAGCTCTCTTTCATTATCATTTCCTGGAATAGAACTTGATGAAGGAAGGTGGCATCATCTTGCTGTTGTTCATAGTAAGCCTAATGCATTGGCTGGATTATTCCAGTCTAGTGTGGCGTATCTTTATCTTGATGGGAAGCTAAGACATACTGGAAAGCTTGGGTATTCACCATCTCCCGTTGGAAAATCTTTGCAAGTTACCCTTGGTTCCCCAATTACTCGTGCTAAAGTTACAGATCTTTCATGGAGACTTGGTAGTTGTTATCTTTTTGAGGAAGTACTTACAGCAGGTAATATTTGTTTTATGTATATTCTTGGCCAAGGATATAGGGGACTGTTTCAAGATACAGATCTTCTGCGGTTCATTCCAAGCCAGGCCTGTGGTGGGGATAGCATGGCAATCTTAGATTCACTGGATGCTGAATTATCCTTAGCTACAAATGTGCAGAAAGTTGATTCTTCTACCAAACAGGGGAATCCAAAAATGGATGGAAGTGGAATAGTTTGGGATTTTGAAAGATTGACGAGACTTGCTTTACAGCTATCGGGAAAGAAACTAATATTTTCTTTTGATGGAACATCCTCTGATGCATTTCGAGCATCCGGAACATTTTCCTTGCTCAATCTTGTTGATCCAACATCTGCTGCTGCTTCTCCAATTGGTGGTATGTAAATCCTGTTGCTTTATGTTCCTGTTTTATATATTTAAATCTTGAACAGGATCATTAATGCTAACTTAGTTTGCAGGTATACCACGTTATGGCCGTTTAAATGGAGATATCTATATATGTAATAAACGTGTTATTGGAGAGACTGTGCGTATGATTGGAGGGATGTCTATTGTCCTTTCTCTTGTTGAAGCTGCTGAAACTAGGGAAATGTTGCACATGGCACTGGTATTACTTGCATGCTCACTTCATCAATGTTCTCAGAATGTGCAGGAAATGCAAACATTGCGAGGGTACCATCTACTTGCCCTTTTCTTGCATCGCAGGATGTCATTGTTCGACTTGCCTTCTCTCGAGATTTTCTTCCAGATTGCTGCATGTGAAGCTTGCTTTTCAGAATCCCAAAAATCCAAAATAAGCAGAGGCATATCTTTCCCCTCTGGAACTTCCATAGAGGCCAGCCTCGAGAATCTTACCTTACCAAAATTTTCTGATGAAATATCATCTATTGGATCTCAGGGTGATTTAGATGACTTTTCAATTCAGAAGGATTCATTCAGTCACATATCGGAGCTTGAAAATTCAGAGTTACATGAAGAAAATTCAAACTGTTTTGTTCTTTCTAATGCTGATATGGTTGAGCATGTCCTTTTAGATTGGACATTGTGGGTCACATCTCCTGTTTCAGTTCAAATTGCACTTCTTGGGTTTCTTGAGCGGCTAGTCTCCATCCACAGGTATAGGAATCATAATCTGACAATTTTACGTAAGATAAACCTTGGGCAGCATCTTCTTGTAACACTTCAAAGGGGTGATGTTGAAGTCCCTGTTCTGGAAAAACTAGTTGTATTACTTGGTGTAATTCTGGAGGATGGTTTTTTAGCTTCAGAGCTTGAACTTGTTGTCAGGTTTGTGATAATGACATTCGATCCACCAGTACTGGCTTCACTCAATCAAGTCGTCCGGGAGACAATGGGAAAGCATATTATTGTGCGGAACATGTTGCTGGAGATGCTTATTGATCTGCAAGTGACTATAACTAATGATGAGATGTTAGAGCAATGGCATAAGATTGTTTCATCTAAGTTGATCACTTATTTTCTGGATGAAGCAGTACATCCAACTAGTATGAGATGGATCATGACTCTTCTTGGAGTGTGTCTTGCATCTTCTCCCACATTTGCTCTTAAGTTCCGTAGTAGTGGAGGTTTTCAAGGGTTGACACGTGTACTTCCAAGCTTTTATGATTCTCCTGAAATATACTATATTCTTTTTTGTCTGATTTTTGGAAAGGCTGTATATCCAAGGGTGCCGGAAGTTCGTATGCTGGACTTTCATGCCCTTATGCCTAGTGATGGTAAGTATGGGGAGTTCAAGTTTGTGGATCTTCTAGAATCTGTAGTCTCTATGGCAAAAAATACATTCGATAGATTGAGTATGCAAGTCATGCTTGCACAACAAAATGATAATATGTCACACGTTAATGGTAGCTTGGTCTCCGAGCTTGTAGAGGCCACAGCCGACATGGGAGGTGACCTTCAGGGTGAAGCTCTGATGCATAAAACATATGCGGCTAGGTTAATGGGCGGGGAAGCTGCTGCGCCAGCTGCAGCTACGTCAATACTGCGGTTCATGGTAGACTTGGCAAAGATGTGCTCTCCTTTCTCTGCAATATGCAGGCGACCAGAATTCTTGGAAAGCTGTGTGGACTTATATTTTTCATGTGTAAGGTTTGTTGGCAGCTATTCTTTTTCATTTTTTTAGATTTCAGGCTGTTCTTTCTGTTTTACCTTTACCTCGCTATCTCATTAGATCAAATCTTTTCTTTAATTGTTTTTTTGAGATCCAGGGCTTATTGTGCGATGAAGATGGCAAAGAAGCTTAAGCCTACAGAAATGTTGAGAAAAGCATGAATGATAATGACGATAATTCAAGTTCTCAGAATACGTTTTCAAGCTTACCAGCAGATCAAGAACAGTCCAGTAAAACTTCTGTGAGCTTAGGCAGTTTTCCTCAAGAGCAGAAGAGTACTAGTTCAGATGATATGGTTGGGCTGAATAATCTTGTTAGTGATAATGATGTGAAAATGGATTCTTCTTCCAATTTAGAATCTCTCACAAATGGTGAAAACACTCAGCTTCTCATAACTTTTGAGAAACCTGAAATCTTGCAGAATTTACATAGTTTTGAGACTCCTGAGAACGGGATTGCAGATCTTACCCCTCCAACAGATTCGTTAAGCTCTTCATCAGTTTATCCACTAGATTCTCCTGTTCTGTCTGAGAAATCATTTTCTAAATTATCCATAACACCCGCCTCACCTGTGCTTGCGCTAACCTCTTGGCTTGGGAGTACCAGCAGCAGAGATGCAAAAGCAGTACCTGCTACTTCACCCATAGGATCTTCTCTGTCCATGAAGGAATTTGATGCATCTCCTGATGCACGGGCTATGTTGCATGGTTCATCTGCTGCAAACATGTACTTACCAATCAATTCAAAATTATTGCTTGAAATTGATGATTTGGGATATGGAGTTGGTCCTTGTTCTGCTGGAGCAACTGCTATCCTAGATTTCATTGCGGAAGTTCTTGCAGATGTTGTCTTAGAGCAGTTGAAGGCAATTCAATTTCTTGAAAGCATTTTAGAAGCTGTTCCTTTGTATTCAGATGCTGATTCTGTTTTAGTTTTCCAAGGTTTGTGCCTAAGTAGATTATTGAACTTCTTGGAAAGGCGGCTCTTGCTAGATGATGAGGAAAATGAGAAGAAACTGGACAAGAGCCGTTGGTCTGTGAATCTGGACAGTCTATGCTGGATGATCGTAGACCGTGTTTATATGGGTTCTTTTCCTCAGCCTGTTGGGGTGTTGAAAACACTGGAGTTCTTATTGTCCATGTTGCAACTTGCTAACAAAGATGGCCGCATTCAAGATGCATCTCCTGTAGGCAAAGGCCTGTTGTACATTACTAGGGGAAACAAGCAACTTGAAACATATATACATGCAATTTTGAAAAATACAAACCGTATGTTAATGTATTGTTTTATGCCATCATTCTTAGCATCCATTGCGGAGGATGAGTTCATTTCTAATTTGGGCTTTCTGGCTGAGAGTGGAAAAGTTTCTAGTACAAGGATTGTTCAGGATGAATCTACCATCAGTATATGCACAGTTTTGCAATTAATAGTGGCCAACAAAAGACTTATCCTCTGCCCAAGCAATCTTGACACTGATTTGGTTTGTTGCCTTTGTATAAATCTTATTTCTTTGCTTCGTGACAAACGACAAGCTGCTCAAGAACTTGCTGTGGATATATTCAAACATCTATTATTGCATCGACGGCCAGCTCTTGAGGATTTACTTGTGTCCAAGCCAAATCAGGGAAAAAGCTTGGATGTTTTGCATGGGGGTTTTGATAAGTTGTTAACTGGAAGTTTCTCTGTATTTTCTGAATGGTTCCAGAAGTCAGAACAGATTATTAATATGGTTTTGGAGCAGTGTGCTGCTATTATGTGGGTTCAATATGTTACTGGGTCAGTAAAGTTCCCTGGAGTGCGTATCAAAGGTATGGAGGTTCGTCGCAAGAGAGAAATGACAAGGAAATTACGAGATGCCTCGAGATTTGACTTACGACACTTTGAACAATTGAATGAAAGGAGATATGCCCTTGAGTTGGTTCGTGATTTGATGGCAACTGAGCTGAGAGTCATACGACAGGATAAGTATGGATGGGTTCTCCATGCTGAAAGTGAGTGGCACACTCATTTGGAACAGCTTGTTCATGAACGAGGTATATTCCCCATTCAATCTTCTTCTTCGGAATCGGAATGGCAGCTTTGTCCCATTGAAGGTCCGTACCGCATGCGCAAGAAGCTTGAACGTTGCAGTTTAAAAGTAGATATACTTCAGAGCATTCTGACAAGACGATTTGGACTTGAAGACAATAAGCTACTGAAGGAAAATCCTGGGCATGGTCTGGCTACTCCCAAAGCTGATTCTGATCCATACTTTAATCTTTTGGCTGAAACCGATGAGCAGAAGTTTAATGGTGATGATGAAGAATCGCTTTTCAAGGACATTGATGAGTTCAAAGTTGAAAGGTCAGGGTTTGCCCAGAGCACCTGGACCGATGATCATTGCAGTAGTGTAAATGAACCAAGCCTTCAGTTTGCACAAGAGCCTGGTGTCAAGTCTCCTGGTTCTGCTCGTATTACAGAGAGTTTCAATGCAATATCTGACATTGGCTCTCCAAGACAGTCACACTCCGTGAAGGGTGAAGACTTGAAAGGTGTAGATGAGAAGTCCGAGAAAGAACTGCATGATAATGGTGAATATCTTATCAGACCTTATCTTGAACCTTCCGAAAAGATAAGGTTCAAATATAATTTTGAACGAGTTGTAGGCTTAGACAAGCATGATGGTATATTTCTTATAGGGGACCTCTGCTTGTATGTCATTGAAAATTTCTACATTGATGATTCTGGATGCATATGTGAGAAAGAGACAGAAGATGAACTCTCTGTGATAGACCAAGCTTTGGGTGTTAAAAAAGAGCTTTCAGGAAGCATGGAATTCCAGTCAAAGTCACACTCTACGTGGAGCATTAGTTCAAAATCATTGGTCGGTGGAAGAGTATGGGCTTACAACGGGGGTGCATGGGGGAAGGAGAAAGTCTATAGCAGTGGTAATCTTCCCCATTCATGGCATATGTGGAAGCTTGATAGTGTTTATGAACTTGTGAAACGTGACTATCAACTTCGTCCTGTGGCTGTTGAGATATTTAGCATGGATGGACATAATGATCTCTTGGTTTTTCACAAAAAGGAGCGGGAGGAAGTCTTCAGAAACCTAGTTGCCATGAACCTCCCTCGCAATAACATGTATGCTTTCAAACTATAACTTTTTTTAAATTCTATTTTTATTGTTTCATAATCTCTCATTGTACTGATTGTTTATTTTACGGCTGTTATGCTGTTTGTTTGTCCTTGAAGTTTTGTTTAACCTCTCATAAGAAGTATTATAGTTTAGGAACCTGTAGGAACTCGTTAGCCATTGTGCATTATGTGGAGGTGCTTTTGTTCCTAACTCAATAAGGCTAAAAAACCTTTGCATTATTTCAATCCAGAATGATCATTGTACAGTCCATCTAATAAAATGAAGGCAGCGGTCAATCCAAAAGAATAAAAAATATATGAGAAGCACTTAAGAAAAATTCTTGTTAGGGATTTTTTTTTATTCTCCAAGGACGCATGTCAAAAGATGTATTGTCTCACCTGTTGTGTGAAGTATAGTTGAACTATCTTTTGGTGTTTAAAGGTTTTGCCTTTGTAGAATTAACAAAATCAGTTTACACATCACATAATCATACGGATGCTTACTGAACTTATGTGTATGGCATGAATGAGGAAGATCAGATGATGCGAGCAGGTTAAATATTGAAGTTTATACATCCTTCTGGTTTGGAAATTGGCTTTAGATGAACTTCTACCAACTACTACTTTAGAATTTTCTCCACTAATCCTGTGCATATTGATACTAAACGCTGAAACTCTTACTAATGATACAGCAAACCCTGAATGGCCTATGTAGCCTGATCATCCTTGCCATACTTCTATGTGCCGGCTGGCTCCTCTTAGTTCTTAATAATTTAGTTTAGGTTAGGATTAGGATTTGTTTTTTTTATTGCTGTTATTATAAATATTTGGCTTAAGATTGTTTTAGGGACTTTTGGTTTTGAATTTTGATATTGGAGATTTCATTTTGTGTTTCTTCTATTTAGAGAGTTGTAACCTACTATTTCAAGCTGTGTATTGTATCTTGATTGAGTTTAGGTGATGAATCATCCTCAATACTCAATTATGAGGTAAGTTATGAGGTAAGTTAGGGATGAGGCTTCAATTTTTATCAATAGCTCAACCTCTAATAAATGGATAGACAGAGGTGGTAAAACATAATTTGGATAATCTTTGTAGTTGTTTTGTGAGTAAGAATATCGGGCAGTGAGATTTTTTTCTACTACAAGTTGAGTTTGCCTATAATCAGGCCACTACCTAGCCTATAGGTCATAGTCCTTTTGAGATAATTTTTGGGTGGAATTTTCACACACGTTTGGAGTTGGTACATGTTCTTCCTACCATGGAGTCTAGTGGTAATGGTAAAACTAGAGTCAAGGAGATTAAAGTCTTACATGAGTAGATGAAGAAAGAAGTTACAAAGTAGAACATTAATTATCATAAGCAATTCAAGGAATCTAAAAAAGCCATGGTTTATAAAGAAGGTGTTTTGGTGTGGATTAGATTGAAGAAAGAGCTTTCATGCAAGCTTATTTGGAAAGCTTCAACCTAGAGTTGATAGTCCATACAGAGTCATCAAATAAAGAAAAACAATACGTATAGGATTGACTTGTCGGACAATTGCAACATTTTGTCACATTCAATGTAGTTGATTTATCTCTGTATTTGGAGGATTCATATGTCCCTTTTACCTAGAGAGAATGACACAGACTTGTCATGGGTGGAAAGACTTATCACAGCACAGCAAGCAGTCCAACCCAAATTGGCTTATGCAAACTCATCCTTGCATATTTCTATGTGTCGATCAGCCTCCCGTTTGGTTCTTAGTTATTTAGTTTAGGTTACAATTAGGGATTAATTTTGTTGTTAACATAAATATTTTGTTTAAGATTGTTGTAGGAACTTTTTGTTTTAAATTGTGTTATTGGAGATTTGTCTTATGGGTTCCTCTTATTTTGAGAACTATAACCTACTCTTTTAAGTGATGTATTGTATATCTTGATTGAGTTTAGGTGATGGATCGCCCGCAATACTTCTCCTCTTTTTCCTACTAGTCGGTCCCCTTCTCTTCAACTATCACCTCCAAGATAGCAAGCAGCCGCCTATTTCTCCCTCCAAATTCCACTATTTTAGGCTATTTTTCTATGCAATCCCTTTACTCACACCTTAAACCTTATCATTAATTCTCTGCCATCTATGCATCCCTTCTCCTTGCCTATCCAATTCTACCCCCAAATTTTAAAGAAAAAAAATTCAAGAACTTGGTTTTTTTTTTCTTTAGCTATATGTAATTTTTATTTCTTAAGCTATATGAATTTCTTCAAATAAATTACAACAACAACAACAACAACAACATATTAATCCTAGGTGGGGTCATTTTGAATCCAGTCCCATAATATTCCATCTAATTCAAGTATCTAGATCATTTATACATCTTAACCAAGTCTTTTAGGTCTCATCTTTTCTTAACATAAGGAATGAATCTAATCTCTACACTCTTATTCATTGGTTGATCTTATCTACCACTGAATTTCTCACTTTTCCACTTGTTTTTTTCTTCTATCTCTAAGAGTAAACCATTAAAGCATCCTCATCTATTCACCACTTAGTCTTATGCTTCTTTTTTATACATTATCTATAAGTCATTGTGTCTTACCACCATCTTATAAAATTTTCCTTAAGTTTAATGGAACTTTTCTATCACATAATAGGCGATGCATTCCTCCACTTCAACCATCCAACTTGAATTCTACTAATAACATCACCATCTATTTCACCATCATTTTGGACAATATAAATATCTAAATCGCCACTCTTATTAATCTTTAAAGTCACAACTATCACTAAAACTTCTACAACTAAAATTACACTCCATATATTCGTTTTAGATCTACTTAACGAAAACCTTTAGACTCTAAAGTTGACCTCCATAAATCAAGTTGTTGGACTTCTCTAGTCTTATCAGAAGAATGTCAGCAAAAGCATACACCAAGGTACATCTTCTTGTAAATGCCTGTAAGCATCCATAACTAAAGTAAAAGATAAGGGCTTAATGTTGATCCTTGATGTAATCCAATTTGAAATAGGAAAATATTTTGTCAATCCTCCTTGTGTTTGGACACAAGTATGACTCTAGTATACATATCCTTAATAACTTGATATAACCAACTCTTTTCTTTCTAGAACTCTCCAAAGAACATCTCAGACTTTATCATAAGCTTTCTCTAAATCAATAAATATCATGTAGATCCTTCTTACTTTCTCTATGCTTCTCTATCAACCCTCTTAACAAATGTATAGCATCCATAGATCTACGGCATGAAACCAAACTTGTGAAACTTTATCACAGTAACCTATGCTCAATTACTCTCTCCCATAATTTTAATGTATGGCACATTAACTTAATTAAATAAATATTGTTTTATGAGAATGCAAATATTATGGTTGACATATATTTATT
Organism: Cymbidium sinense; assembly: GCA_021442155.1. NCBI lineage: Eukaryota > Viridiplantae > Streptophyta > Magnoliopsida > Asparagales > Orchidaceae > Cymbidium > Cymbidium sinense. The sequence goes on along the minus strand of CM038224.1, from coordinate 124,384,149 downwards.
AGGCACATTTAATGCATTTGATGAAGTATGATTCAGATCAAGGTATTAGAATGTATCATCTGCTTCATCAATCTTATAAGAAATTTCAAAAGTATCATTCATGTTAATTTCGATCTTATGATGAAGCATATTACTATAGCCTCTTGTCTCATCAATATTATGAGTACAATGAGTCATGTTACAATGGGTATTATCATTGCAATAAGTCATATTACATTTATAATCTTTCTTATAATCATCAATACCAAGGAATCACATACAACCTTTTTATATAATTTTTTCAATGCATATAAACATACCCAAATATCTTACTCTAATCAACCGTCTTATACATCTCATCAATTGACTTATGATGAATTATGAGATGAAAATTTTGGCCTACATGAATGTTATTATAATTCGTGTTGATTGTTTTCATATTTTGTACTTGATTTGTTTAGTCATCTAAGCAATGTCAATATAATGAGAGTTCATACCATGTATGTGTTTTTGAAACTCCAGAGATTCAAAAACTTGTGTGAATTCCATAAATTCATGCATCTATGCAACTTGGAATAGTTCAAAATCTCGATCCTTGTATTGTGTTGGTCTATGATAACCTATTCTTGTTGAGTCAGTCTTGCTGTCTTGTGTTTGAAATTATTTCTAAGTCTAAATTGAGATCATATTCATACCTATTCCTGAAACTATGATAACTTCTACCACTATTATTGAGATGACTAAATTGGTTGATTTACATATTTCAATATTCTTGCAAGACTCTTCTCTAATATATAGATTGCTTGATAGGTTGCAAAACCATTCTTTGTATTCCCTTAAGAAATATAAGTTTGAGTTTGTATTGCTACAATCCCTGATAGGTTCCAAAACTTCTTTTTGTATTCCCTTAAGAAATATAAGTTTGAGTTTGTATTGCTACACCATGCGACCGGGATCTTCTATGTTATTAATCAAATAAAAATAAATGATATGTGGCCAAATCCAAAGCTTCTAGATTATACTATGTGCATAGTGCACATGTTGAAGGCTTGATGTTCATAAATAACTTTCTTTATTGTTTCCTTCATGGAAATAAGACTTCCAATAAAAGGCTTATGAATGACTCTTCAGTATAAGAAATGCATTATTCGAGTATTTTTATGGTTTTATTTTAATTTTATAGGCATTTAATTTTAGAATTATCTTTAGTTTGAATTAGATGATAAGATTTTTAAGATTTATCTATATTTTAGTCTTAAATTAGTTTGAATTTACATTTATGACTCCTATTTCTATAAAAGATTGTTATTTTGATAATAAATTAATGGATTTCATTTGAAAAGATTCCTCTCCTCTATCCTTTTCTATATATTCCATTGGGTTCTGATACCTGCCATTCTAATCCTCTCTCTCTCTGGAAACTGAAGATTCACCTCATTTTTGTCTCCTATCCCACAACAAATGTCTTTCTATAGTTTGTTGAGGATTGCAATTCTCGAGGCTTCTCTCTCTCACTAAAATCTTCCTTTCTCCCAGTTTTTTCATGAAATCATTTATCTCCATCTTTCTATCTCTGAAATATCTCTCTACAAGCAATATCTTTTCTCATCTAAGGGTGAAATTTAAGGGGCCATTTAAGCAATTCAAAGAAGAGAAAGATTAAGACAGAAATCATCAATTGATCGCCATTAAATTGAATCATATCAAATATTTTCTTTCTGCATCTACTACCCATGAACAAACAATACTAACCACTAATAGTTAACTTGACACATTAAATAATTATTAATCCTTGATTTAGGGCCTAGGAAACATTTGCAATATATCAATTTAGCTATGTGATCCAAATCTAAACATCGAAAGCTGTAAAAGTCAACCGGCGTGAACATTCTGGTAGGGTTTCACCAACTTAAATGGATGCAATCAAATTATAAAAAAAAACAGGGATTAGCCGAAAAGATTGAACTTAAGTTCCGGCATGGATTTCTAGCAACACGACATGAGTTGACATGGCCAAAGCCAACTCACCGAGTTCCCAAACCAAAATTCAATTTTTTGTGTTTTTTTCCTTTTACATTGTTGAGATGGTATGTTTCAATCTTACACTTGTTATTCTTTTCATTTTATACAGTTTTAAAAAAGGTCCCTATACAGTAGCTAAAATAGAGCTGGGATATCATTGATTTCTTAATCTAATTGCGCAAGACCTAAACATAACAAAGTGCTTCTCACATCGGGTAGGATGCAGCGTTGGTTGCATGAAAAGCCACAGATCAGCCTATTAATACAACAAATATCCAAGAGAGTTGCTTAGGGTTGCCTTGGCTATGATAAATGCCAACATTATTACCTCTTTTTTTACCTGTTCCATTTTGCAATGTAAATATCTCGTCTTCCTCTACTTTAAGCATCTTGATGAGAAAATAAAAGCATCTTGAAGAGAAAATTAATGAACTAACTGTATCTTTTTATTTTGCTATTTTGATCCGTTATTGTTAATTGTCATTCTTTTTTTGCTATTTCAATTGGATTACATCAAAGATCGGCTTTAAGTCTATATCTTTTTGTTTTAGATATGGATGTTCTTACTAAATATTTACAAAAAGATGCACCTTGATGTATGCTTTTTGCTGATAATATTCTTATTGATAAGACTAGAGAGGGAGTTCAAGAACAACTTGAATAATGGAGGTCAACCTTATATTCTAAAAGTTTTCATTTCAGTAGATCTAAAATCAAATACATTTAGTGAGATTTGAAGATCTAATAGTGGAGTGGTAATAATGGGTGATCAAATCATTAAAAGAGTGATCATTTTATATATATTGGGTCTATCGTTCAAAGTTATGGTGATATAGATGAGCATGTTATTAGTATAATTCAAGTTGGATGATTGAAGTAGAGGAATGCATCAAGCTTGTTGTGTGATAGAAAAGTACCGCCTAGACAAGGGAAAATTTTATGAACTGGTGGTGAGACCTGCAATACTTTATAATTCAGAATGTTGATCAATAAAAGATAAGCATAAATTTAAGTGTTGCAAAGATGAGGATGATCAGGGATAAATGGCTTTACACTTAGAGACGAAATCTAAACGAATATATACGTGAAAGGGTTGGAGTAGCTCCAATGGTTGATAAGATTAGAGAGTCGTCTTAGATGTTTTGCTCATATAAAAAGTCGGTCATTCGATGTCCCAGTTAGGAGAATAGATATATTAGCTTCGACCTATATTAAGAAAGGTAGAGGTAGACCTAAAAAAACTTAATTAGGAAGTATAAAGACGACCTTATTTTATTAAAATTAGATGAGGATTTGACGCTTAATCAGAAACAATGGAGAAGAAGGATTCATGTGCCACACACATAGATAAATGCTTGTTTTTGTTGTTGTTGTATTGTTAATATTCATTCTCACCCCCACCCACCCGGAACATCGGCATTGTTATTCTTGAATTAGGTGTTGAATGTGCTGTAATCTTATTCGCCTCGCAGGCTGGACACAACTATTTCAGGTGCTTCTAAACAAGACGGCAATGAGGGAGGCCGTCTTTTTAAGATATCAGCAAATTCCTTCTCAAAAAGATGGCAAAATGGAGAGATCAGTAATTTCCAGTACCTTATGCATCTTAACACGCTTGCTGGTCGTGGATACAGTGATCTCACCCAGTACCCAGTATTTCCATGGGTCATTGCAGATTATGAAAGCAAATTTCTCGATCTATCCAATCCAAAAACTTTCCGAAAGTTCGATAAACCAATGGGATGCCAAACCCCTGAAGGAGAGGAAGAGTTCAAGAAGAGGTCCGTTCTATTCGAACTGTTCTTAGCTCCTGGAACTATTATGTTTCTCTTTCTCCTTACCGTACAGTTTTGCTAAATTGAATTTCGTCCCTCTTCTTTTCAGATATGACAGTTGGGATGACCCTGACGTGCCAAAATTTCACTATGGTTCTCATTACTCCAGTGCTGGGATTGTTCTTTTTTATCTCATAAGGTTGCCGCCGTTCAGTTCTGAAAACCAGACTCTTCAAGGCGGCCAGTTCGACCATGCCGACCGCTTGTTCAATAGTGTGAGGGATACTTGGTTGAGTGCTGCAGGTAGGGGTAATACCTCAGATGTGAAGGAGCTCATTCCTGAATTCTTTTACCTGCCAGAGTTCCTGGAAAACGGTTTCAACCTTGACTTGGGAGAAAAGCAGTCCGGTGAGAAGGTGAGACATGCCCCATCATCCTTTTCTTTTCCTTTTTTTTATTGAGCCGGATTTACATAGATACCAAACAATTCTTATGTGTCTACATATCTAACACCTAAATTTCATGTTTTATATATATAACATCTCAATCTTCAACATCACATCAAAAATATCATCATCACTCTTTTTTTTAAAGTGAAATACAACTTTTCAAGCATATGAAGATATTAGATTAGTAAATATGTAATTTTGGATGTTAGATATGTTAATGCATAAGATTTGTGTGGTATATCTGTAAATCTTTCAAACAATTCAATAAAAACAGTGGTGTAGTGCTATTTTTGGTAGTATGTGAGTTGTTTGTGGTCATGATGGGTGAGCACGAGATAAATTGCAATCAAAGAAAGGAGAAAGCCAATGATATTTTTGATATGATATTGAAGATTGAGATGTTATATATGTAAAATTTAGGATATGTAAATACATAAGAATGGTGTGGTATGTATGTAAATCTCCCTTTTTTTCCCCTCCAATCCTTTTTACATAAACTCATGCATTCAATTGAGATGAACATTCTAATAATGTGGCACTTTTCCTTATGCCTATAGTGCAATATTTCTTTTTTTTCAGGTTGGTGATGTTATTTTACCTCCTTGGGCAAAAGACAGTCCAAGGGAATTCATTAGGAAGCACAGGGAAGCGCTGGAATCAGATTATGTTTCTGAGAATCTGCACAACTGGATTGACCTAATTTTCGGTTACAAGCAGAGAGGAAAGGTTAGGGATAACCTTAGTAACTCTCTTGTATATGTCATTATTGTTTGTCATAGAACTTGATCCATTCAATGCTTGCAGGCAGCTGAAGATGCTGTAAATGTCTTCTATCACTACACCTATGAAGGAAATGTTGACATAGACTCTGTGACCGATCCTGCCATGAAAGCTTCCATTCTCGCTCAGATCAATCATTTTGGCCAAACTCCCAAGCAATTATTTCAGAAACCCCACGCGAGGCGCCGCACTGATAGGAAAATTCCTCTTCACCCGCTTCGCTACTCCGCGCACCTTCTTCCTCACGAAGTCCGCAAGTCCCCGTCATCTATTTCTCAGATTGTCACCTTCCATGATAAGATTATTATTGCCGCAGCAAACAATCTGCTGAAACCCACGACATACAGCAAGTACATCGCATGGGGCTTCCCCGATCGAAGTGTGAGGATTATGAACTATGATCAAGACAGACTCCTCTCCACTCATGAGAATCTTCACGGTGGGAATCAAATCCTTTGTACTGGAGTCAGCCATGATGGTCAGATTCTTGTTACTGGGGGCGATGATGGCGTGGTTGCGGTATGGAGATTTTCCAAAGATAACATTAGAGCTCAACGCAGCCTTCACCTGCAGCGTGCTCTCTGCGCTCATACTGCCAAGGTCACCTGCCTCTATGTCAGCCAACCTTACACGCTAATCGCTTCAGGCTCCGATGACTGCACTGTCATCTTATGGGATCTTTCAAGCTTGGCCTTCGTCAAACAACTCCCGGAATTCCCGTCGCCAGTTTCAGCCATACACGTCAATGACCTCACCGGCGAGATCCTCACCGCTGCCGGAGTTCTTCTGGGAGTGTGGAGCATTAATGGAGACTGCCTTGCTGTTGTCAACGCTTCGCAGCTCCCATCCGATCTAATCTTATCCGTGACGAGCTCAACATCCTCCGATTGGCAGGACACTAACTGGTACGTAACCGGACACCAGAGTGGGGCAGTGAAGGTCTGGAACATGGTGCATTGCAGCGATATGGATGAGTCGAGCGGGAGGAACAAGTCGCCAACAAATGGCTCGGGAGGGCTAGCTCTCATAGACAAAGCCCCAGAGTACAGATTACAACTCCATAAGGTGCTGAAGTCACATAAACATCCAGTCACAGCACTGCACATCACAAATGATCTCAAGCAGCTACTAACAGGCGACTCAGGAGGTCATTTACTGTCTTGGACTCTTGCTGAAGACATCTTAAGAGCCAATTTTGGGCAAGGGTGATCTTCCAAAGGAAGAGAACTCTTTGGTCGAAAATGAAAACTAACCTGAATCACACCAGTCTGGACTAGAGGTTGAAAATGAAGCAGCATTTGCTTAACCAAGAGGGGGCTGGTCTGGAGATTACAGCGCTCGGGTTTTTGTCACAGATAACAAAGAAACTCCTACAGGGTCTTCAGATTGAAGAAAGATTTACAGAATAGAGCTAACAGGTCGACAGAGATAGTTATAATCAGAGGAATAGAAGGTGTAATTGCTGTTGTTGTGTGAAATACATGCTTGCTGGTTTGCAAGTTTTGGTGTAAACTGGCAAACTTTCCCTTGTATTGTGCAAGGGAAGGATGTCATTTTTAAAATAATGAAAATTTTGAAGCATGAAATTGAAAAGGGAAAATTTGGGTAGAAAAATATAGTATTTTTTGCATCATCTTTAGGGATGGATTTATGTGAATCCCTTCATGGGAATTGTTATAGGGGTTGTTTGGCTTGTGGCATTATGTTGTAAATTAAAATAGAATGTAGAGAAACCTTGATTGTATTGTTTTGATTTATTGCAAGTGTTGCATTTGAGTTTTGTCTGAGTCTTTTTTTTTTTTCAAAATTTTTTTTTATCTCAGTTCATTATCTTACAATTAAATATTATCAATTTGAAATGTTTAATCAATCTTTTTTTTTTTTTCTTTTACACATGTACACATGCATTGTTTGGTTTGAATGATAATTGAAATAATAAAATGATTAAATTAAAATTTGTTCTATCACTTGTTTGATTGAGAAGAATTTATATATATATATATATATAGAGAGAGAGAGAGAGAGAGAGAGAGAGATACACATCAAAATATCAAATGAATTTGTTAAGATGATTTGGATAAACTAATCAGTTGAATTAAAAAGGTTAATCTATTTGCCAAGTTATCATGAAGTAACTTGTTAAGCTCTATGTAACTTCTTAATAATGAAATTAAGTTCAGTTATATATCGAATAATTTTTCTAGAAATGTCATTAATAATTGCATAAGTTTTGACTTTCATGCATAAATCGCCCATTCTAAAAAAAAGCGAAGATAAAGGCGGACAGATATCATCTTTTCCTCTCCCATCAATTGAGCCTCAATCTCAATGTCGAGAATGCTAAAATCTCCATCAAAGCTTATCTAGTCGTAACTTTTACTCTGCAAGTTTTCATAATATAGTATTCATATCATAATTTTCTGACATTTTTCTCTTTATCACATTACATTTTATTTAATAATTAATAATACATGTGTTAAAATATTTTAATATGCATAGCAATATCATATGACATATTTATTTACATGATCCTATAAATTAATAAAACATAATAGGAAGTAATATGCGTTTATATTTCGTAAAATATACGTAAATATATCATGCATACAATATTCATAAAAGTAAAGTAATAATTAGTAGAAACATTAACATATACTAGAACTATAAAAAATGGATATAATTAACAATTACATGTTTCATCTCGATTATACGGTAGGTGTTCGACAATGCTTTCTACACAACCTATAATTGAATAACTCTTCTTAATACATGAAATTCATAAATTAATTTAACTTAATAGTGCCACAAGCTTAAAATTCATTCTTGCCTGAATTTAATGCCTCCTCATATAATCTGTCTTAATTAATAACCAGATTTCTTCACTTCGAAGAAACTTCAAAGACTACCCACCTTATTATATTAAAATTAATGTTATTAACTTATCCCAATCATAGGTTTGCAATATTTTAAATTATCATTAAAACTATTCTAACTTGATATTAGCATGCTCCCTATACACTTACATAATTGTGGTTGTCATAATATCTATTTATTTATCTATAATTCTTCCTAACTAAACTCTTATACTTCTTGAGATAAACCTCCAAGCAGTTGTTGTAGCATTTCGATTAACTGTTGTAGTAAATTAAATATCATAAGCACTTAGTATGAAATGATTATGACTTACCTCGCCCTTTCATTAACCGTTGAAATTTCTCCTTGTAGCCAGTTTATAAGTTAATTAATAATTACTTTTAACTCATTTTCTTTCCCATCATCCAAAAATTAAATGGTTCCATGCAAGGCTAAGTGGAATTCAGAATTTGCTACAGTAATTTAATAGATTTTAATAGTATTTCTCTTCAAAAATATGACTTCATTGTTCAAATCATTTAGATTTGAGGCCTTTCATTCGAAGTAGTATTGAGCCAATTAAATAAAACAACAAACTTCTCTATCAAATCGCCTGGATGGATTTTCTCAGATTCTGCCAAAGCTAGAGCTTTGTCACTCTCATAATAGACTTTCAACATTTGGCGTTTTAAATCAGCTTGAAGGGCAACTGTCATTTTCTTTAAAGCCTCAAACTTTGAAGTGGGGAAGAAGAAGCTTTTTTGATTGAGAATTTAGAGAAGGCATTTTATAGACTCCTTCAGCGTAATCTTCAAATCTGATCCCTTTTTATATCTCTTTTGCTAAGAAGCTCTTTATTGTTTCCATCCAAGATGAATAAAGCAAAGAGAAACAAATTACATGGAAGAGATTGTTTAAAAAGTTCGCTTGTAGCAGACAATTCAATAATAGCATTATCATTTTCACCTTCATCAACTTCTTCTTTAACTCTATTCATTTATATTTTTTTTCTCACCTGCAACTCCATAATTCTCTTCAGCGACATTAAAGTAATCTCTTTACTAAGAAATTTTTTAGCTCGGTTTAAATCTTCAACAAAAAGAGAATCAAATGCGCATTCAAATATCAAATAAACTTTGTTTAAGACAACATAATCCAACCGAATATCTGATTCTAGTTGACCAAATCAAAAAAGGTTACTTTATTTTGGCAAGTTATCATGAACTTGTAGTGCTCAACATGAATTTGCCATTAAAGTCTAAATAAGGCATATAATTAGTAAAGCTATTGTGGATAAAGTAATTTTTTGAAAAAATAGTGTAGGTGTTATAAATTTTTTTTTTTAAAAAAAAATTAAAACAATTGCTTTCTAACAACCACCACACTCTAACAGCATTAATTCTCAAAAGCGACTTTTTACCATAAAATTTTCTGAAAAGCAGCCAAAAAACTGGGAGCCAAATAAATGTATAGTTGCTTATGAAAAATAAAGGAATTAGAAAACTGTACCAAACACACCCTTAGATTCAATAATTTGTTGATAAGTTATTAAAATTTGAGTGAGTTCTAGGTTTTATATATTCATGAGCTCTAAATGCATCATATCCCACTCTATTATACCATATTGTGATTTATATAACAAAATTGTATGTATGATCAAAAATAATTTCTATTATAGAGAATATATTCTTGTTGTAATAATTTTTTTTTACAATTTTTACTTAGATCCTAACTTACATAGATATCATGACATGTACAGTAATAATTTTTTAAAGAACATAATTGAGACAATTGTATTATATATTTGTAAATTGTTTCAATTCTTTATCATTAATATCAAATCCTCTACAACAAATGCTTGTAACAATAAATTTATAAAATAAATATATTTATAAAATATAATGAATAAAAAAAGTATTTTATCATGTCGTTATTTATTTTTAAAATCATCCTTTCTAAATGTTCCTATACAAATTTTAATATTTAAAAATCAAATTATGGTTTATTTTGATATGCATTTAGGGGTGTGTTTAGCGATTTAGCGAGCCATCGAGCCATGGTTGGCTCTCGGCTCGAAAATGGGTAATTAATCAAGCTCGTGTGGCTCGAAAGTTTGGTTCGAGAGTTGGATCGAATCGAGCTCGAACTTGATCCGGCTGTGCGAAGCCCGGCTCGAAATCCGGTTTGAAATCCAAACGAACAGGCTCGAAATGCAAACGAGCCGACTCGCTCGGCTCGAAAATTCAAACGAGCCGGCTCGATCGGGTCGTTCGGCTCGTTAGGAAATTAATCTCGCCCGTTGAATTAATCGGACGGCGATATGTTTTCGCTCATGACGGTGAGGCCCGACTGCCGTCGCTTCGATCAGCTCGCGAGCCAGGTTCATTTCAGTCGGCTCGAAATAAATCACATTTCTCGAAAATCACTCGTTTGCTTTGAGTCGATCTCTATTCGAGCCCAAGTTCGAGTCGACTTTCGAGCGAGCCACGATCTTCGGGCTAATTTCTCAGCCTTATGTGCATTTGATGCACATGTAATTGAATTAGTAAAATGAAAAGTCTAAATTTTCATTTTGATTATATTATAAATAAAATTATATTTATAAATCTCATAATATATGTAATTAGTCAAATATCCCAGCTAAAAATGTACTCACAATTTTATTTTGAATGAAGCTGCCTTTAATGATTATGTTCTTTAAAAAATTATCCCTAGTTTATTATTTTTTAGAATTTGAGTAATGGCGAACATGTAGTATATACAAATAAGTCTTTGTCCTATAATATTTGTTGTGTGAACAAAGCTAGAACCAATTTTGAAGAATTTCAACTTCAATAAATAGTTTAAGAATGCAAAGTGGTTATCCCTAATTAGGAGTAGTTTCTCTGGAAATAAATTTAAAGTATATTTCTATAAAAAAATAAATAATTATTATATTAAATTAATTTCAAAATAATCATTTTAATAGTAATATAGATTCATCTTAAAGTTTTAGAGTCATTTTTTTAATAGTCAGGTAGTAGTTTATAAAACTATGAAACTTTGCTATAAATATGAAGTTATAAATAGGACATACATCTATTATATATATATATATATATATTAAAATGTATTATAATAATTATTAAATAAAATAAAATTACAATATATAATTAATTTATTAAATGATAAATTTATTTAAAATAAATAAATAAAATATTTCAATTGACTTTATAAAAATATAAGTCTCATATTAATTATCAACTCTAGGATGAAGAGTAGGATAGGGATACATATCATTTTTTATAAGAAAATTTATATATATAGTACATAATTTTTATGTATTTATATATATATAATATCTAAAGTTTGATATTTACAAATATAACATCTTTTCTAGATAAAGTAAAAAAAAAGATTAAAAAAAAATATAACATCTTTTTTATGCTTCAAAAATGAAATTAATTAAAAAAAAAAAGTAAGAAAAGTGATATTTTTATTGTAATAATAAAGATTTAGATACTACATATATAAATATTTATGTTCAAGTGTTAGATATGTAAATATATAAGTATTGTGTGCTATGTATGTAAATGCCCATTTTTATATAAATTTGAATACTATCTATAATTCATAGTCTAATAATTCGGCATGTTTAGCAGGAAATCCGTATTTATTTAATCAACCCGCTTGATTTACGGAGCATAACGATACTTTTACATAAATACCCTTCCCAATCTAAAGAAAAAAAGAAGAAAAAAATGAGAATGATCACTTCTTTCAAGTTTGCCCTTCAATGTCGGTATATTATCTGCGAGCGCCCGCCGTCATGTAATTTCGCTTATCCTTTTTCTCGCGTTATTCTAGGGTTTCTCAGCTTCAGTAACTGCTCTCACGAAACCCTAGTCGCTGAAGTCGCAGTTGGAAAACCCTCTTCCCCCCCACCGATCTACGCGTCGGCGTTCTCTTCGTATGATTTTGAGCTTCTTCGGTTGGAATGGAGTCTTCCCGGCGGCTAGAACTCGTCGCCATAGACTCGAACGCCGCCAACGACGAGGAGCGGCTGAACGGCGAAGATGACCCCGGCTCCTCCCCATCTGGTGAAGAGAAGGTGGTCGATGTTTCCGGTAATTCGTGGGACTTGTCGCCTTTCGAGAGACTGCCGCCGACTTCATCGACCCAGGGGCTTTACTTCTACCACAATACGTTCCACTTAATTCCTAGGTCGATAGGTGGGTTGGGAAGGTTGAAGACGCTCAAGTTCTTCGCTAACGAGATTGAAATTTTGCCACCGGAGATTCGTGATCTTAAGCAGCTCGAGAGTCTGCAGGTGAAGGTCTCTTTGCCGGGCTTATCTGGCATTTCCTTGCAAAAGCTGAAGTCTTTGAGGGATCTTGAGCTCTGTAGGGTTCCCCCAAAGCTAACGGCTTTCTCTATATTGGGAGACATATCTGGCCTGAAATGCCTCACCAAGCTTGCCATCTGTCATTTCTCAATTAGGTACTTTTTTTACCCTTGGGTTTCTTTGTTTATACACTTAGTTTGATTGGGTTCTAGCCATATGCTGAAGAAGAATTGAAGGATATAGTTGATAATCCCACTCATACATGAACTATTACTTTCTACAGTTTCCTCTGAACACTCTTGAAGCTCTTTTCGGTATATTTTATTTCATTGCTATTACCTATCCCAAGTGATTGGTGATGCAAGAAAATAGATGCTAAGGTTTTCAATTTTGGTTTCGGTCTCGGTTTTTATTTTGGTTTCGGCCACACAGTGAAAAAGATCGCTTTCGAAGGTCTCGGTGGTTTCGATAGTTTAGGTGTTTGGTTCATGTTTCAGTTTCTTCTATTTTATTAATTATTAAAACGAAAATTTTAAAGTATTATATTTCAAAAAATACATTATTATTGTGATAAGTTTCAAAGTTAAAATAAATTTTAAGATTTGAAATAAATTTATGGACAAGATTACGGTCTTTATAACGTGATTGTATTTTATGTATTTAATATATTAAAATTAGAATAATGCCAAACAATAAGATATCATTTATTGAATTTATTATATTTCATAAATTTAAATTTATAATAAAAAAGAAATATACACTCAACATATTAATGCGTGTCTTAAGCTATGGACATGCAATATAACATACATGTATATTAATAATATTAATTTTTATATACTTTTTTTAGTATTTTCATCTTGATTGAAGATTTTAGGTTGATGTGTACATTATCGTATTTCCTTTGAGACAATTTACTTTAGAAAAGTTTGATTCAACACAAAAATCTGAACCATAAAAGATATGTTTTCTTTACTTTAATTTGTTTGGATAAACTTCTTATTTCTATCCTGTATATAAAGCAATGGGATGTCTTGGTGGTTTAGTATGTTGCTTACTTTTGGGGGAAACCATGTTCAAAACCTTTTCATTGCGTTGGGAAAAAAATATTGCTCTTTGGGGATGTTTTTGGGATGGAATTCGATAACATCCAGAGAAGTCCAAAGCGTGTTTGGAACATGATAAATTGATCTAGAGCAAACTAATCCGATTTGGTCTATTTGTGTCAGTTTCATCTGATTTTTAAAACTTTGAATTTTAGTTAAGTGCCATTGTTTGATTTTAGGAGTTAATAGATATTATGGTTCATAGGAAGACAAATATCTTATGTATTTAAGAAACTAAATGAGTTGAGGAGAAGACCAAGAAGATTGATAGTTTAGGTTTTTAATTTTAGTATTAGGTAAGAGTCTTAGTATTCAAGTAGGAGTTGAACTAAAAATGGTGTAGGTGTGATTGTAGATAAAAGTTTGAAGGTTAATTTTGTCGATATTAATAGAATTTGAGATATAATTATAGTTTTAAAGATTTTTATTGATGTTAAGATTATTAATGTTATAAGTATTTATGCTCTTCATGTAGGTTTGGATGTAGGCTCAAAAGGAATTTTTTGAAATGATTTAGAGAGATTAATACAGTTGATATGTTTTGAAGAAAATATGTTTATTAGAGGTGATTTAAACAAACATATTCGTAGAGTGGTAGAAGTTTTTAAAAGCATTCATGGTAGCTATGAGTTAGAAGTGATTAATGAAGAAGGTATGACTATATTAGATTTTGTTTTAGCTTATGATTTTGTAGTTGTTTATATTTTATTTAAAAAAAGAGATGTGCATATTATTACTTATAAGAATGAATCTAGTAAAACATGGATTGATTATTTTCTAAATAGAGAATTAGTTTGTTTAGATTATAAAGATTGTAAAATTGTTCCGCGTTAAAGTTTAAGTAACCCATCATCAACTATTAGTTTTAGAGTTTAAGATGAAGGATTGAAAGATGAAAAATATATCGAATCATTATCTAGGATTAGATGCGGGCATTTAAAGAACATTAATAAAAATATTTTTAAGAGCGAGATAAAAATCTTAGAATTTGGGATGTTCATGAGTAAGCTAAATGTTATATGGGAAAAAGTAACAAGTCATATTAAGCAAGTTGCAAAAAATGTGTTTGAAGAATTAAAAGAAAAAACTTCTTTTAGTAAAACTAACTGGTAGTGGAGTTAAAATTTGCAAGAAAAGATAAGAAATAAAGAACTTTGTTATAAAAATTTGATTTAGATATACAAATTCGGTGATTTGGGAAAGATATAAAGTGACCCGTAGGTATTCTAAAAAAGTAATATGTGATGCAAAAATTTTAATTTTTAGTGATTTATATAATAGATTAGATACCAAAGAAGGTGCAATATTTATGTATAAGTTAAGCAAAGAGATAGGAGAAGTAAAAAATTTAGTTCAAATGATGTGCATCAAGGATGAAAATCCTAAAATGCTTTATTTTTTTTGGAGAGGATATTCAATATAGGTTGATGAGATATTTTGATAAACTTTTCAATGAACAATGCGAGATTACGATTGATTTTAGCAACCTTAGCACTTTAAACAAAAATAAAGAATTTTTGTTTTTATTGTCATATTAGTAAAATTGAAGTTGGAGGCTTGAAAGAAAATGAAATGTGAAAAAAATAGTAGGATCTAGTGATATTCCAATAAAAGTGTGAACATGCTTTAAAAGAGCAATGAATTTTTTGGCTTACTAATTTTTTTAATGTTATTTTAAAAATTAAAAATACGCCAAATGAGTAGAAAAAGAGTTTGTTGTTTCTTATTTTTAAGAATAAAGGTGATGCACAAGAGTGTGCAAATTATAGAGGAATTAAGTTAATATGCCATACATTAAAATTATGGAAGAGAATAATTGAGCATAGGTTACAATGTGATACAAAAGTTTCTCAAAATCAGTTTGGTTTCATGTCGGGTAAATCTATTATGGATGTTATATATATTTGTTGAGAGGTTTGATGGAGAAGTATAGAGAAAGTTAAGGAGGATTTACATATGATATTTGTTGATTTAAAGAAAGCATATGATAAAGTTCCAAGAGAAGTACTTTTGGAGAGTTCGAAAAAAGAAATGAGTTAATATTGTTTATATTAAAGTCATTAAGGATATGTATATTAGAGCTCTTACTTGTATCCAAACATAAGGAGGATTGACAAAATATTTTCTATTTCAGATGGATTACATCAAGGATCGGCTTTAGGCCCATATCTTGCTTTAGTTATGGATGTTCTTACTAGGCGTTTACTTAAAATTAAATTTTATGTAAATTTTATGAAGTGATGAATCTGAGATTTTTTGAGAGAGTAACACCTTATGAAGGCTAATTTTTAAAATTGTTGTCATATAAAAAATTTAAAATCTGTTTGTGATGAGTTCTTTTTTAGTTAATCACCCTAATGCCATGATTGGTTTCAAAATCAGGCCGAGGCCTAAAGACCCATGAGGTTTTGGTGTAAAGTGAAAAGCTTAAATCAATCCCTTAACCTTTCTAATTTTAGTCCTTTGAGATGATTCTTGGATAAGGGAACCATCTCTGCTAACAAGGAAACTTTCATGATATAACTTGGGCTTTGTAAAACTAAAGAGTAAGAATTGAACAGTTGCGGGACTTAAGGAGGAATTGTCCCCTAAATTATTAATTGTCACTTGCACCATGGAAATATTAATCATATTTATTATCTTGTTAGATTATTGGTTGAATGCACTTTTCCATTTTTGAAAGAATGGTCAACAATTTATGTTGAGCCCCACTTTAATAAAAACTAATCATATAGTGAAATTTTTACATTTAATCCTATATTTTAATAAAATCACTATTTTATTTTCATTTAATAATTAGATTTTGACCACTTTCTTTTCTAACATTACTTGTATTGATTCCATGGTTTGAATTTTTGGCTAAACTTGATCTATTTTGATCTTTTCATATGAGGATTTTTTTGGAGTTGATTCAAATCTGGGCGTTAAGCCCTAATTTTGCCACTTAAGCCTTCCTTACCTGGCATCATCTAAGATTTGGCATTCGATGGCCGATATTGGGTGCATGCCCGTTCTTGAGAAATTTATACTATGCAAGCGCTTTGAGTTTGATTCATTTACTTTTTTATTTTTTCAAATTTTAAATTCATTTTCATTACAAAAAAAAATAAATGTATGTTACTGTTTAAAATATATACTTGGCATTTTCATAATTTTCAAATTTAAGTTACATGAAGATAAATTTTTGGCTTGGGTGGAATACTTCTTTGCTTCCAAGGTTAAGGTTATGGGTTCGATCTCTAGCTTAGTCGGTGCTCCTGTTAAGCTGTATGTATTGAAGGTAGCATGTTTGCTGACTCATTGTGTTGAATGCATGTATTTGTAAATAGCCTTGTGCCCAACTTGTCATAATAATTAAAAAGTATGTGATAGTTATTTGCATTACATCTATTTTTTTTTAATAAAATAGCCAAAATTAAAGGAAAAAAAACTTTATCACCAAAACTTTTGAAACTTTCAATAACAAAAACTTAGATTACTTAGACGGGTCTTCAATTGAACGATTGTTACTTGTTTTGCTGTAACTGGAAATAGCAAACTTGGAATTGTATTCCATGTATCTTTTCTGATGTTTTCAGATGATGCTTTAAAACTTTAATTGTGGAGTTACTGCTGCATAAGCTGTTTTTGTTGTCTGCTATCCTCACTGCAAGTATTGTAAATGTTGCTATTTTTTGTTGGGAAGTGGTGATTTTTTAGTTATGACCACATAGTTGCAATTAGTAAATTAACTTTTTTTTTTTCCTTCCATTTGACAACTTTTTTTTTCTTTCCATTTGACATAGGAGTATCCAATTGGAAAGCTGTAAGTTGTTCACATGCATCTATAGTTCTATAAATGCAATCTAGTAAGTACTTAGCAAATTTGATACTAAATTGTTTGCAGGGTAATTACTACTTTTCATATTTGTTTTTACTATGTTCATTACCTGTAAATGTTATTTTCCATTATTTTGTTGTGGATTAGTAGAAGAAATGCAAGTTTTCATTGTGATATCGCTTCTTTTTTCGTTTACAGATACCTGCCTCCAGAGATTGGCCACCTTAAAAAGCTTGAGGAGCTTGATCTTTCTTTCAACAAGTTAAAAAACTTACCTGATGATTTAGCTGGCCTAGTTGCTCTTAAATCACTTAGAGTTGCTAATAATAAATTAGTGGATCTACCTCCAGGACTTTCATCTTTACAGAGCCTGGAAAAATTGGATTTATCTAATAATAGGTTGACTTCATTGGCATCTCTAAACTTTAGCTCTATGGATGCTCTCCAATATTTAAATCTTCAGGTATTTCAGACGACTTTCTATGAGGAAAAAAAATTCTAATCTTTTTGTTTTTGTGCTTTTAAGTTGTTGCTGTGAAAGTTGATGCATGGCTATTATCATTGAATTGCTTTGTTTTTGTTCCTTTATTTATTTATTTATTTTGACTAGAGAGCACAATGTGCAGTTTACTTTACTAATGTTTTTATTTATTAGAGCCATAAAACTTTCCTATGTTGCTGTTTTAGTGCAACAAGCTTCCCTATCATTGCCAAATCCCATCATGGATTAACTGCAAACTTGAAGGAAATGGAGAAGATATTTCTAAGAGTGAGGACTGGGGATCATCAGTTGAACCGGGTCTCAGTGATATTGGTGTACATGTGGTACACATGTGCCAATCATGTAATGGTAATATTGGGAATTACTTTCTTTCTTTTGTCAGATTAAGTTCATTCTAGTTTAGTGCTCTAGCTGTCTTTTCTGTATCAGGTTGCCACGGCATGTCTTCAGCTTTGTGTACTGAGCTTCATTCTAGTTGTAGATGCGTTGTGTCACAGAAAAGGAAGAAGGGGTGGAAACGAAGGGATGATCTCCAACAGAGGGCTCGTCATGAACGCTTGAACTATAGTAGGATGTGCAGAGTTTCAGATCATACCGATGATATGTCTGTAAGCATGGGTGAAGAAAGTTACTGCTGCAGATCATATGTGTTAGAGGAAAGTAATTCTGAGATTCAGGTTGATGATGAAGAAGTAAAATTATTAGACAGTTCTGCAAAGTCAAAATCTTCATTGAACAAAATAACAGTTGATACTGAAAATGGAAGATGTGATCTTGTTAAGGATCATTCTGTTTTGCCTCAATTTGGATGTTCTGAAACTGAAAAAAATACCAGGTTTAACAGATCAGAAATTTCAGAAGGAGATGAAAGTTCACATATCACTTATTCTGCTATTTCAAAGAAGGGCTGTGATTTGGAAAATGAGGTAGTCAATACTCATTCTTCTTATTGTTCTGTTGATGAGCTTAATGTTATTGATGAATACTCTTTTGCCGAAGCATCTAATCTTACCATGAAATCGAAAAGGCATTCTGATAAGGATCTTGACAACCCTAAACCAAGCAAGTTTCGCAAGCCTGTTGTTGACTGCTCATACTTAGCCAACAAATATTGCGTGGAGTCCTTCTGTAGCATTGAGGACCATCTCCCGGATGGCTTCTATGATGCAGGGAGGGATCGTCCTTTCAAGTCATTGCAGGAATATGAGCAGTGTGTTTGCATTGATTCACGTGAAGTTATTCTTCTTGACAGGTTTGCTAATGCATACTTCTCAGTGCAGCATTTGATGTAATTTGTTCATATTGAGTTTGGCATTAATGTAACCAGCTTCAGATTTGTTTTTGTTCATCAGAGAAAAGGATGAAGAGTTGGATGCAATTGCTTTGTCTGCTCGTTTACTTTTGTCCAACTTTCAAAGATGTAATTTAGCTTCTGCGGAAGGTGTAGTATTTGATGACTTGCCTATAGTGTCAATTCTTACTCTGTTTGTGTCAGATTGTTTCGGGGGAAGTGACCGAAGTACCTCAGTTTTAAGGTTGCGAAGAAGTATACTTGGGTCTGATAAGCTACAACCTTTTATCTGTACTTGCTCTGCTGGCAGCCTTTGTGATGATAGCAAAGTTTCTAAACAGGTAGAAGAAACTGTTGGTGGATTTGATTTCAATGAACTGTGTGAAAATTCCTTACGAGTGATTAAGAAAGCACGCAATTCTAGTGTAGTTCCTTTAGGGGCCATGCGTTTGGGTGTTTGCAGGCACAGAGCTGTGCTCATGAAGGTTAGTTAATATTCTATTGAAAATTTCCGTTAACGGCAAATGCCATGCTATTTGGATACTGAACCCATATGCATTCAATATCTCCCATTCAGCAAGGAAGCACTGTTCTTAAAAACCCATAAACGAGCAACATCTTAAATTAAGAGAGAAAAGTATGGGGTTCTAACACAGTTATGTTCTTCAATGTTGCAGTATTTATGTGATCGATGTGAACCTCCGGTACCTTGTGAGCTTGTTAGGGGATATCTTGATTTTATGCCACATGCATGGAATATAGTGAGGGTCAAAAGAGGCAATTCCTGGAGACGAATGATTGTTGATGCCTGCTATCCGACAGACATACGAGATGAAAATGATCCTGAGTTTTATTGTAGGTATGCTCTTTTTCATCCGTTCATGGGTTGGTGATGCTCTTGTTTGGCTTTGTACTTTGATACACTTTATTTCATTCGAAGTTTAATGCATTTATTTTAGGAACCTGCTGTATCCAGTTTACTTGATTGGCTTTCAGAAAAATGTTAGCAATTTGATATCAGTGGTTAATAATAAATTTGTCTAAATTAAATATTTGTTGTTTTGATAATTGTCCGAACATGGTCTCAGGATATCCGCTTCATTAAACTTGGCTTTAAAGCTTCTTTTTCTCGAAGTATCTGGATATCATTGGGGTTAACCACTTTAAACAGTCATATACACATGATTTTATTAGTTTATAAGACTACAGACTATGATTTTTTTTCCTAAATTCTAAAACAGAAACTTCTTGCATATGAATTAGCACATAACATCTTAGGGTCTATATTTTCCCCAATGCAAATTTAGGATGAGATGCACAAAAATGGGAAGAAAAGATCAAAACTCACAATCCACCAACTTTTAGTTAGCAAAGACTTCACCTTTTTTTTGATAGAGGAAGCACATAAATCTAACCTCAAATGATAATTTAAAGATAGGCCAAACTGAACATTTGCAAGAAATTTGAGATATAAAATCACACAATGATTAGGATTTGCACCGCATGAGGACAAACTTGACCAAATCACAATCATATGCAAATATTAATCATGAAGCATATAGATGAAAAATGAACAAAGATAAAAACTACTAAATATGGTCAACACCTTATGTCTGGACAAGGAGAAAGCATCTGCTAGAAATTGTTCTAATTCATATCCTGCAATACACACAAATTTGGAGAAAATATGAAATTGTTTTGAACCATTGAATTGATTTTTATATGCCAAAGAGACTATTTATAATCAAAATTGGACCCACAGTGGATTCTGATAATCTCAAAATTTGGGTAAATCAACAATGCTCAATTTTAGCCAACTTAAAAAGCAACAACTATCATTGCTATAATGTATTTTTGTGCCAAATCGGTACAAGGAAAAAGCATATCAAGGAAGTTGCTGGCTATACTTGCATCATACTTCATGAATTTGCATCCTACATCACACACAAATTTGAGAGAGAATATGAAATTTTATTGAACTATTGAATGAATTTTATATATATAGAAGTATATTGTCATCAAAATTAGACCCACAATTGATAGTTTTTAAAATCTCAAAGATAAAAGCAACAGTTCTCAATTTCAAGCAGCTCAATAACAATATACGGTAGTTTTTATAGCGCTAAAAAGTACCAAAATCAACAATAAGGACAATCCATCAACAAGAAGTCTCAGATGTAGGAGCAAGTGAAACATGGAAGCATAATGTGAATTAATGAAAACACTTTCCCAAGTCACCAATATGATCTACAATATCAAAGTGAGAGTAGAAGGAAGCAAAGCGACCGAGTTCCATTAGAGTGCACAACTGAAAATTGCAGGTATAATTCCTTCGAAAGACATGGAACCATGTGAAAAGCATAGAAACAACAGTCCAAATTAACAACTAGACAAAAGCAATGCAAGGAACACATGATAAAATAGCGTAATGACAAGACAAGTGTTAAGGTATTAACAATATATTTAGATCAACCAAACAAACATCTTGGAGGTAGGATCACACTTGACAAAAAAAATCATCACTGGCTCTCATTTTAACAAAATGAAAAAAAATTGAAGCAATCTAGCCCACGGTAGGTCATTTTGGGAAGATTTCCTCATGTATTCTTTAGTTAAGTATCTTGGTCCCTCATCTCTTGAAAAAATTTCCAAAGTCGAGGTTGGAAGCAGATTGCAAGAAGAGAAGAGTGAAAAAAAAACTTTTTATGTAGACGGAAAGAATCCATGAGTTCCATAAGTGAGGGCAACATCTTAAAAGCACACTTGAGCTCTTTATCCCAAGCATACAATAGTGACAATATAGGATAACATTAGAGATAGTAGGAGAGGGAAGAGGAAAACTACAGAGAGGTTGAACTAGTGCAATTTTGGACAATAGATGATGAGTGATTGAACTATGAAATGTGATGTTTCACATAATGCTCAAAACTTTTGGACTCATACACAACTATTCCAAATTTGGAGAAAACTTTCATTTTAGCCATCCCAATATATTTACCCATTCCCACATGTCTCAAAGCTCTCAAATAGACCTTCCATGTTGGATAGACAGTAACTACACTTATGGTTGCTATCCGCATGATTAATTATTGCAAGGACAATCACTTTTCATGATGTTTAATATTTGATGATGATGATAGCACATCCACATCAGGATTGCTGGTGAAGTATGAGTTAGATAAATAACACATCAATGGTGGCTATGTGAATGACCTGTGGCTGATATTCTTTTACTTACCGAGTATAACATTAAGTGATGTAGATTATGTTTTTGTTAAAATTTTTCTTTTTGAGGGCATTTCAAGTAGCATGAGGATTGCTACTAATCTGTGCTTTTATTATTTTTGATACTATAATTCACTACTGGATGGAATGGTCTTGAAAAAAAGGTCAATATAAATTTCAAAAGCTAAATATATGAAAGGTTTTGATAGTCCCTTTCACGTGGATTCTGGAATACGAGGCCATGACCTTATATGAGGGGCATGATGGCATTATTCTTTTAGTTTGCTGATGAATTACCTCTTGTTTCAGGTATGTACCTCTTAGTCGACTTCATGCTCCTCTAACGTATGAAAATTCTTCCATCCTTGGATGTTCATTCCCTTCCCCCTCAATGAGTAATGGAGTAGCAAAAATACAACCTCGGTCTGTTTTTCATGGCAAATTTGGTACCGTGGATGCAGCTGTCAAGGTAAAGTTTCTACCATTAGAAAAAAAATTATCAGTTATATTTTTTATGTGATTAGTTGCCGAGGATGTTCATTCCGTAACTTTTGCTGTAGGTTCGCAGTTTGGAAGCTGATGAAGCATCGCAAGAGGACATAAAAAAGCTTGAGTATGCATTTCTTGGAGAACTAAGAATGTTAGGTGCTTTGAGGAAACACAGTTGTATTGTTGAAATTTATGGCCACCAGATTTCTTCCAAGTGGGTTCCTGTTGCAGATGGACACAAAGAAAGCAGGATCTTACAGTTCATAATAGTGATGGAGTATGTGAAAGGAGGATCTATGAAGGTAGTTTATGTTTTGATTGATCTATCAATTTTCATTTATCCTCTTTGTCATAACTTCGTATTTCCATGCATTGCAGCATTATTTGGATAAGTTATCAGAAAGTAGTGAGAAGCATGTTCCTCTTGACATAGCTCTGTTTATGGCAAGAGATGTTGCATGCGCATTGGTTGAATTGCACTCAAAGTATATTATTCATCGAGATATAAAGAGTGAGAACGTTTTGATTGACTTGGACTGTAAGAGAAAAGATGGTTCACCACTTGTCAAGCTCTCTGACTTTGACAGATCTGTTCCTCTCCATTCTTCCATGCATACATGTTGCATTGCTCACATTGGTGTACACCCTCCTGAAGTCTGTGTTGGGACTCCACGTTGGATGGCACCAGAAGTTTTACAGGCTATGCATCAAAGGAACCCATATGGCTTGGTAAGGCATCTTTGGATTGTATCAGCTATTTTTCAGCTCTTAATTTATCTTGTTAGTATAATTACCCTTTTCTATAAAGCATTTATCATCTTATTCATCTTTAAAACATCTGTAATAGAAATGAAATGCATAAATTGAACCAAAAGGTTTTTATTGTAGCTATTGTCTAATATTCTTTGACTTTTGAAGTTTTCTTTCTCTTTGCTACTCTGAATGCTCTTCATCAAAGATAAGAGGTTCTTAAATGTCTATACATTTTCACACCTAATATGCATTCTTTATTGTTGTTTATGTATCATGGCCTTGTTCTTAAAATTTGGTTTAGATGTAAAAACTTGGAGAATTGGGAAAGATATAAAGCGATCTGTAGAGATTTTAAGAAAGCAATATATGATGCAAAAAATTTAGCTTTTAGTGATTTATACAATAGATTAGATACCAAAAGGTGAAAAGATGTATGTAAGTTAGCCAAAGAGACAGGAGAAGTAAAGACCTTCAAGTGAGGTGTATTAAGGATGAAGATAATAAAGTGTTTTCTTAGGATATGAAAATAATGGATGAGATATTTTGATAAACTTTTCAATGAAGGATCTGAATGCGATTGATTTTAGAACTTTAATACCTTAAACAAAATAGAGAATTTTATTTTTATCGTCAGATTAGTAACTGAAGTTAGAGAAGCTTTAAAGAAAATGAAATGCGGAAAAGCAGTAGGACCTGATGATATTCCAATAGAAGTGGAAATGTTTAGGAGATCAAGGAATTTCTTGGCTTATAAATCTTTTAATATTATTTTAAAGACTAAAAGATGCCGAGAGTGAGAGTGTTTCCTATATTTAAGAATAAAGTGATGCACAAGAGTGCAAATTATAGATGAATTAAGTTAATGTTTCATACATTAAAATTATGGGAGAGAGTAATTGAGCATAGTTACGTAATAATACAACGCTTTCACAATCGCTTTGATTTCATACCGTAGATCTACTATGGATGCTATACATTTGTGTTAAGATAAGTATAGAAAGTAAGGAGGATTTACATATGATATTTATTGATTTAGAGAAAGCTTATGATAAAGTTTCAAGAGATGTTCTTTGGAGAATTCTAGACGTAAAAGAGTTAATATTGGTTATATTCAAGTCATTAAGGATATGTATACTAGACTTTGTGTCCAAACACAAGGAGGATTGACAAAATATTTTTCCATTTCAATTAGATTACTTCAAGGATCAGCTTTAAGCCCTTATCTTTTTTAATGGACTAATATTTGAGAGTCCACTTGATTAGAGGTCAACATTGAGTCTAAAGGTTTTCATTTAAGTAGATCTAAAACTCAATATATGGAGTGTAATCTTAGTTATAGAAGTTCTAGTGGTAGTGTTGTGACATTAGAACAAGCCATTAATAAGAGTGAGTTTATCGATATTTAGGCTCTATTATTCAAAATGATGGTGAAATAGATGGAGATGTTATTAGTAGAATTCAAGTTGGATGGTTGAAGTGGAGGAATGCATCCGTTGTGATAGAAAAGTTCCACTTAGATTTAAGGAAAAATTTTATAAGATGGTGGTAAGACCAATGACTTATGGTGCAATATTGGCGATAAAAGAGAGAAGCATAAGACTAAGTTAAAGTTAGAGATGGGGATGAGTGGCTTTACTCTTACAGATAAAATGCTAAATGAGTATGTTCGGGAAAAAGTTGGAGAAACTGCATAAGATTAGAGAGAGTTGCCTTAGATGGTTTGCCACATAAAGCCGGCCTCTGACCCGATTAGGAGAGTAGATGTATTAGATTTGCCTTATGTTAAGAAAGGTAGAGGTAGACCTTAAAAGACTTGGTTAAGATGTATAAAAAATGACTTTAGTTTGAATTAAATTAGTATTTGATACATAATAAGACACAATGGAGACTAAGGATTCATATAGCCGACTCCACTTAGTGGGATAAAAGGCTTGTTGTTGTTGTTGTATGTATCATGGCCTTGTTCAGATTCACTTAATTGATGTTGATTAGATGATAAACTCTTATGTGGTCTTTCCAAAATAAATCTAGACATTCAACACAAGGATTAGGCTTTAGATGGAAGGATAGTAGTGTTGATTACTAGAAAGGTGAAGGTTGATGCTCGGTTTGGAAGGGCGAAGGGTCACAGTGTGAATTGTAGTGGTGATAAGTTATGCATTTTATTCAAGATAATAGTTTTAGCATTTTGGGTCTATTTTTGTTGTTATTATGTGTGGGTGATAGTAGAATGCTTTTGCACAGTTGATAAGAGTTTTTTTATTTCCATTTATGACGAGGTATTTTGTTTTCTTAGCTTTTTTTGATCTTTAGATAAAAGGACAAAAAAGAGAGAACATATGAAAATGATAAACAGAGCTCCCTAATATATATAATTTATGTTATCAATCTTTATTTAAAAATGCATTTGAAGCACCTTGAGGCGCATAAAAATGTCTGGAGGCTTAAGCCTCCTTGTTACTAATGAGACTTACTCCTTTCTTTGTTTTAGGTGTATGGCTTGAGGCTTTGTGCTTTTAGTCATTTGAGGTGATGCCTTGATAATATTATGTAAAAAAAGTTTTATTATATTATATTTATATTTTATATCTAATACAAAGCCTTGGAAAATTTAAAAGGTAATTTAAGTATAATGAATTACTTAGTCGTATTATTTAATTATTATTTCTTTAATTATTGTAATCTATTGTTAATTGATATATAGAGAGAAAATATGTAGTAATAAAGAAGTTTTAAAAGATGTCAATGAGGCAAAATTGGTGGATTATAGAGGTATTGTAAATAATGACTCTTCAGGAGATAATGAAAGTGAGGATAAGGTTATTGTGGATTTTGATCATCTGGGTGTTTTTAAATTTTAAGTTAATGTTTATCTGAAATCTCATATTAAACTTTTGTTATATATTAACTTATAAGATTGATTAATGTCTCATGTTGATAAATTAAGGAAGGTTTCCACATACAATTCTTATGCATTTACATATTTAATACTTAAGGTTCGATATTTACAAATAATTTTTTTTCCTATACATGAAAATGTGCATTTTACTTTAAAAAGTTAATGATGGTGTTATTTTTGAGGTAATATTAAAGATTTGTGTTATTTATGTAAGTATAAAAGTCTGGTTGTTAGATATGTAAATATATAAAGTTTGTGTGCTATGTATATAATTACCCCATTAAATAAATATACCAATAGTTTATCATATTTATGAATTATTTTTAATTTTATGTATTTTTTTAAATTTTATTCTAAGACTTTTCTTGCCTCACTATGGCAAAATATCTTAGTTTTTAATTTCATCTTTTTAGTCCTTGTTATTTATAAGTAATTACATTTTGGCCCCATGAGTGTTCTGAAATATCCACATAATCCTCTTGTAATTTACAATGCATAGTTAACCCTTTACTTTTGAACAAAGCATAATTGTAGTTACTATCAAAGTTTAATTGTTGATTGATTCATCCAATTTAGCATGGAAAAACCTGTCTTATATCAAAAGCTTGAATGAGGTTCCATCCATGATTTTCCTTTTCGCTCTAAAAATTGGATTAGTTTCTGCATAGAAGTCCTCATCTTATTCTTAAGTGAAGCTTTTATTTTCCTTGAACATTATGGATGAATTTAAATACGATCTATCAAGAATGAATATGCTAGCAAATTTCTTTTTAGTTATGTTATATTTTTAGAAAATTTGTTTTTGACTCAATTCATTTATACTTGATGTTCTACATTTGCTAATTTTTTTTAATCTATGTTGATTGTTGGTAACATTGCCTTTGCTGGGTCCTAAGTCCCGGATGAGAAAATTAGAGGGTTATATTAGACAGTTGACAACCAATGTAAACTTGTCGAAAAATCATAACATAAATCCTTTAATACAATGTGTTAATGCGGGGACATTCCCTAGAAGCGACACATTGTATGGCTTGAATACAATGGAAATTGTGCAAGGCCCGCTGCATCGACGAACAGATGCAGTATTTAATAAGCAAGGGTTCTTACAATATAGACGGATGAAGGCAAAAAAGTTAGTCCATGACTAAAATTAGGATATGAACTTGGAATATAGGTTTTCTTATGGGTAAATTAATGAATTAATAGATATTATGGTTTATAGAAAGATAAATATTTTATGCATTCAAGGAACTAAATGAGTTGGGGAGAAGACCAATGAGATTGATAGTTTAGGTTTTAATTTTTGGTAATCTAGTAAGAGTCGTACTAGAAAAAGTGTAGATATGATTATAGATAAGAGTTTCAAGGATAATGTTGTGGAAATTAATAGGTTTGGAGATGACTATATTGTTGATGCTAAGATTATTAATGTTATTAGTGTTTATGTTCCTCAAGTAGGTTTGGATGTATGGTTAAAAGAAAATTTTGGAATAACATAAAGGGATTAATACAAAGGATATTACTTGAAGAAAGATTATTTATTGGAAGAGATTTAAATGGACATATTAGTAAAGTGGTAGAAATTTTAAAAACATTCATGGTGGTTATGGATTTGAAGTGGCTAATGAAGATGATAGGATCATATTGAATTTTGCTTTAGCTTATGATTTTATTACTATAAATATTTTATTTAAGAAAAGAGATGAGTATATTCTCACTTATAAGAATGGACCTAGTAAAACACAGATTAATTATTTTTTGATAAAAATAGATCATTTAAATTGTAAAGATTATAAGATCATTTTGAGTGAATGTTTAAGTATTCAACATTGACTACTAGTTTTTGATTTTAGGATGTAGGGTTGGAAGATGAAAAAAATAAAATATTATTTTAGGATTAGATGAGACTACTTAAAGATTAATAATAAAAATATATTTAAAGATAAGTTATAAGATTTTATGATTTGAGATGTTCGTTGGAAAGTTAATGTTATGTGAAAACTTGTAGCAAGTGAGATTAAACGAGTTGTAAAAAAAGTGCTTGGAGAATTAAAAGAAAAAGTTTTTTTAATAAAAAATTGTTAGTGGTGGAATCAAAATGTGCAAGAATTGACCAAAATAAGAAGTTTTGTTATAAAAATTGGTTTAGATGTAAAAGCGTGGATAATTGGAAAAGATATAAAGTGGCTTATATGGATTCTAAGAAAGTAATATGTGATGCAAAAAATTTAGCTTTTAGTAATTTATATAATACACTGGATACTATAGATGATGAAATATGTATATATAAGTTAGCCAAATAAAAAGATAGGAGAAATAAAGATTTAATTCAAGTAAAGTGCATTAAAGATGAAAATCACAAAGTGCTTTTCTTAGAAGATGTAATTAAATATAGGTGAATAAAAATTTTGATAAACTTTTCAATGAAAGTTGTTAAAGTACGATTGACAGTGACCTTAATATCCTAAATGAAATAGAAAATTTTATTTTTATTGTTGTATTAATAAAATTGAAATTGAAGATATTTTAAAGAAAAATGAAGTGTTATAAGTAATAGTACCTGATGATATTCCAATACAAGTGTGAAAAATGCTTAGGAGATTAAGAAATTTTTTGACTTTATAATCTTTTACTATTATTTTAAAGACCAAAATGATGCTTAATGAGTGGAGAAAGAGTTTGTTGATTTTTTTGTTTAAGAATAAAAGTGATGCACAAGAGTGTGCAAATTATAGAGGAATTAAGTTGATGTGCTATACATTAAAATTATTGAAGAGAGTAATTGAACATAGGTTACGATGCGGTACAAAAGTTTCTCAAAATCAGTTTGGTTTTATGTCAGATAGGTCTATCATGGATGCCATACATTTGTTGAGAGGTTTGATGGAAATTTGTTGAGAGCTTTGATGGAAAAGTATAGATAGAGGAAGGAGGATTTACATATGACATTTGTTGATTTAGAGAAAGTATATGATAAAATTTCAGGAGGAGTGCTTTGGAGAATTCTAGTAAAAGAATAGTTAATATTGCCTATATTCAAGTCATTAAGGATATGTGTATTGGAGTTGTTACCTGTGTTCAAACATCTGGAGGATTGACTAAGTACTTTCTTTTTTCAGTTGGATGATTGACTTTAAGCTCATATCTTTTTATTTTAGTTATGGATATTCTTATTAGACATTTACAGGAGGATGTACGTCGATGTATGCTTTTTGTTGATGATATTCTTCTTGTTGATAAGACTAAAGAGGGAGTTCTAGAGAAACTTGAGTTATGGAGATCAACGTTAGAATCTAATGGCTTTCGTTTAAGCAGATCTAAAACATAATATATAGAGTGTAATTTTAGTTGTAAAAGATCTAGTGGTTGGTTGTGATATTGAGTGATCAAGCGATTAAAATGAGTGAATGCTTTAGATATCTTGAGTCCATTGTTCAAAATGATGGTAAAATAGATGAGATGTTATTAGTAGAATTCAAGTTGGATGGTTGAAGTGGAGGAATGCATATTGCTTGTGTGATAGAAAAGTATCGCTTAGATTTAATAAAAAATTTAATAAGATGGTGGTAAGGCATGTAATGATTTATTTAGCAGAATGTTGATCAATAAAAGAGAAGCATAAAGTTAGGTGTTGCAGAGGTGAGGATGCTTAAGTGGATGAGTGACTTTACACTTAGAGATAAAATGCAAAATAAATATATACGTGAAAAGATTGGAGTAGCTCCAATGGCAAATAAGATTCGAGAGAGCCCTCTTAGATTGTTTGGTCACATAAAATGTCAGTCATCTGATGATCCAGTTAGAAGAGTAGATGTATTAGATTTGACTTATGTTAAGAAAGGTAGAAATAAGCTTAAGAAGACTTGGTTAGATAGTATAAAAAGTGATATTATTTTATTAGAATTAAATGAGAATTTGATACTTAATAGGACATAATGGAGAAGAAGGATTCATGTAGGTGACCCCACATAGTAGGATAAAGTCTTGTTGTTTTGTTGATCGTTGACAAGGCTTGCCAATGTAAGACCTCATACCATGTTGAAAGTGGTCCATTAAATCATCATCAACGATCATCTTAGACAATCAATATTCACTCATCTAGGGAGGCTGCATGTCAATTTTTTTCTATCTAGAATTGTTTGAAACTCTAGGAGAAGGGAAGATATTTTAGCCATCAAATTGTACAACACTAAAAATAATTAAACCATATGTACTTTCCATATAGTTAACTGAGCTAGTGAAAAGTACTAAATTATATTTATTTTATAGTACTCATCAAGACAATAACTTTGGCGTGACCTACTACAAGTATTTTAGCTTTCTTATACTAAAGCCTATCATGTGTAGTGTTGTCATCTATGTTGGCTTTGATGAAGCCAAAGAGTGCAAATGTGAAGTCTAACGTATAAACTCCATATGTATTAAAATTGACAATTTTAATCTGAATTGGGATGACCCTTGATGAAAATCAATCTTTGTGATGAGGGATTCACTTGTTGTCCTTCATTTTACATTTTGTTGCATAACTTTATAAAACACTGAGTTTTTATTTTTGTTTTTATTTTTATAACTTTCTGAATAAGATGGTTATGAGTCACTAAAGAGCTTATTATAAAGAGGCAGTTGAGCAATTTGGGAGGTTGTAAAGTATGATGTTGCATAGGGGAAGAGAAAGGAAATGTATTTGAGAGGTACACAAGGGTGTGGGTATTCCTATTATTTAATGAGCAAGTATGGCCCCCATTAAGTGGAGGCCATCTCACCTATTTGTTCACTGAGTATGGCTTTCTTGCTCTCTCCTTGAGAGAGGAGTGGAACCATTTTGATGGAGAGTCTAGATTCCATATTTCTTATTCATTTTGCTCTTCTAATCTCACTCTAGTGTCTTTGCACATACACACACATACATTTAGTAGTAACTTCGAAACTTGGACACAACTTGCAAATGAACTTTGACAATAATTGTCTTGATGAACTAGATCTCTTATATGTTTAAAGCGTCTCATGTTGTGTGGTCAATGCTTATCTTGTTTGGAAGACAAAGCTACACCTTAAGATTAATGGCCTCTCCCACTTCATTACTAATCCTTAGTGGTCACCAACCACAAAAGAAAAATAAACAAAATTAACACAAATAAGTAGACCATAATGATTTGCAACTAAAGGATCTAGAAATACAAGCCTCAAATCAAAGAAATGGCGCCATCTCCATCAGTCTCTAATGGTTGTGTGTCACCGAGTGATTGTTTGACTCCGGGAGATCCAAATTCCCTATGCTTTCATATATTTCAAGCTAAAAAAATAACTCTTATAAAGCCTCTCAATTTTTACTAACTTTTCGGAGTTTGAGGTGAGGTGTGAGATTGTGAATCGAGAAAAAATAATATTATAATTAAAAATGGTGATTTTTTTTGCCTCATCACTAAGAGTTATAAGATAACTGAGATAGAGATGAGGCTAACTTATTAAGTAACATTTTTGCGGAGAATGATGATCAGCTTGTTTATTGAGTGGTTTTTTCCATTAATGTGTTGAACCAATCCTAATTATTTAGTTGCTTCAACCTCTAAGATGATGAAACCGAAATTGATTTGGGCTCTAATTTATATTCTGTTTGGGACAGTGACATGCTGCATATCATGTTACAAATAAGCACCTCATTATACGTCATGTTGCAAGAGTACTATAGCACCATGACAAATTAAGGAAATTATGCTAATGCTTGTATACTTAAGAAATGGAAAGGTTCAGATCTAAATCCAAATCAATTTCATCTTTATAATTCTCACTATATGGTTGAATATGAAATGTCATGCCAAATGCTAATTAAATATAAAAAAAGTTGATGAAATGACATTTTAAAATGCACATGTGTAACAAATCCAGCACTATGAAAAGAAAAGCCAATTTGGGTTAATCATTCCCTTGCATGTTGTGAAAAAAATTGGTGAAGGATGTACACCACTACTCTCGGTGGCTGAAGTTCTCAAACAAAAAGTTAACAAAATATGAAGTTAGCAACAAAATCCCTTGATTCAAATTAGAAAGATTTTTCAATTAATTTCTTCTAAGTATTGTACATTAAAGGTAAATCAGAGGATAAAGTCTCATGGACATATTGTCATATAAGTGCCATGCAAGAGCCCTGAACATGGATGTGCCTTGTGTCAATGTCTGAGCCTTTGGTGTATCTCTCACACGGTCTCAAACAATTCTGTTTGAAATGTCCAATGTCTACAAAATGAAAATGAGAACAAATGTCACCATGCATACCTGTGGCTAGAGCTTGGAAGCTTGATATTTTTTACCTTTTGTTCAAATGCGAATTTCAATGGTAAAGCTTGGCACTGGGTAGGGGTGTGCATTTGGTTGATTTGGATGGATTGGATGATAAATTTTTAAAACCGATTGATTTTGGATTCCTAAAAATATTGAATCAAACCGATCAAATAAAATGCAAAACCAAACAAACCAAATAATAATTTTGTTCGGTTATTTTAGTTTGGTTTTGGATTAAACCGAAGTTGGCTACATTTAAAAATTATTTGCATAATTTTTTATTATATATGAACAAGCAATAAGAAAAATAATATAAATATAAAAAAATACAATAAACTACTTCATGCACTAAAAAAATATTTAAAACTAATTTTTACTTACCTAAACGATGTTTTGAACTTAGAAGTTGATGGAACCATATTACCATATTATGATATCAAAATATTTTGGAAAATTGGATAATAGTCCTCCAAAAAAGCACCTATCAATTATTTAAAAATAAATAAAAATAAGTGTATAATAGATAAGTTTATTATACATAAGTTAATAATGTCATATTATATATAATTACTTTAGTTTATTTGGTTCCGTCCAAAATTTTATTTAACAAACCGATCCAAAAACCAAAAATCAAAGTTTTCATTAATTAAAACCAAAATCCAAATTACTAAGTTCAAAATTGAACCAAATTACTCAAAAATTTTGGTTCGGTTTGATTTTTTGGTTAAAATCAAATAATGCACACCCCTGCACTTGGGTGAATCTCACTTGATGAATGAAAAGCCTGAAGGGCAGGAAGACAAAAAACAGTTGGAATTTATGTTGGTACTCCAAATATACTTATATTAAAAAACAAAAAAATGAAGCTGTGGCTCCAATGATTCCCCCATCTTTCAGACAGGTCTAACATTTGGAGAATTCCTTCAATCTATGAGGGATATGCTCAACTTGGACTGATAGAATATGGGATGTGAATTATTGATAAACCAGCACCAAAGTCACAAAAGGAAGTTCCTCCTCCCAATGAGGATTGAGGCGGCTCTGGTAGTTCCTTTTATAAGATAAAAGCTTTCAAAATGTGGGACAAGGGCTCTAATGTATTGATCTACATCAAGACTCGTCATATCTTGGTCAGGTATGTTGTGTTATAGGGGAAGGCAACTCTATATTAGACAAGGCAGATTTTTAGTCACTTGCAAAAATTCAAACACTAAGTAGATGCTATAAGCAATAAAGATAATGATGCTAAAAGTAAATCTGCACATACAAAACCAAAGACACTTTCTTCATTGGTATTTTGTCTGCTGTGAGGCTCTATGAGAGTATTTTCCTCTAGCAAGTCTCAGCTTCCTTACTCGTCATTCTTACCTCTGGCTGGAATACTTAGGGGAAGAAGACAATCTCATCCCAATCATCCCAGTATATTCTCCTCCTTTGCAGCACACATCTCATTTTTGCAAAGCACAGAAGCACATCAATCTTAAATCTGTGCAGTGAAATGAAGGAAAAAATAGCTGCAAGAAATAAATGAAAGGGTAGGGACACTTACTTTTTTCCAAAATTCTTTATTCTATGGTTGTTATAATTACAGTGAAACAAAGGAAAAACACCTACATGAAACAGAGGGAGGGAAGTGCACAGGAAGATGTTGAAGAGGTTTGTGGTGGGGAAACAAGTCTGATCCTTGTTTTCCAGCAGAAGGATTGCAGACCAAAAAGCTGAGAACTTCACAATGAGAGACAAAGAAAAAACTCTTTACCAGGGCAGGTTAGAATAGAACAATACATTATGGAAAGCTCAAATGATCAGACCAAATTAAAAGAATAAGGAACCAGGTCAACTTGTGTCTGACCGAAGTGCATGCTCTGACATGTCGAAGATGCTTTTTCTTTGGTCACTCAACTTACACGCTGAGTACATATACTCTGGTTTGGACATCACCATTACCATGCAAGCTAGTTCAACAGCACTAGGTTGGGTGTCTTGGCTGAAGTTATTTTTTTCCTATTTGAAAATATCACTCCAATATTATTAAATGTGTTCCTTGGCTTGTTCCTTTCTCTGATGTGTTTTATTAATTTCTTATAAACTATTTTGTGCTGTTTGGTTTGTTGCATATTGTTTACTCTGTAAAGAGGATCTCTGTGAAGTACTTATGTACATTCACTGCCTTTGCTTCACATCAACCGAAGTGGAATGGATGTGCTTGAAATGAGCTCTGAAGTAACTAAGCCAATTTTTGGACACCTGAGATAATTTGCCTGTGTTTTGTTTGCTGTAATGTTTGTATTAAGCAAGGCTTTATCGTTGTTTATCATAGCACAAAAGCTTTCTTTATTTATAGCATGAAACTTCAAACCGCTTTCCGGATGAAATAGTGAAGTTCTCACTGTTTTCTGTCTAATTAATTGACAAACTAGGGCAGTTGATATAATTCATTCATTTGAATGAGCACACTCCTGTTGCAAACAAGATATTTTTTGAACATTTTTGTTATTTTAATGCTATTAATTTACATCTTGCCAGACAAGTGTTGCTGTAGTAATTGTTAAGTCCAAAGTTCTCTGTTGATTGTTTGCATTGAGTTATGATAGCATCCCAATCTAATTTCCCTCTGTCAATTTTTTGTAGGAGGTGGATATCTGGTCGTATGGTTGCTTTCTATTTGAACTTCTAACTCTGCAAATACCATATGCGGGAAAATCTGAAACAGAAATCTATGACCTGTTAAATGTAAGTCAAACTTTTCTACTTTTATGAACCATTTTGCTGATCTATTTCTTTTTAATTTCTTTTTTGCTGATATATTTTTTAAATTTCTTTTAAACCATTATTTTTATGAACTTGGACTGTAAATGCCTTCTCTAGTTTCATTTGCATATTTTGATTTTAATTTTTTTGTGTTTCATGACAATGTTTCCTACTCTTGATTATTGTGTGAAGAGATCCTTCTTTTCTCTGTGCTAACCTTACTATTAATTTTTTGAATTGTTGAATTAGTCATATAATTAGACATCATCCGTTTTATTTTTAGGTGTTTCATTAGAGGATTTAACTTGTAGGATGTAAATGAAGAAGTGCCTCAGGAGTTTGTGACAAGAGAATATTATAAAATTTGATAGCATTGGATGTTATGTAGGCTAATGACAGTCAAGTTGACCATGGTAGAAATGTAAATTAATGGTTCAATGCTTGACAAAAATAGGAATGTTTAATTTAGGATTATATTGGAGGGCTGGTGGAGTAAGCATCTATTGAAGAAAAGTTAGTGAAAAATTGATTCAGTGGTTAGAAAATGTAGAACAAATAGTAGTAAATGAATTTATTGGATGAGCAGATAAAATCAATATTGAAAGGTTAGCATGAAAAAGAAGAGGATCTGAGGTGGCTTGATAGAATTATTCCAAAGATTTGTGTTAAAATAGAGTTATCATTTGCAACACTCACTAAAAACGAACAAAAAACAAGGATTCATGAAGTTGATACCAAATAGTTGGAATAGGCGCTGTCTCGTTGATGATGGGTCATTATGATCTTTGCAATTGAATGGAACCAATTTGGTTACAGAACTGAAATCCAGAACTGGATCTAAG
Source organism: Cymbidium sinense (assembly GCA_021442155.1). Lineage (NCBI taxonomy): Eukaryota > Viridiplantae > Streptophyta > Magnoliopsida > Asparagales > Orchidaceae > Cymbidium > Cymbidium sinense. Next base: position 124,348,010 of record CM038224.1, on the reverse strand, counting down.
CTGTTAATCTAGCGCAGATATGGTAGATTGGCCTTATGTATTCCCTTTTGACCCCTCTGTTCGAGCAGTAAATATTTAGCTGGTCGAATTAAGTTGCCCGCTTAATTTTGAGGTTTAAGATGTTTGTTTGGGCATGAAAAAATTTAGTTTTTCAGTTACCAGGATAGTAGAAACTTGGCAAGTATCTAAATTTTGGCAATTAGAGCTGATATAACCTGAGTTGGGCTTTGATGTAGATGCAAATTTTAGTTTACATCTCTTTCCGGTTTAAGAGGGATGGAATGCCAGTTGTGAGGAATTGGTTGGTGACCGTGGTATTTGATGTTTTTAAGAAGGTGGGCATATAATGCTGTAAGTTAAGAAAGGGGAGTTGAGCTAGTTCGATAAATATTGGAGTTTTAGAAAGCTGGATGGGAGGGAGCTTTGAAGGAGATTGAACAATAAAGAGGCTGGTAAGGTGGAAGTTTTGTTCTAAAGAGTAGATGGTAACTAAGGCAGATTCATCCAATTTGAAGATTTTTATTTATTTGATTTATATTTGTCTATTGAAGTCTGTAAGGTGGAGCTTTATTATGGTGTAGGAGAGATTCAAATTCAAGATCTGGATAATAAATTTCGAAGTTTTTAGCAGTTGTTCTAATTGACACTCATGATTCAGGATGTTGATAAGAATTTAATTGATGTTGTCAAATCTCAAAATCCTGTGAATTTTAAAATGGGTATTGTATGTGAATGAGATGGTGGCTGTTGAAAATGGAAAGGGTATGTAGCTGAGGAAAACTTGATAGGATGCCGGAGGTAATTCACATTTTTGGCTAAGGATCACTTTTTTATAGGATAATCTAATTGGAGAGCATATGGTTAATGTGTGATGGCCATCCCAAGTGCTCTAAGTATACTAAAAATCGGATGTGTGAATTTAAGTATGTTTTTTTGAGTGCTTAGGATTTTAATTAAGAGATTTGTAGTTCAATTCTTACAAATATCCCAATAAAAAAATCTTGGTTTTGTGGAAGTTTTCAGGCATCTAAATTCATCCAAATATCCCCAATAAAAAATCTTGGTTTGAGAGTTTGATGTGGAAATATACCAGGTATATTACTTGTTACATATGGAGCTTTATCCAAAACATCGAACTTGGGTTTCAAACATCAATAATTCAATTGACAAACAACCTGTTATGCTACCTACTTACCTCTCTCTCTCTCTCTCTCTATCTATTTATCTATCTATATATATCTCTATCTATTGAATAGATAGATAGATAGGTAGGTAGCTTAATAAGTTGATTCGATGTAGTTTGTCAATTGAATTATTTATGTTTGAAACCAAAGTACTGTGTTTTGGATAAAGCTGAACTGCATTTTTCTATTAACTTGAGATTGAGCATGTGGCTGATTTAACCTTCTCAAAGTGGTTATGTTCCACTTTAGTTAAAATAAAACTTAATTAGATTATTCATCAGCACTGGCTCGATCTTATTACTACTTTATATATTGAGGCCTTGCAGTATGAAGTTCTATAATTCTTTTTTTTCATTTTTCAACAGACATAACATCTACTTCTGTTCTTCTCCAGATGAAACGACGGCCATCGCTGCCACCCAACTTAGAAGCCCTGGCGAAGTCAGAGGAAGCAACAGCTGAATCTGATTTAGGGCTTTCCGAGCTGGATACCAAGAAGATGAGGTTACTGTTAGATCTCTTTTACCAGTGCACTGAAGGAGATCCGGCGGACCGCCCATCAGCCATGGATGTCTTTGAGAAGCTCTGTTCTGCATCACAACAGTTGTCTGATTCAACACAAGCAAGCAGCCAAGGCAGCGGCTAATATATTATTTTCAATAACAGAAGATTTTTGTAGCATCTATAGAGTTGGTTCTTGTTTCGCAAATTGGCTTCAGGCAAACCGGGCATCTCTTTATAATTCCTATACATCAAGATCTTTCTGATTGGAAATGGAAGCCTGGTTCGGAAGAAACGTTTCCTCAACTGTTATGCACATTGTTCATTATGTGATGTTGAGGTATTGGATATTATTTTTAGGAATTGTTTCTTCTTCTGTTCATGAAAATGCTCGAATTCTTAGCCTTGAAAGCCTCAATGGAACATGAGCTCTAGCATAGAATGTGGAATGGGGTTGACAAGTTTAATGGAAATTCAAATAAAAATTGTTTTACTTTGAGAATGAATATATATATATATATATTATGTACAAAAAGATTTATTGATGAGGCTTAAAAGGCTCAATTTGACTTGTTTATAATTTTTTATTCTTGTTTTTAAATAAAAAAGCAAAATATTAGATTTTTTAAACGTTAGTCACCATGAAAAATAGTGTCATGTTTAGGGGGTGTAAATAAGTCAAGTTAGTTGACTCGAGTTGGATTTATTAATGAGCTTGTGAGTCAAACTTATTGTGCTACGAGCTCGAGCTCATAATCAAGCTCAAAAAGTTTTTAAGCGTGAGTCTAAATTTGATTTGATTCGGTTCGGTGGTTTATTGAGCTGACTCGATTATATAATGATGAATTGTGATGTATCATGTATTTTGTTATCGGCTTGATAGTTTATTGAGTTTTTTCAATGAGTTCGAGTATTTGAGTCGAGCTTGAGCTTGATTTTATTTAAATGGTGTCGAGCTCAAGTTTGGTAATCTCAATAGTGATTAAATAAATTTAGCTTGATTAAGTGAAAATTTAATTGGACTTGATTAGTTTACACTTCTAGTCATGTTATAAAAATAGCGATTAAAGTTTGGATATTATTCACATTTAAATTTACTTATTTATAGAAATAGCATCTAAAATTTCGTCAAACTTATAAAATTAGCACTTTCTTATCTTCCGTGCATTAGTTTTATGAGGCCGTAGTCTACATGAAAGTAGGCGTTCCATCTTCGTTTGGGCTCGTGAGAAAATATTACGTCGAGTCGCGTAATTTATGTCTGAACTCTAATCGACGTGGTGTTTAATGATTTTTCTCGTTTTAGTGCTTAACGGTGCTGGCGACGACGTCGTTTATCCCGGCGACTGGCCTACCCGTGCCTCGCTCAAACGGGAGAAGAAAAATGAGCGCTCGTTCGACATTCCTCCGATGATGAGGTTTTCTCCTCAGCTTCCCGCTCTCGATCGACGAACGTCCTACCATCTCTCGGGTTTAGCAAATCTTACGAATAACTTCCATTGGGTATATCTTCTAATGAGGTATTTACGCCGAACTTTAATGAATTTAGAGTTTTCTCTGTTCTTCTTATCGTCTAGTATATGAACATTTTAGAACATTTGAGTTCTTTAAATGAACGTGATGTATTTTAGTAATTTTTGGAGATGTTTTGCATGTGTGCTCTCTGTACTGTCAAGATGATATACGCCGTTATTTTCAAAATTTTGAACTGAATATGCTTTTGAAATATTTAGTATATCACATGGTAGGATGTTTGGTCATATTTCAAGATGAATGTACGATTAGGGATGATAGTTTGTTCGATGACATTAAAATTATGTATTTTTGATCAGATTCTCTACTCTCATGTGAGTACATAGCATTGGTCATTTTTCCGCTTTGGCTGCTCGGAGGAAATATGTTCATTACAATCCATTGGAACAATTTGGCTGTTTGGTTTTGGTTTTATTATTTTGCATCAGACTGAGAGTACACGATGCCATTTTTCTAGTTTATTTGGCTGTTTGGAGGAAATATGTTCATTACATTACACCAAGAATTTGGAAGGTTGTTTGGATTTCTACCAGACTCTCGCATGAGCATTTTGGTCATTTTTCCTTTCTTTCTTTGTTTGGAGGAAATATGTTCATTATAATCCATAGGGACAATTTGTTTTGGTTGATTTTTTAGTGTTATTCAGAATCTTTGTACTTGAGAGAGATGATTTAATGGACATTTTTTTTCGTGCATTGTTCAGATTATCATTACATTCCAGTGAAATTTAAGAATTTGTTTGGATTGAGATTTTGTATTTGTACTCTATGTTCTCATGAGTATAGAGCATTTTAATTTTTTCTTATTTCTTTGTGGAGGAAATATGTTCATTACAATCCATCGGATAATTTGAAGTTTTGATTTTTTAGTGTTATTTTCATTCAGACTCAGACTCTCTTGAGTACGAGATTGATATTTTTTTTTCGAGTTTTTTTATCAGTTGTTCATATTATGTTCATTACATTCGAAGCAATTTGGTAGGATGGTTTTGGATTTTTTCAGATCTGCATTCTCTCATGAAAGTACAAAGGATTTTGGTCATTTTTTTGTTTTAGCTGCTTTGGAGGAAATATGTTCATTACAATCCATCGCGGATAATTTGGAGGTTGTTTGGTTGGTTTTTTTAGTGTTATTTTCAGTCTTCAGTACTCATCGAGAGACGAATTTAGACATTTTTTCGTTTTCTTATTTGTTCGATTATGTTCATTACATTCCAAAAAGCAATTTGGTATGTTTGGATGGTTTGGAGAATTTTTGCATCTCTCAGATCATGAGAGTCAGCATTTCATTTTTTTTGCTATTTCTTTGGAGGAAATATGTTCATTACAATCCACCAGGGACAATTTGGAGGATGTTTGGTTGATTTTGTAGTTTTATTTTGCATATTTCCTCGCATTTCTGAGAGTCAGATGATTTTAATGGACATTTTTTTTCCCTTTGCTCGAGATTATGTTCATTACATTCAAAACAATTTGGTGTTTGGATGGTTTCTGAGATTTCAGATTCTCTCTCAGATTCTCATGAGAGTACTGAGCATTTTAGTCATTTTTTTCCTGCTTTGGCTTTGGAGGAAAAATATTCATTACAATCCATCGAATAATTTGGAGGCGATTGGTTGGTTAGTGTTATTTTGCATAGACTCTCTCATTCTCGAGAGTACAAATAATTTTATGGAGATTTCTTTCCGCTTACTTTGCTTTGGAGAAAATATGTTCATTACAAATCAATCGGGGAATAATTTGGAGGTCGATTGTTTTTTTATGGGTGATTTGCATTTCATTAACTGACTTTTCATTTTGAAGTTTATCATCCAGGAAAAGGATAACTTCGAGATGTGCCTACCACCGTTAGACGTTCAATAATATCATAAAGACGATTTATTGATGAAGTCATTGACATTTTAAATAGACTTCATCTGCATCAATTCATTAGACTCTACATAATTCAACAAGACTCAATAGCCATTACCTTAATCCTGTCTTGCTGGGAGATAGAGAAGCAAGCTTTCTTTCTGGTATTCCTTTCACCCCATGAAGCATAGAATTAGGGATGCCAAAAGGAGAAGGTCTTATGGCGTAAATATCGATGTCGCAGTTCGTGGACTATAAGACTATGCTTGAGCATGGAGATACTGCTGTTGTGGTACAATTTATGCAGACATACATTTTCTTGTCAAATCTTTTTTTTTTGTATATCACAACTATAAGGAGGCATCGAATTGCCTACGATGACATAGATAAATTCTTTGAATACAATCAAGTGAGGCCATTTGGCTTTCCTAGTTTCCAATAATTGATGGTATTACATCAAAGATTCATACCTAAGACATCCCGTACATAAGTGGATTTGTCACTCTTCTTATGGTATATTTTATATCTTGATGTATTATTTGATGCATTGAAGTTAACTTACATATTAATTGTAGATTTGTCACGAAAGCATAAGCATCATGGTCGCCATCTCCATTTGCAAAGCCACGTATGTTGCGATGGCCAAAAATAAAGTTTCCAGATGAAGCCTTCACTGGTTTAGGAAGACACCAAGTGACATAATGATATCACTTAGTTCATATAATTATGTATTTATTTATATTGTAGTCATCACATTTTCTTATCGGTTTAACACGTGCTGCTTTTTATTCGGGACATATCAAGAGAGACCTGCTCGAATCATTTTCCCGCCCAACATGCAATACATGTTGAGCCGAGCAAGAATAATCCCATTCTAAGTCCACTGAGTTCACATTGAATCTCCATATGTCTCCCTCGATATTCTCCCCATCTGTATCTACCGCCTCTTACTACCCCCACGAAGGCTTTCATGGAGAGGATACTGAGTTTTAGGACTTGAAAGATATATCTTCTTTTAAAGCAACAATGATAGAGAGAATGGATGAGATTGATTTGCATCGCTAGAGGAGCTTCGGCAATGGGGTCCTACCATCCCTCGTGGGAAGCCCATGGAGGTCACCACAGGGGGAACTCTTGAGGAGGTAGTCACAGGGGGAACTCTTAAGGAGGCAGTCACAGGGGCATCACCTATGGAGGCTACTAGAGGAGCTTCCTCTATGGAGGCCAAAGACAGGGAGTCTCTGGAGGCAACCACCGCCTGTGGATTCTTCCACTTGGGAAGTCGCCCTGGATACTTCCACTTGGGAAGCCCCTGAGGTAGCCTCCACTAGGGAAGCCCCTGTTGAGTCCACCATATGGGAAGTTATTGTGGAGGCCTCCAATGCACATGAAGATGCTCCGAAGCCTTTAATCGGCAGTATTGAGCGTGGTGTGAAGGCTCGGCAGATAAGGAAGAGGAAAGCTGTTAGTTCACACTCACAGGAAGTCACGAGCAAGAATAAGTGATGTGGTGGCCTCCACTCAAGATGAGAAGTCGGCAGAGGTATTAAGTTACTTTCTTTTAAATTTGAGATAATAGAAATAGATTTCACTAAATTTTTTTTATAGGTTCAAAGATGAGCCAATAAAGGTCGATGACCCACGAGGCGCTATCGTGGTGGAGGAGCATCAGTCGGAGGTATGAATCATCTCAGTAGATCGATCATTAATTCATCACTAACTTTCATCATTAGTAATTTCGTTGCAGGCAACAGAGACACATCATTTTGTTGACTTCTCATCTAGAGCTGTTCTGCCTAAGCCGATGCTCCATCTTATTGACATGTCATGCTCCTGATTCAAGGACGAGTAAGTCAATCTTCAATCAACTCCTTCATACATAAAATAACCTATTCTTTTAATTAAGCTCTCTTTAAATTATTTCTCACTTGTGATACAAGATTCACGGAATATCATTAGACCAGGCGATCAACGAGTTGTGACAGATCGATCTCTCGATGCACACGTCGATGCCTTCACCTTCTTACTTATCGAGGAGTACTCGCTTTGTCCGGAGCTGTATGCCCCCTATTTATACATCTCATGCTTGCACTGGGTAAGTTACCCCATAGATATGCAGTGTATTATGATTCAATCCTTATTTGTATATATGAAAACAATAATTTATAAACGTTCTTTTTTTCTTACAGAGCTATGCGAAATATGGCCTACACAAGGAAAGCAAAATGTTCATCCAAAGATGTCACCGCAGACAGTTGGGTCGAAGTTACTCTTACTTCCAATTATATATAATCAGTACTAGACACTCTTGGTTGGGCATATTAAGCTAGGACTTGGTATTTTTATGACTCATTACCAAAACTAACCCATAAGGCCATTCTTCCTAAGATTGTAACAGTTGTTTCCAATTTGGTTTCCGTAAACTATTTTTTTTGAAACCCCTTATTATACTTGCTGATCAAATTACTTGTTGAAGATCGTTTTTTATGAGCGATCCCACAAAATGGCCAATCGAAATGAGTGCCATTCAAAGATAAGGTTGAGGGATGTTCAGAAATATATGGAGCGAATTAGAAATCCCACTTAACGGGCGACCACCAAGATTAGAAGAAGATGAATTGTTTTAGAAGTTGCTTATGCTATCTTTTGTTTGAGAATGAAAAGCCAAGCCAAGAACGTACATTTAAAGTTTGATAAGTAGGAAATAATTATGTGTATTTTTTTTATTTTGTTTCAATATTTTGGCGGTTTGGATCTTTTATTATTAGAGAACACTACAAAATTTGGTTGATGTTATAATACTTTCTGGGATGTGTTTCATTCAGACTCTCTGACTCTCTAGCTTATTATTAGTATTTCATATGTTTTCTTCAATTTTCCTTGCGTTTGGATGCTCGGTTGTTTTTTATGAGTTTTCGAAAGTTTGCATGTGAATCCTATACTTTTGTACCTTCTATACTCTCTCAGACACTCTTTGTACTCTCTATACTCCAGATCTATACTCTCTCTCAGTACTCTA